>CAJQUN010000002.1:8480179-8990870 GCA_907163345.1 Haberlea rhodopensis | reverse complement strand
GCCCAGTTGATTCAGGTAATAATTCTCCTCAGTACAGGTGGAAAGAACGGAGGCGGATATGAGGCTTCTACATATGTAGTATATCTTAATCCATGGTGGAATTCTACTCTTACATGCTATCTTAAACAGCCTTCCCATCTCTTGGTTATCCTTCATTGGACAGCTTGCTGCTGCATGGAATGTGTTAGGTAATGAAAAATATGAAAAAATTTGCAGTGCTATTTAGCAAGTATTTTATTCAGGTATCTGTATTTTTGGTAAATTCAGGGTTTTTGTTCTTATGATCCTCATTCCCTTGGTTGCAACCGAGAAAGCCAGTGCCAAGTTTGTCTTTACTCACTTCAATACGGAAAACGGGGAAGGAATTAACAGTAAATTGTATATATTTGTTCTCGGACTTCTAATGAGTCAGTATACGCTTACAGGATATGATGCATCTGCCCATATGGTGAGTTCCGTTGCTAGCTTATTTGAAATACTGATAATGTCTCAACTTGGACTATTTGAGTTGTGGTTATCAAGATACTGAACTTCTTGCTGTAGATACTTAATTTCCTCACATCTCTAATAGCTTAAATTTAGATAATGTGGTCATCCATTATATTCAGTGTAGTATCAGAACCAGCTTTTGGGAGGTATTAGTTCGAGTTTTTATGGCCGCCAATTCATAACAAAAAAAAGTTTTGCTTGCAGAGCTTTAAAAAAATATTTCCTTCAAGTGTGGGGGAAATCAGTGATAAAGAAAACATTAAATATCTCATTTTAATAATTAGATTATTCAATCTTGATATGAATCTGAAATTAGTCACTCGAGTTGTGCTGCTATCTTCGTGCTGTAGAAAAATTTATGTGCTTACTGCTTCTTGGACCAACCAGCCAATTTTGTGAAAATTTCTGCTTTCAGACAGAGGAGACCAAGAATGCTGATGAGAATGGGCCAAAGGGAATCATAAGTTCAATTGCTATATCCATACTCGTTGGTTGGGGCTATATACTCGGAATCACATTTGCTGTCACCAGCATCCAAATCTTTTAAGCCAGGAAAATGATGCCGGTGGTTATGCCATCGCTGAAATATTTTACCAAGCTTTCAAAAGTAGATATGGAAGTGGTGTCGGTGGAATTATTTGCCTTGGCGTAGTAGCAGTTGCCATATTTTTCTGTGGAATGAGTTTAATCACAAGCAACTCCAGGTAAAAACACTATTTTCTTGAATCTACATGAAATAAAAATTTTGTATACCAACCTAAATGTGGAATTAAATTTTCAGGATGGGCTTATTGCATTCTCAAGAGATGGTTGCCATGCCATTGTCCTAAGTTTTGGCAATCAAGTAAACCAGCAAGAGGTTCCCATAAATGCGGTTTGGCTGTCAGCTTTGTAGCGTTCTGCATGGCATTGACGGTATGAATCGTAATGATTGACCTTCTGTTCACTTCTCTAAGCAATTTCAACATGCATCAAGATTACAGGATTTTCAAGGCAGATGATCCCAGTGTGTTTCTTGTTTTCACCTATCTCATTAAATGTATGTGGAACCACTCTCAGTATACCTTGATGTACGAGAGATGTAGGACTTACCACATTAATGATGTTGGTCTGGATCTAATATGGATTTATAGCAATTGTAATATCCCTTGGCCAAATACAACATATAAAATACTCTTAAGGGCCAAGTACGACGGGAAAAATGCCATAGAATTCCATTTCAACATCCTTCTTATAATGAGAATTCTCTCAAGTTGCGAAGCCTGGAAGGAGAGGATGGTGCAAAATGCAGTTTAAGGAGGGGTTGACGGCCATTACTAGGCCCACTTTCCCTTTATCAACTGGTATTCTTTCTTCCTTACATTCATTACCCTGCACACCATAAAGTAGATTTTTTTGCGTTCATAGTTGCAGTCACTTGGAAGCATAGTAGCATTTCAAGCCATGGTATCGATAGCCACCATTGGACTCTACATAGCCTATGCATTGCCAATCTTTTTCAGAGTGACTTTGGCTAGAAAATCATTTACTCGTGGGACCTTTCAAACTTGGGACGATATGGGAACCTTGTTGGTTGGACTTGCAATCTTGTGGGGTGGCAACGATATCGGGTCTTCTTCTCCTTACCGGTCGCGGTACCCTATTACCAAAGGAAACTCTCAACTATACTCCTGTTGTAGTTGGAGGTCTAGTTATTCTTACAGTTTCTTCTTCTGGATTATCAGTGCTAGACACTGGTTTAAAAGGTCCTATTACAAACATAAAATAGCTGAAGTAGTTCAATTATAGGGCGGAATATTTTGTCATTGAACTGCTAAATATTTGAATGTGTTTTATACTATATTGTGCTTCTCTGACTACCATGATTGATTTTATTTCTTGTGGAAACCCACATATGGTGATCATCTATGATGAAACGAACACTCCTAAAAAAATCTCTTGATGTAGTGTCGGACACTTATAGGATACTGCCCACTCATTGGACACATGTCGGAAATTCCCCTCAAAATTAGATGACCGTGTCGGACACAGACGATGGGCGTGTCCGACACATAAAATGATACTTGTTGGGGATAATTGTATAGTTTTAAAAGTTTTTGGCTAAAATGATAATTGAAGTAATATGTATTTGATGTTAGTACGAGCGATATTATGATGCTTTCAGTGATATTATAATTATTTTATATACCTCTTGTATTTGGTAAGGATATTTTATTACTTTTACATGGTTTTAGAATTTAAAAAATGTGAATTTAAGTATTTTGTAATATAGTAATATATAAAAAAAGTATACTGGGTATCCTCAGCCATATTTTATCCTGAAAATTTTAAAAATACATGTCGACGTAATATATTGTTCTTTTATAATTTTGTATATCAAATATGAAATGTACATTTAATTATATGATCTAATCAATTTTATTTTAATTGTTGTCCTACAAGTACGACTATACGTTTTTTTTACAAAGAAAAAGTATAAATCAAAAAGTTGTTTGACCAATTTATATTTCTTCCTAACTTGATTAAGTTTGAAAATAGAAACGATATTTTAATAAAAAAAATTGAAGAGATATTAAAATGAAATTATTTCGAAGGAAACAACATATATGATATATATAGTTATATTTTTTTGATACGGGGCTGGAGATTTTTAACAAGATTATGGACCGTCGCCCCGATTTAGAATCGAGTTATCTTAAAGGAGATATGATAATGGCCCCGATTTAGAATTGAGTTATCTCAAAAGAGATATGATAGTTTATCACTCGACTAAAGTCGGAGTCTCGGATAACCATATTTGAATTCTTCCCAAGTCCAGCTCCAAAATAGTAGATTGCCATGATTGAATTAATTTGAAAAGAGAAAGGGCCCACCTTCAGTTTGATCAAGTTCATCCCCTCGCATTCAAAAGCCGTTCTCCAGAACTCGCTCCATTATACATACATATTCTTACTCTTCATAGGGAATATAAAATGGTGGGATTATTTTCAGTTGTATTGTAATTTTCTCTAGGGTTCTAACGGTGTTACCATTCCCTTTTGCTCTCTCGTTTTTTTGTTGTTTAATAATTTCAGTTTTATATTTGCTCACAGGAAGATACGAATGAAGAATTCGAACCACTTTTTGATTATACTCGCACTCAGCCATGTGACATCGTTTGTCTCGACGGTCAGCACCCTTATGCATTTGTAAATTTGTTATGCGGAATTTCTGTTTTTCCCCCCTGATATTTTGGAATTTTTAGATGATAGTGAGGATGCATCACCTGTAATTTTCTCGAAAAGAAGGAAGATCTCGGATGCTGAGGTATTTTTCTCCCTTTTCGTGTGTTTTGTTTGGTTGTATTGTGTTTGAAACGGGAATTTTAGGTAGCGAAGAAAAAGGTGGATGTGAATGTGAAAGATGTAAAGGTGGTAATTGTGACGATGATGAAGATAAAGAAGAGGACTGGTTGCCCCCACCGCCGAAGAGTTTTATTGATTCGAGTAAAATGCTTGGAGAGGATTCAACTTTGAAGGCGCTGAGGTATAGATTGAAGTATATTATATTTCTTAAGACTAAATATTCTTCTTCTTTATCACATAAATTTGGTTACAAGAGGTTGTAGGTTCATTTGTATAGCTGTTTTGATTTTGGAAATTGAAATTGAGACTAGAAAACGGTGAATATACTGAGTGGATTATGAGCACTGTGGTCGTTGATGGGCTAATGATTTTTCTTTATCATTTGTTGTTTCCATGATTCTCTCTTTTCGAAGAATAAGTCCCTTGACTCTACCTGCTGCAGTTCCTCACTTTCTCATATACAACCGAGAGAACCGCCTATTTTACGCTACTTTCCTTTGGTTTTTCATTGTGGAACCTGGAAATTTTTCATCCCATCTCATTTTAACAGCCTCCCACTTTGCGAATAACTATCCCTAAGACTGCTTACAATTCATCCTTTTCGACCTCGTATCCTGTACCAACCTCCATTCTCCTATTAGGAGCCCCCACCTACGCCCACGCCCACATTGTGTCATGTGTTTGCTCCCTAGTACCCTGTGTTGAACTTGAGCCAGCATGTTGTTATTACCCTTTCCAAGCACTTTAACATTCTGGACTTGTTTCAAATGTGGTGAAGGTTGACCTAACTTGGGCTTAGGTACAGCTTTCTGAGACGAATATTGACACATGAAGTACATCCTATGCCCATGGATTGGTTCATGAAACATAGAGTCGCAATGTTGCTTTTAATGTTGCCAATGATGATTCATTCCGTGTTGATGAGATGTTTCTCGCATTCATATTGGATTATACATATTGTATCATGTATTCATGATGCAAATCAAACGAAGAGCAAATATAAGACAAGGTATGGTGAAATGAGGTCAACAATGAGTATAGGAGCATGGAAGCTGATTTACGGTACAGGGGCATGGTCAATAGTGTAGTGAACAAAGGCATGTGGGCCCTTAGCCAACGCAAAGCAAAATATGGTCATTTCATACTCATCACACTGTTACATAACATTAACAATATTAATGCACGCCAACAAAAGTAATGAAAGATGCAAATCTGTAGTATCATTAAATACTTTCAAGAATTTATATCTTGGTTTTTTTCAACGGTATCGGTTTCAGTTTCCTATTTTTGAGAATTGAACCAAACCATAAGTTATCAGTTTTAGAGAAACAGTTTCAGTTTATGGTTCAAATTGAATGATAGATATGCCCACTTGGGCAGTTGGTGCAGTTTCTCACTTGACTCGGTCTTGTTCTCCACAACATGTCCAAGTCAAACAGTCCTATGGCCAAGTAGCTGGTGTCTTTATCTGTGTTTTCGTACTCCTGATCTGTTATGAAATTTAGCTACTTATCAAAAGAAATATGGTCGCACCATGTCTAAAATAATTTGCACCATTGACCTCAAGACACTGAACTAGTTTCCATGTCTCAGGTATTCTCCTAATCACTTGTGGTCTTTTACTATCACTTTTTATTAATCATAACAATACTTTTGCTTGAAATACGAAGGGCAAAGAGTGGATTTTAATTTATTGTGTTTCAGTTTAAGATTGTGGGTTATCATTTGTGAAACAGTCGAAGCTGTCAAACTCTCCCTTTTATTGATAGATGATTTATCTTTCTTAGGTCAAAAAAACAAGAGTTGGCATCATTTGCTCAATCAGCTGAGGAACTAGTTCAAGCTGTTGAAGATTCCGTGAGGAAAAACCTTCATGCTTCATTACAATCTTCTCCACAAAGTGCAGCCGAGCTGCCCCTGGAACCTCCTCATGAGAGAAGGAAACTTGTTATATCCATCCAGGATAAAGATGGGCTGAAGCAATTTCGTGTTTACATGGTATGTGGTATATTGTTGTCAATCAAGCTATTTTTATTATCATCGGAAATTTTTGTATTTCAGTGTTTCAGAACCCAAGTGAAATAAGGTGTTTGTACCTCCCAGATAACTAACAGGCTCGTGTCCAGATTTAGTTGTCCAAGAAACTAATTTAACAAGCAAAACCGTCATTTTAGTGATTACTATTTGAACCGGACGGTTGGACCTCGGTTTCAGAAATTTGAAGTTGTGAATGGTGTTCGGACATGGTGAAAGGATGCGTGAATGGTGAAAAAAAACTATTATTCACCACATCTTCTCAAGCAGAAGCATGAATGGAATGGTAACCAATCGCTTAACAACTGACCACATGTTTGGAGACCTAGGACAAAATTCACAAATGAGAAGATGGAAAAAATTGTTGCTAGTGATATTTAATATATAGACGAAGGTGAACAGGGAAGAGAAATTTGGCTTGAAAAGTCGGGGCAAAAAGGACGACAGTGGCGAGGTGACATTGAGTAAACCAGAAAAACTGACCTGCAAAGTATAGGTTATTCATTTTGTAACTACCTTTTCATTAAACATAAAATGTAGCATATAACAGTTCAAAATACGTGAAAGACTTTACTCTCGTTTTTCTCAGAATTTTACGAGAGCTCGAAAGTGTTTCTGAATTGAGGAGTGAAATATTTGAATCTTATTTATCACATTGCATGCTGAAGCAATCAAGCATTTTAGTCTTATGGCCACTATTTTCATTGCTAACTTGGTCGTGACCAACTATCTGTTGGTCCGAACCTCCTACACCTCTTGCCTATTGATTTTGCATTTTACAATTATTATCTGTTGTATATTATATTATATCCTGCCTTACATGAAACCAGGTGTCAATAAGAGTGATGTTGCCATCTTTCTGTAGGATGATCAATTGGAACGACTCTTTAAGATGTATGCGGACAGAATTAAGCTTGATATGAATAATTTAGTCTTCTTGTTTGACGGGGATAAAATTAGTTCAACCGCCACGCCTGATAGCCTTGGGATGGAGGAAAATGACATCATCGAAGTGCACGTGAAGTCCAGTTGATCCAGGTAAATGTACTTTTTCATACCTCTACTAAGAAACTCGCTCCCAAGTTTTTTATGGATTCACCTTCTGTCTTGAATGAGACAGATCTGAATGATTCATTTTATATCCTCCTAGAAAGTGGGACTAACCTATATGGCACGTTGAAGTTACCACTTATATTATGCTAAACTGTTCCCCCTTAGACTTCAGAAACAACAAACGAAATACATAAAGGAATCAATGAATGAATAAGCTATTTAATCGGATAACTTTTACTAACCAATAACAAGACTATGCATGATGAAAGTTGTGTTATATGCTGATTCTATATATTAAGTGGGAGAGTATCATATATTAATCATTTTTGGGTAAATAAATTGGTCTCCATGCATTATTTTGATGTCTGTTTTTGAATAAATCACGACTATGATACTCAATAGGACTGCAAATTCACACAAACAAATTAAATTTTGATTGGATGACTATTGACGAATAAGCATTCTAGAATAATTTTCAAAACCTGAAAAATTTGAATAAGATAAGATAATTGTATGATTTGGCTACAGCGGAAACCCAAATACTTTGAATTTGCAATCTAAATTTCCGATTTAGTTTTTTGATGTAGAAACAGATATTAACAGGCTTCTGTTGGGATGGTTGTGGTAGCATCTTCTAAGTATGAGAATTTAAAAACTAAGCGATGTACTGCAAATAAAATGTATTATAGTATGTTCTCGCGATACGTGTGCGATCTACACGAGTATTGACAATAACCATCCTATATCAGTATATTTATATATTAGATTCCACATCCATATCATTAGATGCTGTTATTGTGTGTAATTGTTCAGTTATGGTAAGTATCAAATGACTCACTTTAGGTTATTGATTTGTTTCAGGCTGTTGGATCACCAAACTTGCTGGTTTACCATCTTTTCTTCCTAAGAGCTTATAAGTAAGCCTTATTTTGGAGGACTTGTATATTACATCTCACTCCCTATCGGCCATTGTGGACATGAAACTGTTAAAATGATGCTTTTGGCTCTGTTTTTTTTTTTTTTTTGTCAATTGCCAGATTTACACAAAATGTAGCTAGCTTTTTGTAATAATATGTTATATTTGGTTTTTCTTTAGAAGATTATAATCGAATTTTGTTGGCTGATGCATTGAGATATGCAATTTTGTGGTATATTCATTCTGAAATATACTATAGTTTGATAACCAAATCAAAGTTATTGTATACATGACATAATTCACTGTCATTTCGAATATACGCATACACAATATACATGTCTACGGTTTGTCCAATAATATATACACACAAAAGGTATTTCTGATCAAGTAAATTGGAGGTTGCCAACGGCCTCAGGCCCATTTTGCACCACTAGTCATTGTGAGTGTGGAGACTTAGGTTCCGTCCTCTCACTTGTAATAGTTCTAAAAAAAGAAAAAGTAAAAAATTTGAGGCCTCGACCATGGCATGTCAACGCCAAGTGATGTGTCTTTCCACCAAGAAAACCAGAACTTTCCTCTTTTTGTTAATGTACCCAATACTTTCTTGATTTCATGCATTCATTCAAATTCCAGAGCTAATTATATGCCCATATAATATTCTGAAATAAAAATTTCTACATGTGAAGTCATAATTGATTCAAGAGAGTTTTAAAACCTTTTATTAAATTTTTTTTTTTATTTATCGGGTGGTAGTATTATCTCAAAAAATATTATTATTACTTCTAGGAAGATCAATCTCATATGATCCATAAACACCATAGTGATTTGATATCATATTGAAAATCCAACTTTTAACTCAACTGAACAAATTATGTATCGAGTCATAATTATATATCGGAAAATATTTATATGAACGCGGTTTGTGTATCATCACTTATGGTCCAACTCAATATGATTGGCCTAAAATGGTTTTATGTTATTTTATTTATTTTTATTTAAAAGATGTATTTTAATATTGAGTTGGTATAAAAGTGGGACCCAAACCGGATGATATAAGTATTTCCCTTATATACATGAAATAACTCTAATTATATCTCATAAAATATACTACCAACATTTGCAGGTTATTTTTTTAATCCCAGCTAGTCTCCTGGTGCACACATTTCATGTACATGTAGTTAGATCTTATTTTTCAGCGGAAGTTTGCCATTTGTGAAAAATGGAGAGAGAGAATTGAGAAGTGGATTTGAAAACAGAATTCAAAATTCAGGACATTTGGTAGGAAGAAAAGTAGTAGCATCTTAGGTTATAATATGGACAAAGTTTTGGAGATAAGAGCATATTTGCATTGTAAACAAGCTTTATGTATGCCGGATTTGCTTAAATCAAACTGATTTAATTTGTTCAGGATTAAACCAGACAAGTTCTGGATTGATCTGGTTCGATAAATATCAATATTCCATACGTTTAGGGCATGCTCAGAATTACAGAGATACACGAGTTTTCTCGACAATTTAAACAAGATTTAGGACATGTTTAAATTAACACCTAAGGCGACATATAGGCTCTACTAGAATGAGCCAAATTGAGAAGATGAGAGCACAAAACAAGCAAATTGAATCATTGGACGCATCTCTCACCTAGTGTTGAATCTAAGGTTATAAGAGAGACAACTGCCTTCATATTTAAAAAATCCTATATTTTTGGTCTCTTCAATCTTATGATTTTACTTCAAACTCGAAAGTTTAGATTCGCCCCACACTTATATCCACATGAGTCCAAAATAGGCTACCCAATCATTTTCATTTGCTTTTGGTGTTGCACCAATGATGTCCCCATAATTAGCCAATCTACTGCGAGGTAACGAGGCATGATTGTTGGAAACCGGGATTTATGAAAACTATCAATGCAATTTCCCACTTGAAATTTTTTATTTTAAAATGACCTTATGAAATACCAAATGATCTACGTTATACAATCTTTTTTTTTGTTTAACAAGGTATTCAGGTTTACGCTTGACTAATCATTGGATGACAACTCCGACCCCTCAGGACCGCCACCAAGTAAATCGAGGGATGTGCACGGGTTGCAGGTTTCTGGGGGAGCGGATCAACAGAACCCGAAGCCAGGACAAACCCCCATAATATTTCAGCGGAGAATTTGTCCCGCACGGGATTCGAACCTGCGACGTCGGAAGATTTCTCTCCACATCGCATCAGCCCTTACCAATCCGCCTATGCCCCTGGAAACAACATCATATACAATCTTTGATCTTAAACACTGTGGATCTCCCTTCAAAATACAATGACACACTCCATGTTTTGTGTATCATGGATTTATATATATATATTTTAAAAAAAAAACATATTATTACAAGCACTTCGTATGCATAAGGATGCTCCCCTCCTATGCGTTTATATTTCATCGTTGTCTTAGAAGCTTCTTGTATGAATTGTGTCTGGATTCCATCACGTATTGATCAACATAAACAAGATAGCTTACAATTGTTTGATTAACCTTGATTGTCATGTCTGATTTTATTTTGTATTAGTACAAATATGGGGTCCAGATTATATTACTGAATTTTTTTACAATCAGTTTATATGATAAAAACGTATTTTTTTTCTTTAAAATTTTTAATATTTTCATTATATCAATAAGATTTCTGATATACCCTAATGTTTTAAAGATTTAAATTTTTTTTTTTATTTCGAGCTGTATCGTATTTGATTAACCACTAATCAAATCAATTCACATTTCTTTACTTTCAACTAAAATCTACAAACATTACCTACGTTGAAAAAGTTACCACTAACTCTAAACACTATTGGCCCCAATGCTAGGCGTGCACTCTTAGTTGTTGCCAACCATTCTTCAAATCAAAATTTTTTATTACTTGAAATATAAAAATAATTTTCTTTATTGTATGTTTTGCCAATATTTTAAATATTTTCAATAATAAATAGCGTAGCATAATATAGACTAGTCAATTTATGCACGCGTTGCATAGATATTCATTTTTTTAAATGATGTGATAATTGTAACGTCCGTTTTTATTTTGATTTTAGTTTTTCTGTGTAATGATTATACATTATTTTTATAATTAATTTTTTTTCGATTTTAATAATTTTAGGGTAATATTGTAATTTGTATGGTAGATGTAATGATAATTTGTAAGATTAAAAAATGCATAACGTAAATTGGTGGATACATAAATATCAGGTGTGATGATATTATTTTAGATTGACATTAACATGAGTGTAATTAGACATTGATATGAAATGGTCGGACCACTAAGATCCTAACGCATTATATTAGTATAGATATAAAAGTAAACACGGCCTTTCCAAGATTCCATTTAGATCAATAACATTTAACAAACACAGAAATAAAAAAAATACATTTGATAATATCATTTTTCAAACTATCCTTATATATTTACTTTATAATGGATTATCGATAAAGGAACGTAATCCAATTAACATGATTTCCATAGCTAAATCAATAATTCGATACCAGACCGAGACTCGTCAACATCTAATTAGAAAATACTCTATAAATTCAATATAAGCTGAATTTTTCCATGTACAAATTCATTATATATAAAAATTTACTTCATTGTTTAATCCATTTTACTTGTAAGTTTTTTCTTAACACGAACATAATCATAATTTAATAATTTAATACACCATATATGAATTACAAGATTTTAAGGAAAAGATTTTTGAGCAGTTGAAATTTTTATAGGTCGAAGCAATCAAATATTCAAGATTTAATGGGGTGATTAAGAAGTGCATTAAAAACCTAAAATTGGTAGGTCAGGTTTGAAAAGACCCAGAGAGTGGCGAATCCTGGAGATATCTTTGTAGGCTGAATTTGGAATTAATCAGCGTCTCGAGGCTCACGCGCCGCTACATGTCGACGGAGGAGCCGACAATGAAAAGACAGTTTGAAAGATTTGCTTTTGGATTTCTTGCAAGGCCTAGATTAGGCGTCGAGTATCCAATGATTGACACTATTTCGCTTTAGTTATATAGAATTTTTGACCCTGTTCTCACGCTGGGTTAGTGGTTCATGGACAATGCATAACCCGTCTAACAGTTACAATATTTGTTCGCTCTTTTATCTTAGTACAAATACAAGTGATAGAGTGAATAAAACTAGCACAAATGATAAGATACAATAATCGAAACATGCTAATACTATGAGTAGATCGAAATAGATTTTTTCTTTGAAAGAGTGGTCTGCTAGCTTTTGTAAATGCTTAATGAATGATTGTGAATCCGTAGTTAGAGCATTTTAAGTTGCATCATTATATAGACGTCTTTGATAACGTTAATATTTCCTGATTTGTGCATTTTCGGATCTTGTCAAGTTCAACTTCTGAAAAGTATGTAATGCTTTAAGCTTTAGTCTTCTGTCTTGTTTACTGTGCAAAGACTTTCATTTCTTGTGTATGTTGCTTTAGTACTTCTGTTTGATATCATTTAAGGTAATTTTTGTTAATAGATCAGCTAAATCTTTTTCAGCATTAAATGCGGCATTAATTGCTTCAAAAAATGACCGATGATCTTTCGGACTGATTTACACAAACCATAATCGGTCTCTTCCGGATTGAGGAATCCGTAAAGATTTTTCTTGACATATGTCAATCTGGTCTGATCTGTTTATCGTTTCTCTTATCGATCTGATCTGTTTTGTCATCTTTGAAATATGGAGCTAACATAAGTTGTGCATATTAATCAACAAATATACACAATTTTGATTATTTGAGTTTGAATTTATTTCACGTTACTTAATGATTAATCCACGGAGGAAAATACATTCAAATACTTTTTAATATTTTTTTAAAAATAAGGGTCAAAGTGTAACCGTTGGTTAACCTGAACCGTAATTGACGGTTTATGCACCGTAATCAGAACCGTCAAGGAAGGTTAAGTGTCTAGGTTTTTTGAATCGTCTAATCGATATTTTTGAACCGTGATCAGGTCTAGCCATGTAAACTTTTTTTTGAATTCTTTGTCGAATGGAATACTTTGACAGACATTATTTTACTAGATTTGTTTATACTAAACAATTCTCAAACCCCTTTTGACTTTAGATTCATTGACGCGTGCTTACAAGTATATTGGGAATAATTTATTTTGTTGATTCTTAATTATTTCAACCTATTATCCCCTGAGTCTAATTAAAACGAAATTAACACCTCATTTTGTTTTAATATTATTGCTTAAGTCCATATTTATTTAGCAAGTTTTAATGATTTTAATATGTACAAAAGTAAGTGATGGTTCTCAAAATATAGATAAAAAATGACTCAATTGTATTTCACTTGAAAAATTTTATATAACTTATACGAAATTTTTTTTTTAAAAAAGATTGAGCTAGGAATACGGTTCCTATTTGCTTTGTATTCGACCCTTCATATAAATTACTGGACGATTAATTTTCGCTGAATAAAAGCATTAATCCGTTATTCATTAGTTTCTTTGATGCTACCCTTAAGGACGGTGTCCTTGAGGACATCTACATCATATATCTGATGTGTGTGTACAAAAACAAACACTAAATATGTTGTGTAGATGTCCTTAAAGGTACGGTCGTTAAGCCGACAACAACACAAGCTTCTTCATTGACATGGTTAAATCCAAAATGGACATTAAACAAATAATGAAACCTTCTTAAAATATGAGTGAAAAAGTTAATAAATATAAATAAGAAGAGGGTTGCTTGAAAATAATGCACCAACTTTTTTGTTGTTGGTGATTAGGAGCACAGTGCCACTAACCATGCATGCGATGAGACTGACTATTTTATGGGTTAATGGTTTTCAGCTTTTTTTTTAAATTTCAAGTGATGGACTAATCCAACAATAAAGTGATTTAACAACCCATTCTTTTGATTTTTGGTGTTCCATTAAATCAATCAATTGTTCAAAAAAGTAAAGGGATTTTTTCCACGCACCAGCAACTCTTGTTTGACAAAGATAATAAAGGTTTTCTTATTTACAAAGCAATAAATAAAGTAGATAACATATGATTAATATCACAAAAGGATATTTTTCATGTATTTAGGCACCGTTTATTGTGAACGATGAGTCTCTGCATCTTTGTTTCATCCATTGTTTGACTCGAGCTATACGGTAACTATATTACCTATTGGTTTATGGATGTGAGTTTGTCTCGAGTTCTATAATATATTAAAAGATCCCAACACATGCATTTAGTGGTGTTCATTCGATTTCGATTCGGTTTGAACGAACCGAACCGAAATTTCGGTTTTGAAATTTCAAAACCGAAAATCGAACCAAAATTGTTCGGTTCTAACCGAACTTTTTCGGTTCAAACCGTAGTTTTTTTTATTTTTTTTTCTTTGAATTTTTGAATTTTTTTTTTTTAAATTGTATGCTTAATTGATAAAAATTCAACGTAAATACAAACACTAATACATCATTCATTGGATTCAAATGAATTCTGAACGTTTGACCTTTTAATTTTAAACTCTAATATTATTTTGAAGATATTTAATACAAAAAATCCAGTTTATATGAGACAACAAAATAAATTATATTATACTTGAAACACCTTGTTAATTTACGAGTTCTTATTAATACAATCAGGAGCGAAACCATTAAAAAAATATTTAAACAATAAAAAAAAAAGTTCAAAAAAAAATTCTTTTTCGGCTAGGTTAACCGGATCCTGTAATCGGTTCGGTTTGAACCGCACAATTTCGGTTCGGCTCGATTCGGTCGGTTAATCGAATCGATGAACACCCATACATGCATCTAACATTACAATTTGTGTCTACTTTTAGCCTTTTACAATATAATTGTCTTTCATTTCTCCACTTGAATGTCGGACGGGTTACATCATGAAAAATATAGACATCATCAAATTTGTTTGTTTGTACCCTCAGACTATTATTACGGGGTAGTTGATGAGAAATATGGTTGGGAGTGTGACTTTACATCGAAATTTCACGGCACCAATGGGAATTAATTTACTGAAGACAAACAAAAATATTAAGTTACATGATATAGCAAATTTCATATAAATTATTTTGCTAGCAACATAAAATATTTTGACAATAATATTTTTCTTAAGTTACATTATGGCTGTTTAACGGGACAGGTCAATCTGGATCCGACCCAAAATTGGATCGGTTATCCCGGTTCAGAACGGAACCGGGCTAACCGATCCGGATCAGTTCTACCGTTCCAAAATTGGTATCTTACCGGTTCCGAGCTAAACGAATCCGGTTCCGGCTAAACCGGAACCGGATTCGTTATTTTAATTTTTTTTTAAATTTAGATACATATATTCGAGGTTAGTTTACAAACACAAATGTTAATTAGCTCAATTGGTTAGAGCTGTAGAGTACAAGGCTATGGTCGCGTGTTCAAATACTCCAAGCAACAATTACCTTGTTTTTTCGAAAAAAAATAAAAAATTCAAAAAACTGGTTCCCGGTTGGACGGTAGTCCCGGAACAGGATCCGGTTCATTACAAGATCGGACCGATTCCGAAATTAACGGATCCAGAACCAGATCGAGTTGGATTGACCCAATAAGGTTACATGGAATGATGGACAGACGGAAACGAATTATGAAAATCTATAATTATATTAAATAGCATAATAATATCTAAAACTTAGAACATGGATGATAAGTATGGCACCACATCACTAGAAAGGAGATTCCTTGAATCTAGAAACATGCTCCATTAGTGCTTCAACAAAGTAATCTAATTCATTAATGGCTCAGTTTCTACAGTTGTTAAATTTGCCCTTGATAAAATTATTAAATCAATATATAATAACCATGTTGATCAAATAGATTCAATGAAGTTCAACAAATATATATAGCCACGCACACATATGTATATCCATTTTATTTTTTATGGTGTAAATGATGATTTTTCATAATATTGATCCATGGTTTGCAAAACCGTTGCTGAACGGTAGCTGACGCGATAAAGTTTCATGCTAAAATAGATGTGTAATTATAATAGTGATTTTGACATCCGTCGTTGAATAGAACAACGATATCGCATCCCAGAATGGCTGATGAACCATTGTCTCCCAAGCTTTAAGAAAGTGTATTCGGCTCCTAACGGTGCCCAATTATCGATGGCCGATGAACCATTGTCTCCAAAGCTTAAGAAGTGCAAACTGACATGGAACAACAGCTTTCGCAACGCCCTTCACAATCCTGTGAACGAACATGATTGTCTCCAACTTCCAACAACAGTCAAAACACTTACTTTTTATTTTTTTGAAAGAACTGGTATTATTTTAAATAAATTATTACCAAAAAATTGAAAGCTTGAGTATCATAATTACATACTTCAAAACCAATAATAAGGTAATAAATCCGAAAAGTTGGTAATGAAGATGAAGACTTTTGTCTTGAATTGAGAGCGATGGAATAGAGACACAGTCCAACAAATTTGCATAAAATGGAAACCCCCATGTTCACATATAACACAAAGTGACACTTTTCCCCTCGTATATGTATTATTATTACTATACTATACACGAGATCTCCGATAACCTTTCTTGGATTTCGAGCTAGTGGACGTTTTTCGCAATCTCCCACAAACATGCCCATACATATATATATATATATATATATATATATACTCTTTACTTAATTTAATTATAAAATTAACTATGGACAAGTAAATTATGATGTAATAATTATGAATCTAATGTATCACAATAATGAATAGTCCAGTTAAAAAAAAAAACTATATTTACTATTATAAAGGTTAGGGATAATTAAGGTTGTGTGCAAATTCCTTCGTCTAGTTTAAATAATAATAGATAAACCAATTGTAGAATAAATTTATTACTAATTCATCTCCTCTAATTTGCAATGGATGAAGAAAAACCTACATCGATCTTCCTTATGATTTGACGTAAAAAAACATAATAGGGAGCTATTTTTTAAACTATGATGTCTAAAACAATAATTATGAGAACTAGATGAGATCTATATGTAATTCACCTATGTTACATATATATTTTTATGATAGTTTAAATATAATAAATTTCAAGAATTTTCTTTGACCTACATTTTCTTAGATGAATGAAACATTAATTTGAAACTATATTATCAGGGCCGAAGGTAGGGGGTGCGTAGGATGCACCCATAAAAAAAATTTAATGTTAAAAAAAAAACAAATTTTTTTGTGGGCTCTGTTACGGGTATATTATATTATATATATTTGTGTAGCGTGATTACGATTTCATTGTTGCTATCCTTAAGGGCACTGTCCTCATGTGCATCATCCACCGTCCATATGGAATCTTTTTTTTTCTTTTTTAAAAAAAGATTCCAAATGAATGGTGATGATACTCCTAAGAGCACTACCCTTAAGGACATCATCAAACAAACCCCATGATTACATGACTAACGTCTAGTGCAAATAATTTATTTTTTCTAGAAAAAAATAAAAAAAAATCTTTTTTTCAAGGATGGATTGGTAATTTTTTAGGTACACATTTACTCTAAAAAAAATAAAAATAAAAAATAAAATAAAGCTACGTTAATACTTGTCCTTTATTTAAGGTTCCCACTTCCCATTACATAGCACCTACATTCACTTTTCTCTCTAATTATAGTCTCACTTTCTCACTTAGCCAAAATTTGGTTACATTTCTCTACCTTCATCTTCCTTCTTTCAGCATCTATGTCTGGTACTTCACCTGGTGGCTCCGGCGGCGTTGGCCGTGGAGGTGGCGGCGGAGGTTAGAAATATAAATGTGAAAGCTGATGGCCACGAAACAACAAACAAAAAAAGCTCTGCAATTTTCGCTCTTCCGAGCTTCTAGCCCTTTTCCTTGAGGGGCAGGATTGGAAGAGAGCTGTATTGCAACACGGGGAATGGAGGGTAGCGGTCCGAATTTGTGTCAAATTAGTAATGTATTTCCATTTTTAGCCCTGTTTTTTTTTCCTATAATTTTTTGTTTCTGTGTTGTTCATGAGATATAAAACATGGGATGTAAGAGATGCATACAAGGTAGATTGTTTTAGTGGAGAGGTTGTGATTTTAGTTTTATGGGGTCGTTTTGGAATATCTTAAAAGTTTGGGGGGTTACTTATATTTTGTTGTCCTGCTGGGCATGCATCTCTTACACCTCTTATTGTATTTGCCTTTTCATTGAATTTGATAATAGAAAAAGTTGCACTGTTTTCGTTGACTTTCTCATCTCTTAGCTTTGTCAAATAAATTTAAAAATTTATTTGATTGCCTATCACGTGGAAATGAGAGCTTAGCATGACGATATTACCCACACGTTTGATACAAATATCTAAATTTGATTTAGATATATGAGATCTACATCAAAACATCGAGCCAATCATAAGATCTAGCATAAGATATAAGGGTTATCACATTTATGTTAGGTTCAACTCATCCCGTAATGTTTCTCATTACTTCATATATTTCGATTTCAAATAAAAAATAAATTTAATTAAAACTACAAATACAAAATAAATTTTATTTTAAAAACTAGAAATTCTAAAAAAAAACTATTTAAACTAATAAGAACAGAAAAAAAGAAGTGTTTGGACATATATTTATTTTTATCATGCATAAATAAAAAAATATTGTAAAGCACTAATACTTAATAGTGCAACGAAAAATTATGTTGATAAATGACGAACAGATGGTAAACATAGATAAGAGCAATAAAAAATGGACGAAATGGTATGCAAAATATTGGATAAAAAGGGAAAATTAAATATTAAAATAATAATAATTAAGATATTGCAAGATTTAAAGAAAATAAAAAATTCCATACCGCTATAAAATAAGGTTGATATGACTATGCGATTAAAGTCTTAGATGAGAATATTTTTATTCCACTTGGATGATAATATTCTGATTCAATATTTGCTACGCCTTTCGTATACTGCTATTAAAGGTAACAATCAACTCTAAGTCACATAATCTACCTATCCCCCTCCACGCATTGGCGCTCCGGCCGGGAACTGGCGAACTGGGTGCGCGTGCGCCGCATTAAGACGACTTAAGAATTTCTAGTTCGCGCACTAAGATTTTACAATTCGCGCACTAAGAATTCATAATTCGCGCATTAAGATTTAATAAGTCGCGCACTTTACTAAGTCTTATTAATCCTCCTTAAGTCTCCGATTTTTTTTTTTTTTGCAATTATAAAAAAAAATTCTCCGATTTTGGGTTTAGATGATTTTTTATGGTTTCTAGGTATTTCGGGTTTGTAAGAAAATTATATCATATGGTAAATAGATAGATAATGAATAATGAAAATGCATAATAACATATGAAAGATTAAAATATGTGATAAAAAAAAATGATAAATCTGTGATTTTGTAACATTTTTGCGATTAAATAATAAAAATTTTGTTATCTTAGTTTTTTGCATGAAAATTAATAAAATGAACTTTATGAATAAAATTTTTATTTTTATTGAGTTAATTTAAATGTTTATATTAGTCATTTCATAAGATAATAATATAAGTCTCCGAAAATAATATGAGTCATTTTAATAAATTCATACTATTACCAAACATGTTGAAATAAAATATGAACAATTTGGTTTCATTTTTCAAATTCGTTTTTTTATATCTTAAAATGAAACAAAGCTTTAATACTCCATTTCTTTTTCTAAAATATATTTTTTCGGAGAATCCTTACTAAACGAACGATGAAATACAATATTCAAATTACGTTGTATCACGGGCTATAACATTTTGCAAAGCTGCAAATGTTAGATCCTTCAATAAAATCTAATTTTAATGCTTTTTAAGAATGGTAAAGCTGCAAACACAAAAGTTGTTAAGAACTTCATATTGTAAATTTGTAAATAATATAATAATGATGTGAGTTTGAATATGATGTATACTATATATGTTTAACTTCATTTCATCAGTGTGTATGCATATATATTTATATATTTATTAATTTTTAATAGGCGCATTAAGGCGCACCCGTACTCAACTTTGTTGAAAATTGATGCACTCGCGCATCCGCTCGCGCACCGGATTATGTGATCTAGAACCAACCAACCACAAAATAGATACATCGAGCGTAGGTCAAATCGAAGTCGTATGTGGAGATAATGAAATTGATTATTAATTGTTTTAGTTATAATAATAACGGGGTGTATCTGTTGGGTTTCCGTACCCCGGCGCCAGATCCAAACGCAGCGGAAATAATACAATAAACAGATCTGACCCGGGGACGGTCAATCGCGCCTGATTCATATATTAACATGCATAAATCGAATAAATGCAAGAAAAGGAATTACCGTTCACCGACGTGAATCTGATAGCGGTGACCCTCGAGTCCAATCAACCTGACCAGATCTTCAAGCCAACACCAGTGCTAGTTTGGTGTTGGCATTTCTATGAGAGTTTGTGTATTGAATGGAATCGTTCTTTAACCCTAGAATCAATGTTATATTTATAGTGGTTATGAGTTAAGCAAATTGGGCTATGGTTCATAAAGCCCAACGGGCCAACGTTTGGCTTGCTGGGCATTTATGCTAACAATCTCCCACTTGCCCAAAAGCCAACACAAAACTACAAACTCATAATCCAAGTAACTCAATCTAATTGAACAACTTGATGTACTATCCATGTACATAATTATGAGACATAAATATATCAAACGACTTAATTTTAGAACTTTCTATAAATGAAATATTTTCAAATATAGAAACTCCACTAAATTGAGGAGCATTCAAAAATTAAATTCATCTGTTCTAAATCACTCAATTTGAGCACTTAACATTTAAGTCTCAATTCTCATCGATAGATCGGCGGCCGGTTGATTGTGACCCAGCGAGGCTCAAGTGTATCATAGCAGTAGGATCACAACCTTTGTGATTTTAGAAGTTAAACAACTTCTTGGGCTTACCCTGAATGCCCCATTGCCAATTAAACTCCTTTTAATAGACAATGGCTGAAATATAATTCCAGCACAACCTACCGATCGTGGGTAGCGCCTAGCATCTGTGCTTCACGAAGACCTAGATACAAATGACTAGCAACGTACGAGAACCTGTCAGTCATAGTTAGCGTGCAGAACATTCCTTTCACTCAATATGTCCCGATTGAATCAAGAGCATTGGTTGATCGAGACCCTTTATGATTTCAATAACTATGTATTTGTTTCACGTTATATGATTCATTTGTGTGCGTATATGAAAAACTCTTTTTTCACAAGCACTACCCACTCTGGCCAGAGATTCCTCGAATCATATATAGAAAAACACATAGGACATCCTGGTTCATCAAGACCAGTGGTGAATCCCCAACGACAATCATAGGCCTCTGACAGCATCACTGAATACCCAAAATAACAACTTTATGACCCGCATGAGATCAGTCATTAAATCAAAGTACACAGCTATCTGTCAAGACCTCAATGATGCCTCGGGTCATGAGGAGTAATGGTGCACAACTATGACTATAAATTCTATACTCGACAAGTGGTAACCACTTATAGAATTCCGAGTAGGGTCGTTCAGTGAACTCATTCCTAATGAGCACCTATTCATGTGTGCTGACTTCTCCAAGCCAACGCCGATGAAACGCGGCGCACTACACTAGACACATCATGAATACCAGTCTCTAGCGAGCATATATCGATATCCCATTCTCGAAGGCTCATCGACCAGGAACATTTAGAAATCGCAGTCGAGAATGTATTTCATGGTCACCATCATATGCGTAACCACATTCTATGGACTATAGCAACTTCAAGGACTTCATCAATACATCAAGATGCATGGGTAAACAGATGAAGAAGTGCCATATATATTAATATTCAAACAAAGATTTGTCATAATAAGATTATAAGTACAATCAATCAACTATTGATTTACTTAATCATGTATGACAACAATATCTTTCACTTTCTCAAAGCCAACTACTCATGTGTCTTAAGACCATCTTTCCAAGATGTCTGACAGACACCAATCGTTGTAAAGGCTTTGTCAATGGATTCACTATATTTTCTGTTGAAGCGATTTTCTCGATAATAATGTCGCGTCTACCATCTATCTCATTAGATGATATTTTCTCAATATATGTTTGGATACTGATGAGATCTTGGCTATTCATAATAGCTCAAATGTTGTCACAGTACCAGGGACTGTGTCAATCGCACTAGAAATTACACCCAACTCTTGGATGAAATTTCTTATCCAAACTGCCTCTTTGCTGCATCGTATGCTGCAATGTATTCAGCTTCAGTGGTGGAATCCAAAGTGATGTCTTGCTTGAAACGTTTCCAAGAGACATCACCATCATTGAGCTTAAATACAAATCCGAACATCGATATGGTATCATCTACATCCGACTGAAAAACAGCATCGGCTTAGACTTCAACTTTTATTTCTCCACTTACAGATCCAAAAATCATGAACGTATCCTAAGTTCTTCATAAGCACTTGAGGATTATTTTCACAATTTTCCAGTGATCTTCACCGGGATCTGTCTGATGTTTGCTCATTACACTAAGAACATACATTAGGCCAAGTACATAACATAACATACATTATGCTATTAAAGTAGAAATATAAGGTATCAATGTCATCTTTTCTCTCTCCTCATCAATCTTAAAACATATTGACTTGAGAGATGAATACTATGACATATTATGAAGTAACTCGTTTTTCAACTATTCTATGCTAAACCCTTTTAGCACAGTGTTTATGTACGTAGATTGAGATATCTCAAGCATCCTTTAGATCTATCCCTATAGATCCTTACGCTAAACACGTATGACACTTCCCCCAATCTTACATGGAGAAATTAGTAGATGATCGTGCTTTAATTGATTAATCAAATACCATTCATAATGAGTATGATATAATCAACTTAAAGCATCACAAATGTAACATGTTCCCACTAACCCTTTTGCACACACATGTCACTTCCGGATTTTTAACAAAACCAAACACTTTGATGATGTTATCAAACGGAGGTTCAAACTTCGGGATGCCTTCTTAGGCCCATAAATGGACCTCTGGAGTTTGAAAACATTTTTCTCACTCCAAGAAGTTGTAAACACGTTTGGCTGCTACATTTCTACCTCAATGCCACCACTGAGAAATGTTGTGTTCACATCCATTACTCATATCTCATATTCATAATATAAAGATATAACTAATAAAATTCAAATAGACTATAGCATCACAACTGATTAAAAGTTTCTCACAGACAACTCTTTGCCTATGAGAATAATCTCTTCACATCAGTTAAGCTTTGAAGGTCGCTACCTTCCCATCCACTCCAAGCTTTCACTTGTAAATCTATGCAGCCAATGGGAACAATTCCCAAAGAAGATCTACTAAGGCCCATACCTTATTGGAGTACATGGAGTCTATTTCAAATTTCACGGCATCTCGCCAATATCCCAAAACGATGTCCAACATCGTCTCCTTGAAAGTTCTAGGATCACATCCATGGTCAAAATCATTTTGACTACTTTCTAGGAGTAAATTCAATTTATCAGGAGTTCTTGAAACATTTTCAAATCTCCTTCGTGCGTGTAAATCAAAGGTTATGATTGACTCAATTAATTTCACCGTTTTCACTTTTCTAGTGGTTTGTGGTTCTTGAACCCTTTCAAGTTATATTATGTTGTCATCCTTTCTAATAGAAACATTTTCTCTAGAAAGATTGCACTTGCGAAACAAACTCTTTGCCTGCAATTGATAATATAAATTTCCACAACATAACATAAGATGGATCAACTATCCAACTCATCTCCCACTGGCTGCTTCACATAAGCAGAACAATCTCAAAATATAAATTTGGATTATTTTTCAATCCATATCGTATATGGAGTTTTGGTCACTGCATTGGTATGAATTATATTCAACAAATATGTAACTTTAGAGAGTTACTCAGAGAGAATCACATTCTCTTTAAGATAACTCAACATCATCTTGCACTAACATTTAGTGCTCCACATACGTCCATATGAATCAAATTCAATGGACATTCAGCACATGCTAAATATATGTTGGATTTAAGTTATCATTCTTTTTATATTCTTTGAATATAATCATACTAATTATTCATAAGTTCACCAGATTCAATAAAACATGCATTCGTAAAAATAATGCAAATCACATTCGCATATTTAAAAGAATATCATTCTCTATCAAAATAGGAACAATGTTCATGATTAAATCTAGAACAAATAAATAATTGCTCAAACCAGTTCCTAACCAGTTCAAGATTTTATATTAAATAAATGTTTCAAACAGCCATTGCTACAATGCTTAGCCTCAGGCAGGTTCACCTTCCTAGGGCTCTCTACTTCTTCACATCACATGCAACTCTTTGCAAAAATGCGTGCACAACTGGCATCATATACCAAAGAAGTAGAACCAATAGAAACATTTACTTTTAATATATAACATACCATTTCTAGAACGCTTCTAGTATATGTATTCCTTACAATTTTGCGCTAGTGACCAGCAGTGAAAACATAGATGCCTCTCCTTTCTTAGTTGCTACTATATCCTTTTTCGTCTTTCAAGGTTGGGAACCATTTCCCTTCCTCTTCTTTATCCTTGAACTCTTCCTACCATTGGTAGAAGATTCGACAAGAAGAACACGTTTCTCCTTTTGAATCAAGGACTCATGAGTTTCCAACATTTTGACTATAAGATCAAATCTATAGCCAGTTAATGAGGATTTGTCACATTCAGATTTTCCAATTTCTCAACAAGAGATATTTTTCTTATACCATGCTCGTAGACCGAAGCCCCATCTCGCATGTGAAATGAAAATAGCTCTTTTGAAATCGCGAGTCTCAGTAATCGCGTCCGTTCACCAAACAACATTTGTAGGTGTTGGAAAATATCAGCAATGTGAACAAATTTCTCATATCTGTGTTTAAACTCATTGGTGACATTGATGCTATCATATAGCACATAGTCTAGAGATATTCGTCCCATCACTTCTCAAGTGTGGCAATCTCTTCATGAGACGAACCAGGAGACACTTCAACAGGAGGCTCCCACCAAGGGTATATAGCAATCTTTTAGAAGCAAGCACTATTTTAAAATTAATAGTCAATCAGAATAATTTGGTGCGGTTACTTTGTTTGTATCGAGAATTGATGCAATCGGATTCACGGCAATCACAATACTGAGAATAAACAGAAAATACATGCAAACCGTTTGATTATTAATTAATTCAAAAACTATGGACTTTAGTTATTGAATGCTCCCACTAAATTTTTCGAATTCATCACCCTCATGACAAATGAACGGAAAATCGTATTTTCTTAGTGGGCTTAGAGTCCAACTAGCTCATGATAGCCCCGGGCGAGGGTCCAGCCGACCTCATGATACTAAAGGTAGCTCACAATTGCATCATATGCAACCCCCAAGATTTTCGTCTCGTGATTGGCATAACCCTACGGAGGCAGGCCAATTATGCCTTCTCACGTCAAACTAACCCATCCCACGGATGGTAATGTCCGCCAATAAGACCCCACGAGGGTGAGTAATCTTAAAGGTTAACAGAACCCTATCCATAATTAAGTGGCAGTTAAACACACAGCTTTCTCATGCCAGATGCCCCCCACGAGGGTGAGACAAGACAACTGACACAAGTAGCGTCTCATGGCTTAACTGTTGATGGAAGACAGGAAACAACAAACTCCTTTGAGCTCCCTTTACAGTTTGATATTAAATTTTTTTTTTTTTTTTTTTTTGAATCATATTCAAAAGAGGGATTTAACAATTTTCAAATCTCATCAAGTACTTGTTTGTTTGATTGCCGGATTCATGCAACTATGTTTTATTCATGCAGTCATATGTACTAATAAAACATACAAACAAACATTTATCATACATCACATGCATAATAAAAATAAATATGGACGATTACGGCCTTTTCCTAATTGATCCACGTGAGCCATACGTGGATCACAAGTCTGTCTAAGGTGATGCAGGTATGCAATGCAATCCTATTACATTTTTGCTTCCATTATACATGTCTTGATTCTTGGTGCTCCATCTTCAATCTCGATCTCCCACTAATTCTAATGATTTTACATTTAAATCGTGCAACCAAGAGAATAGGGATACAAATCCGGGGTGGGATACATCAGAAAATAGAAAGAGCAGGCTCGCAGGCCCGATAACCAAAATCACAATAATAATGAAACAATAAAAACCTAAACATTCACCTAAACACATTGGTCAAGGCACATAATCACCCATCATGCAATTACAACATATGTAATTAAAGTAAACAATTACATCATATGTAATTGTACTAATCACATCACATGTAATTAGATCACAATAATTAATTTATTCTATCGTTTCCCACTAATCGCATTATTAATTGAAAATAAAATTAACAAATTAAATAAAACCATTTTATTTAATTTCTAATTAATTAAATTTTCAATAAATTGGTAAAATCTCTATTTTACCTTTTAATCATCATATTAATCGAAAATAAAATTAACAAACTAAATGAAACACTTTCATTTAATTTCTAATTAATTAAATTATCATTTAATTGGTAAAATCACTATTTTACCTCAAATCATAATATTAGTCAAAAAATAAAATTAATAAATTAAATGAAACATTTTCATTCAATTTTCAATTAATTAAATTTTCAACTAATTGTAAAATCTCCATTTTACATTTAATAAATTAAAAATCACATTTTTAATAAATTAAGTATTATGATTTATTATTTTAAAAATAATATCCGGATAAAACATCTAAAATGACCCAAATAATTTATGGACTCCAAACAATTTGGATCCAAAATTAGAAAATCAATTTTCAACCCCAAAATTACCCTTAATTTTCGGATTTTAAAAACATAATTTTTCGAATTTTTTTTTTTTTTTTTTTTTAAAAAACAATTCGAAATTTAGGGTTAGAGTCTTGCTTTGAACTCCAGCCGCCACCTACTGTTCATCATCCCTAACAATTCGAAATTAGGGTTTAACAACAGCGCCGCCAGCCCTTCACGCCACCATCTCAGGCTATAACTATGAGATCTCACATCCCGTAGCTTCGTCCAGACGGAGGGCCGCTAACGACGGGATCTCGCATCCCTCTGCTACGTCTCCGCCTATCCACAGCTGAGCAAAAAAAAAAATTTTGTTGCGAAAACCAGATCCAGAAAAAAAATTCGCACAGCCCTGTGATGGCGGAATACTGTCCACGGCAGTGCGCCGTCACGCGGGTTGCCACGAACCGCCGGCCACCGGCCTCCATGGAGATGACGATCAGATTCGAAAACAATTTCCAGCACTATCGATTTTGGGTCTCGATTAAAACTCTTTTTAATATATTTTCTATATTTTTCCGGATTCCAATATTTGTGAAATTCAAATACGATTAGTATCGATAGGAAACGATCTAACAAAATTAATTATCAAATATACAAATCAAAGCGCAACCTGGCTCTGATACCACTGTTGGGTTTCCGTACCCCGGCGCCAGATCCAAACGCAGCGGAAATAATACAATAAACAGATCTGACCCGGGGACGGTCAATCGCGCCTGATTCATATATTAACATGCATAAATCGAATAAATGCAAGAAAAGGAATTACCGTTCACCGACGTGAATCTGATAGCGGTGACCCTCGAGTCCAATCAACCTGACCAGATCTTCAAGCCAACACCAGTGCTAGTTTGGTGTTGGCATTTCTATGAGAGTTTGTGTATTGAATGGAATCGTTCTTTAACCCTAGAATCAATGTTATATTTATAGTGGTTATGAGTTAAGCAAATTGGGCTATGGTTCATAAAGCCCAACGGGCCAACGTTTGGCTTGCTGGGCATTTATGCTAACAGTATAATCGATTGGTATTATTAGAACTTGGGCCACATTGTTAAGAACTAATAAAATTGATTTTAATTTTTTTTATAAAATCGAATCAACTTTCATGAAAATCAAGTAATATTGACATCATTTAATTGGAATAACAGACTTTTATATATATATATATATATATATATATATATTAAAACATCAAATGGATAGTTTCTTTTAAAAAAAATAATGTGTGTATTACGTAAACAATGTTAGCATAAATGCCCAATAAACCAAACGTTTGTCCAATGAGCTTTATAAACCCTAGCCCAATTAGCTGACTCATTTTAACTATAAAAATATGTTCATTCTTTAGGGTTACACAATTCAATTCAATACACTCTCATAAGCCGACATCACAATTGAGTATTATGTCTCTCGTTATCTTGGTGAATCACCAACGACTTCAAAGGTTTAACGTGTATATTGAAAGATATTTTGCTCTAGTAGTAATTTACCAAATACCAATGAGATTTTATGATCTAGGAGGTTGTAAACATGCCCAACGATTCGGTAAAAAATCAAACTCCTGCTGCAAATAGGTATAATCAATTATATCGAAAATCCGACTCGATATTGATTTACTGCTAGATTTTCCAGCAAATTGAAACTGACAGTTTTCAGTCAATTGTTAATGATGTTACAAATCAACTCTTAGTTCTTGAATGAAGTTACGACAGTCAATTTTATCTAATTTGTTTTCTTTTCATATCATGTTTTTTATTTTCATTCAGAAGCCAGCTTTTGGGTTGTTATTTTTCAATTATTTAGGTGGTTCTTCTTCTTCTTCTACTTCCAGGTTTATGGCGGAGAATATGACATCCATTGGAATTTCTTTTTCACCCTAGCTGCTGTGGCTATCCTCTCTTCGTTTGTTAATGTTACTACAAGTTATTGTGGGATTCTAGGTTCCTTAATCCTCATCGGTGTGTGAATGTTATCTCATTACTTCTTATTATAAAAACTGCATAAAATTGTTCTGTTTGTTTATGTATTATAGCTGAACTTGTGTGTGATACCAGGATACCAAGCTGTATTATCGTGTGGATTGGATAAATATAGGGAGAAATTCTTCTATGGATCGGGTCTGTGACACACCAACTCACATAAATATAGACATACACATATATATAGATATATATATTTACGCGTGTTGGTGTATGACATGATCCAATCCATACAACTATACAAGAATTTCCCATTACCGAGGCAAGGAGAACAGACATCATTAGTGAAAATAAGAAGAATATTTAGCACATTTAGACTTTCATTTATTCCTTCAAGTTTCTTCTTAGATTTTTCAGACAGTTTTCATGTAGATGTAATAGACTCTGTTATTGACTTCAACGGCAGCCTGGCACTTTAGATGGACATATTTAAGGATTGTATAACTTAAGACGCAAGTGATATTTAGGCATTTCCTACAGGTGGATGCTAAACTAGAGAAACATTTCCTTTAGAGTTGATAAGTTAAGGATTCTGCAGGGACTGCATACGAACGTCCTTACCGGTTTGGTGAACTTATGTTGGGATAAACACACGAACCAATAACACAGCGACACAAATATGTATCTCTATCATGTGTGAAACTAGTAGGAAATAATATCAAACATAGAATACAAAATTGCAGAGAAAATTCATTTTTCATCCTTTGATTTTAATTATGCTACATTATACGTCATTGTGATTTCAACCCTGCAATTTTGGCCTTCTATGTTTCTTGTGTCATCAATTTATTTTTACCACATGCATCAGGATCCGGAATGTTCATCCTATATATTCTATCACTCTGCAATTTTAGTCCTATAATAAAATAAATACTAAATATTTCAACGAGCTTTTTAAATTTTCATCCTTGGATATATTTGTTAGGAGAGTATCCGCATTGTCATCGCCATGTGTAGCTGAAAAACAAATACAAATACATAAGATGCAAATATAATACTAATATCAAAAGGATATAGATTCCGGCTCAGATCTGTTGTTATTCCAATTCTACGTCACGGAGAGAATCCAAGGTCTGTCAACTCACAGCACAAAGCTAATGAAACATGTAACAATCCCCAAACCAGATTGCAACGAAGCACAAAGCAGCGTACAACGAATCACTCAGACAGAACCATTGAACACACCAAACACACCAACGAAGCACCAAGCTCACGTACAGAATCTCCCTCAACGCACAGTACAAAGCACACGGCCAAGAGGACTCTCACCACGCTCAACCCGCTGAACCACAAAGGTAGAGAAGGGAATCACACAGAAAAAGGGAGCAAGAGAGATTGGAAGAGAGGAGGTGCAAATTCTGGTTCAAGAATGAAGGAGGCGCACGTCTGGAGTGAAAAAGACAGATAGGCGGACAGAAAAAAAGTGAGTGAGGCGCTAATCAGACTTAGGGTTAAGTAAGGGAGGGGGGGGGGGGGGGGGGGGGGGATTTACCATAATCAGGATTAGGGTAGACTAATAAAGGGTTTAATGGGCTTAGTTAATTTGGGCCACAATACCCAACAAATCTCCACCTTGGCCCAATACCGGTTTCTATTCAGACGCAGGGAAAACACACAAGCAGACATCATCATCGCCTTATGGTCCCCACAATACACAAAGTAATTGAGTGGACCAAGTTCCTGTCAAAACACAAAGTATAGACAAGGAGAACAATAACAAGCACACGTCAAGTTAAAGTGGGAAATTATCCAGGGTAACAGTTTTGTAACGAGCACACAACAAGTTATAAAACACTAACCAAGGGACTAAACATGCATCAATCACCAGTATCAAATTTTAAAATTTTTAAACATGATTGAAATTTACTAAGAGGCAAACACTTGTACCCATGTCAGCATGATTTAACTCAGAAGGTATTTTCTCAAGATAAACTAAGCCTTTGGCAACAACATCTCTAATGTAATGAAACCTAACATCAATATGCTTAGTTCTATCATGAAAGACTGGATTCTTACACAATTGTATTCCAGATTGTGAATCAGAAAACACAACTACATCACCTTCAAGCAAGCCAATTTCAGAAATCAATCCTTTTAACCAGATAGCTTCTTTTAAAGCTCGGTTACAGCAGCATACTCAGATTCAGTTGTAGATAAAGCAACTGAGATTTCCAACTAGTGCAAGCACCACATAAAGTGAACACATAAGATGTAGTGGATTTTCTGTTATCCCTATCATTAGCATAGTTAGAATCCACATAATAGTTTAACACCTTCAGAACACTTAGAAAAACTCAAGCCATAATGCACAGAGTGTTTCAAGTATCTCAATAGCCGTTTAACAGCATTCCAATGCACCATGCCAGGGTTAGACATATACCTACTTAAGCAACTAACAGCATAAGCTATATCAGGCATATTACTAACCATCAAATACATAACAGATCCTATTGCATTTGAATAAGGCACATTCTTCATAGAATCAAAGTCAAAATCAGATTTAGGACATTGATCTTTACTCAACACAAAGTGAGCAGCTAATGGCACATTAACAGGCTTAGCATCAAACATAGAAAATTTCTTCAAAATCTTTTCAACGTAAGAAGTTTGGTTCAAGTAGATAGTTGACATCTTCCTATCTCTCACAATATTCATACCTAATATTCTTCCAGCATCTCCTAAGAATTTCATGTCAAATTTTTGACTTAGACATTTCTTAACATGCTCAGTTGATTTCAAATAGGGACTAGCAATTAAGATATCATCCACATAAATCAACAGGAATATAGGCACAGATATTTTATCCTTAAAATACAAGCAATGATCATAGGAGCTTCTTTTAAATTAAAGGAAAACATGCACTCATCAAACTTCTTATTTCATTGCCTAGGGGATTGCTTTAGACCATACAAAGATTTCTTGAGCGAAAACACATTATCAGGGTTTTTAGAATCAATAAAACCTTCAGGTTGCTTCATATAAATCTTTTCATCAAGGTCACCATGCAAAAAAGCAGTTTTTACATCCATTTGTATAAGTTCCCAGTCAAATTGAGCAACAAAAGAAAGCATAATTCTCACAGTAGTGAACTTAACAACATGAGCATAAATTTCAGTGAAGTCTACACCTTCTTTTTGAGTAAAACCTTTAGCTACAAGTCTAGTTTTGAACCTAACATAATCATTTTCATTCTTAACCTTAAACAACCATTTGCAATCAACAACAGAGCAATTAACAGGTTTAGGAACAAGAATCCACGTATGATTCACAATCAAAGAATGCATTTCTTCTTTCATAGCACACAGCCAGTCATTAGCATTTTTGGATTTCAAAGCTTCATTGTAGGTTTTAGGTTCACAGTTATCAATTGATTCAAACACATTGAACACATAAGAAGCAAGGTCAAAGTCACTTAGCTTAACAGGTTGTATTATGTTTCTCCTAGCCCTATCTCTAGTCAATTGATAATCATGCAAATCTTCTTGTTCATTAGCAACCAATTCATCATGCACAACAGGTTCATGTTCAACAACAATATCATGATTTTCAGGCATTCCATGAATCTCAGGTTCATTAACAGGCAAGTTCACATGATTTCAGCAAAAGGCACATTGTTATCATTAACAGGAAGCACACCAGACAAATGCTCCACCTTGCTAGGAGTAGCACTGGACTCAGACTCATCAACAGGCACAGAAGGAAGCAAGCAAGGCATTTCAGACTCATTAAACATGACATCCCTACTTATAATGCTTTTAAAACCAGGTTCACTTCTTAGACATAGTCTATATCCCTTAACTCCCTCGGGATAACCTAGGAAGACACACTTAGTAGACCTAGGTTCAAGTTTATCACCTTTCCTATGCGCAAAGGCAGAGCAACCAAACACTTTAAGATTAGAAAAATCAAGTTCTTTACCAACAAAAACAGATTCAGGATACAAACCATTTAAATGCACAGAAGGAGATCTATTGATCAAGTAAGCAGCTGTCACAACAGCTTCACCCCAAAACTTCTTTGAGAGGCCAGAAGATGCAAGCATACTTCTAACTTTCTCAAGGAGAGTCATATTCATCCTCTCAGCAACACCATTTTGCTGAGGGGTATAGGGAACAGTCTTGTGCCTTTGAATCCCAGATTCATTGCACAAATTGTCAAACAAAGAATTACAGAACTCCAAGCCATTATCAGTCCTAAGTTTCTTAATCTTTTTACCAGTTTGGTTCTCAATGAAAATCTTCCAATTTTAAAACTTTTCAAAAGCATCTTATTTATTTTTCATTAGAAAAACCCATACTTTTCTAGAAAAGTAATCAATCACAGATAGGAAGTATCTATTACCACATTGTGTAGGAACACTAGAGGGACCCCACACATCAGCATGCAAGTACACAAGAATCACAGAAAGGCATGCAAGACAACTTGTCTTTACCAAAACAACCATTTTTATGCAAAATCTCTAGACCTTTAGCACGCATATGACCTAATCTTTTATGCCACATATTAGTCAAGTCATCAGTCACAGAATTCACATTATCATACACAGATTCAGTTTTGCAAACATAAAGGCTTATTTTCTTTTCAGCTTTGAAAACTACCAAAGAATCCTTTAAGATTTTCATTACTCCATTTCCCCATTTACCCTCAAGACCACCAGATTCTAAAGCAGCACAAGACATCAAATTATTGCACAAAGTAGGAACATGTCTTACATCTTTTAGAGTCACAGAATAACCAGAATCAAATTTCAAGTAAACATCACCAATGCCAGCAACTTTACAAAGTTTCTCATTAGCCATAGAAACATAACCATTTTCAACTTCTTTATAATTAGAAAACAAATTTCTAAGAGGTGACATGTGATAAGAGCAACCAGAATCAATTAGCCATTCATTTTCACACACAGTAGATGAATGCACAAATTTCACATAATCACATAAATCAGTCACCATAAAGACATCACCCGAGTTTTCACCCGATGAGGAAGCATGATTCACTTGTTCATAAGATTGGTTATTATCATGATGTTTCTGGTTTTTCTTTTTAGGACAGTCTTTAATAAAGTGATAGGATCACCACAGTTAAAGCACTTTCTGTTCTTAGGCCTAGACTTAGACCTAGTCTTGCTTTTCCCTTTGTTCTTACCATGATTATTATCAGATTTATGATTGTTGTTATACCTATGTTGAGACCTACATCTAACATGCATAATTTCACCTGAATTTTGCTTACTACCTTTGTTCACTTTTAAATCTAATTCTTTACTCTTAAGACTATTAATCACAGTGTCAAGCGTAATAGAATCTCTACCATACTTAATAGCAGATTTGACATCACTATAGGTCTCGGGAATAGCATTTAAAAGCACAGTAGGAGTATAATCATCAATATTCCTATCTTCAGTTAACTTAATATCTTGAATCAATTTGGTAAACACATCAAGGTTCTCATCAACATCTTTGTTCAAGTCAAGTTTGAATCTGAAATTTTTTTCAAGTAAAAACAATTTACTAGGCAAAGAGGTTTCTGTATAAAGCTCTTCTAATTTTTCCCAAAGTAGTTTAGTAGAATTAAGTTTACCACATTTTCTGAGTACAGAGTCAGATAAGTTCAAGATTATGGAAGAGTAAGCAAATTCATCATCTTTAGCTTTCTTAGCAGTGGTTACATCATCAGCATAATTGCCACCTATAGCATTGAACACTTTCTGTTGAATTAAAATTCCTTTCATTTTATGTTGCCAAATAGAAAAATCTGATTTCCCATTAAAGGGTTCCATGTTATAGCCAGAAATAGAAGCCATCGCACACAAGCAAAATAAGGCACACTAAATCACATGCTAAAAAATTACACAAAGTAAGCAGCAGAAGCAGGACCACACAAAATAGGCACATATAATGAAAAAAATGAAAGTTTTTAGACAATTTCAGTGAGCCACACTGAAAAACACAGAAAACACAGAATTACACAAATTCCTAGTTTTCTACGGCAAGCAAGCCTTAGAACCTAAGACCTAGACGCTCAACAAAGCAGTAAAAGTTTTAGGATTCAAGCCAATCACTTACAACCCAGAGGCCAACGCTCTGAGGTTTTTCCGACGAAAAGCCGAACCGACGCAAAATCTGAACCGCCGAACAGCCGCTGCCAGACCGTCGCTGTTCAGCCACCAGGCGCGGATAGCCGCTCTGATACCATTGTTAGGAGGGTATCCGCATTGACATAGCCATGTGTACCTGCAAAACAAATACAAATACACAAGATGCAATTATAATACTAATATCAAAAGGATATAGATTCCGGCTCGGATCTGCTGTTATTCCAATTCTACGTCACGGAGAGAATCCAAGGTAAAGACCACTTGGTAAATACACCACACCCCACAATCTGTCAACTCACAGCACAAAAATAATGAAACAGATAACAATCCCCAAACCAGATTGCAACGAAGCACAAAGCAGCGTACAACGAATCACTCAGACAGAACCATTGAACACACCGAACACACCAACGAAGCACAAAGCTCACGTACAAAACCTCCCTCAACGCACAGTACAAAGCACACGGCCAAGAGGACTCTCACCACGCTCAACCCGCTGAACCACAAAGGTAGAGAAGGGAATCACACAGAAAAAGGGAGCAAGAGAGATTGGGAGAGAGGAGGTGCAAATTTTGGTTCAAGAATGAAGGAGGCGCACGTCTGGAGTGAAAAAGACAGAGAGGCGGACAGAAAAAAGTGAGTGAGGCGCTAATCAGATTTAGGGTTAAGTAAAGGGGGGTTACCATAATCAGGATTAGGGTAAACTAATAAAGGGTTTAATGGGCTTAGTTAATTTGGGCCACAATACCCAACAATATTAATATTGTGTATTCGATTTGTGGATGATAGTACATTATGCTGGATTATGTTCTGATCTCATTGTTTTCATTTGCAATGGCTACACTAGTTTACTTGAAGGTCATTTGTCGCTGGGAGGTTTATTAGCAATAAAAAAAATTCACAAATGGACAAATATTTTTTTTAAATTGCAGTTTACCCCTCAAAAATTACCTTTTACCATCCCTAAATTATATTTTGACCCATAAAAAAAATTTTGGCCTCCGTTTTTGTGCTAATATTTTTTTTGCCCCCACAATCCCGTAAATCATGCGTCCGTCCTGTCTATATGAGTGTTATATTTCCTGGTACACATGACAAATATATATATATGGCATACATGGTCCTTAAATTTTATTATTTGGTTAGTACATTTACATAATTGAAATTATTATACTATATATATATATTTGTGTAGTAGAAAATTTAGTACAAAATGAAATAAGAGATTTCATACCCTTCTTGCTAGCCTAGATACATAATTAATTATGATAACGATCGCAGCAATTAACGTCTCCGATTCCCTAAAATCTCCACCATGGATTTAGTTTTTAATCACATTGATAATGAGCATGACATGTATAAATAAGTGAGGGTACGTACATAGCTTTGTATATTCACAAATACCTTTTTTCTGCACTCAAATATGGAATTGGCTAAGCAATATATGATTATCTTCATTAGTCTCATGATGATATTAATGCCAATCATGAGTACTCGTGATGCTAATTTTGTCAGGGCCGGTAAGTTTTCTTATGTTTTTACTACTAAACAACTCAAGACAAACCAATCATATTGTTGAGATTTGTCCAATACTGAAAGTTTAGAAGTTATTCTAGCTCTTTATAAGATAAAAGGGGTTTTGAGTTGGAACCTCATGTATTCTTAACATGGTATCAGAGCAACTTCTCATTGCTACTCTGCTCATGCGATTTGCTACTCCGCCCTCATGCTCATCTTCACACACATGAGGGATGTGTTGAGAATTGTCTCACATTGAGAGTTTAGAAGTTATGTTAACACTTGATAAGAGATACGACTATTCTACTCATTACCAATTTGTTTTGAGTTGGAATGTCACGTATTCTTAACACATAGTAACTAAACTTCAGAACACCAAATGTTTCCTGTTTAATATTAAACATTGAAGAAAATCTCAATTGTCGTATATTTTATAACACACCAAATTATCTCAATTTTATCCAAATTTTAAACGACCATATCTCTATTTATTCAAAAAGTTTTATTAAAAAAAAAAAACTTGTGGAAAATAGTCTTTATAATTTTTACTTTTAATGCACGATTCTACGAATACAGGTACGAAGTCTGAGAAATATGCCGCGGACCCATTTTGCTATTTCAAATGTACGGACAAGTTCGGAGATCATGCTTGTTTGGCTGAATGTTTAAAGAGGAAATTTCGTTTTGGAAAATGTTTTGTTCTCATAGGTGAAGGTCCAGGCAAACAATGTTGTTGTTCTCGATGACAATATCTCAAATCATATCTTAAATATATGGATTCTGCATTTCATTATTCAATCATTTTTTTCCTTAATTCAATAGCCTATATATATATATATATATATATATTTTGTTGGAACTATTTACATAAATTTACGGATTGAATGTTTAAACAATCACTGAATGATAATATAAACTGAAATACAAAACAGTAGAACTTATAGGAAAAGTTTATAAACTATAAAGACACAACAATAATTTGGAAATATTTCTGGACGAGGCAACAACAATTCGTGTGTCCGTAAACTCAAATTTGCCCGCCTTAAGTAACAAGCGACTGCTTTTTTATTATTTTCTTAATGTGATCGATTTTGTGTCTATTAATACCAAAATATACTTATTTTGATTGTCAGATAAAAATGAAATAAATATTTTTGAAGAACTAATAATGAAGATGAATTCTACTATGCTAAAAATTTTATTTGTATTGTTTTGAATTATTTAATATTGACCTAGTACGTCTCGGCTTTTGGATTATTTCAATTCTATAATTTTGGGATGAGTTATTGAACATGTCGTTATAATTAAACTTGTTTATTTTAATTAATTATGTGTGTTGCTAGATGCTACCTATGTTCAATACTATTTCAAAGAAACCGATAAAAAATAAGATATAATTATAAGTTACAAAATCCATAGAATTTCATATAAAAAATTTCAAATATATATAAAATCTTACAAAATTATAAGTTACAAGCTTTACATAATTCTATGAAAATAATATAAATGTCCGAAAATCTTACAATAAAATTCCACAGAATTCTATGAAAAAATCCGCAAATGTCTATAGATAAACTTTTTATATTCTATGAGATTCCATAAGTCAATAAGAATCTATAAATTCTATAGAAGCATGTCAGTTAAAATAAATCATTAAACATCATTAGTCATTAATCACTAGTACGATTACACCCTTTTCTAAGGTGTATAATGTTTATTGATATAAGGTCATGATTTGATGGTACTTTAAATAAGTAAGAATTTGAATCAATAATTCAGAGGGATGACTTTTGGTTAGTATGCATGGTATACAAATAGGAATGACAACGTGGCGGGTATGGAACGAGTTTAGCCAATTCTAGGACCCGCCTCGTTACACATAAAATCCAGACCCACCCCACCCCGCTTAGACCCGTAAACCCAGCGGGTTTACCCGGCCCGCCCCGATTCCAGATTTTTATTTTATTTAAAAAAAAAATTATTTAGAAATCAATTTTGAAAAACAAAAGTTGAGTTTTGTGATTAAATTTCATGTTTTCTCTAGTAAATATTTATAATAAGCATTGTAAAATTATCTTTAAACTACTAAATATTTATTAATTTGCTCTTTGTTAGTTCCGGACCTTATCGATGAGATTTTAAAGATGACAAAACAGTTCAGACCGGATCGATAGAAATCAGATTGACCAGATCGATCGGACTCAACAGAGCAAGATGGCAAAGCATTTCAGACCGGATCGATGGAAATTAGGCATACCAGATCGATCGGACATATCAGAGCAAACTGATAAAGAATATTGCATATCAGACCGGATCGATGGATTCCAGACTGAATAGATCGATGCTTCAGATCGATCTCAACCTTTATCAGATCAGAGCAGTCAAGGATACATAAAGGATGGCTTCTCAGTCCGAATCATCAACGGATATTTATTGCAGCATTTAATGCTGCAATTAATGCTACAAAGGACCAAAGACTGAAGATTGCCATAATAGGTAAGAAGACAAAGAAGAGCTTACCTGACAGTCGCCGAAAGCATATACCAGAACGGCAAGTATCCTGAAGAAGAAGACTGTAGCTTTCTCAGAGTTTAAAAAGAGTCATAGCTGCACATTAAGGGAAACAATGCCGTTGCCACCTTCAACTATAAAAGGATGCAACAAACAGATGCAAAAGACTCTGGACTCTACAACTCACGCTGATCAATTGAAAAATATACAAGAAAGCAAAACAGCACACGCCTACAAAGTTCAGAAGCTTTCGAGCTGAAGTTATTTATTTAAGCGCAATTACTTTGTAACATTTGATCATTGTAGGATCACTGTGCGCATTGTGTATTGAAAAATAGAAGTGAGCAACATATTGTAACTGTCAGACAGAGTGTGTCTGAGCAGGTTGAGTGACTAGGAGTTTCAGACTGGTAGTGAGGTAAATCCAGCCTGAATCGGGTTTGTACAACAGGATTGTATAAATCAAAGTCTTCTAGTATAAACCTTCCTTAATTGGAAGAAGGGGAGACGTAGAAGGATTACACCACCTTCGAACTTCCAGAAACATATCCTGTGTCTTATCATTCTGCACTTAGCCATCGAGCTGTTCTTACTTACACAAGAGCAGACCGTTTCCGCACTTACTTATTAGTGGTCTGTTCTGTTCAAAGAGTTGATTAAGTAACAGATTTCTTTCACTAATCACAAAGAAATCACAAGGGATAAATTTTGTAAGGAGTGTTCATTCACCCCCCCCCCCCCCCCCCCCCCCCCTCTAAACACTCCGGACCGATCCTAACAAGTGGTATCAGAGCCAGGTTATCTTAATCAGCATAAAGAATATTAAGCTGATGGCATCATTCAACAAAATCCCCATGTTCTCAAAAGAAGATTATGATGACTGGAGAATCAGAATGCAAGCTCACCTGGCAGCTCAGGATGACGACATGTGGTTCGTCATCACCGATGGACCAATGAAGATCCTAAAAATAAATACAGCAGTCGCCACTACCAGTGGAGAACCACAAATGGTAGAAAAAGACAGATCCCTCTGGACGAATGAGGATAGAAAGAAAGCAAACCTCGACAATGTGGCCAAAGACATCTTGTTCAAAACTTTGGACAAGAACATGTTCAGCAAAATCAAAATGTGCTCTACTGCCAAAGAAATTTGGGAGAAGATAGCACAGCTATGTGAAGGCAACGACCAGACCAAAGAAAACAAGTTAACTGTGGCTCTTCAAAGATTTGAGAGCATAAAGATGAAAAGTGGTGAAACTCTAAATGAGTTTGATGAAAGAGTCACCAGCATCATAAATGAACTGAATGGTCTGGGGAAGGAATATTCTAACAGAGAGATCGCTCTGAAAGTAATGAGAGCTCTGCCAAAGGAATGGGATGTAAAGACCATTGCCATGAGGGAATCAAAAGACCTTAACAAGGTTGAACTTCATGATCTGTTTGCAGATCTCAAGGCCTATGAGTTTGAACTAATAAGCAGAGGTGAAGCAGAGCCATTCATCTCTCAACCCAACAAGGCCCTGGCAGCCATCCCAGACCAGATCGCTTCAACATCAGACCGATCTGCTGAACAGATGAGTAACGATGCTATGTCATTATTTATAAAGAAATTCGGTAAATTTATGTCTAAAAATAAGAGGAACTTCAAACCCTCTCATCATTATAAATCAAGAAAAGATGATAATGTTAACGATCAGGCTTGCTACAATTGTGGTAAGACCGGACACTTTATTGCAGACTGCACCAGACCGAAGAAAGAAGAAAGGAAAGAGAAGCATCGAGATGATAGAAAGAAGAAGCACCACCAAGACCGCAAGAATCATGGAAAATCCCAAAAAGTCTTAGTTGCTGAGGAAGGAAACAGCAAATGGGCTCAGACTGATTCCGATTCAGACAGCTCTGAATATTCTTCCAGCGAAAGCGAAGAAGATGTTCAATGTCTGATGGCAGATGAAGAAATGAGTCAGACAGATGAGGTATTCGAATTTGAATCAAATGATTTTACACGAGAAGAGCTCATGTCCGCACTGCAAGACATGGCAAATGATTATAGGATCTTAGCTGAATCATTTGAGAAGAATAAAGCCAAAATCAGTACTCAAATGGATGAGCACAACAAACCAAGCTGCTCTGAGCAGGGTGAGTGCAAAAATCTCCAGAACGAGCTGAATAAGCTGAAAATCTCTTATGATCAGCTCCATGAAGAAAATAAGAGAATTAGCACACAAAATGCTAAGCTCTCACATATATTCAAAACATGGACAAAATCCAGAACATCCTTGGAAGAATTACAAGAAGCTCAAAGAAATGTCGGTGATTTCACCGGCCTAGGCTTTGACACCAAAGAATGCACCAAAGATGAGTCTGAGCTGTTGCTGGTAAAGAATCAAGTCAAACAAATGACATTTGTTAAATCCAGCACAGTATATGAAACTGAAGCACCTAAGATTCAAACAGGAGTCTCTTACGTGAATCAAAATTTGAGAAAAGGGATTGGTTATGTCAACCAAGCCAACGATAAGGCACCAGCAAGATTTGTGTCTGTGAGACCAAATCCAAAAGTGCAAAATCTAAGGCAAGGAAGACAATACAATTACTATAACTCAAAACCGATTCAACGAAGATATAGACTACCTTATGAAAATCAAAGGTTTTCACAGCGCACACATTATCACACACAACATCGAGACAGACCAGCACATAGCACACCCTACACACACAAGCCACTAAAGCTGATACAGGTGTGGGTTCCCAAAGGGCTAATCCGTTCTGGACCCAAATAGGATTGGGTACCAACAATAAATATGTGTGATGACAGGTACAGAAGAATCTCGCATCAGATTGGTACTTGGACAGCGGGTGCTCTCGTCACATGACTGGAAACATCAAGCTGCTGTCTGAAGTCACAGAATGCACTGGACCCAAGATCATCTTCGGAGATAACTCAAAGGGTAAGACCGTGGGCAAGGGTAAGATTGTCCATGGTAACATTATTATCAATGATGTGCTGTTAGTTGAAAATCTGTGCTATAATCTGATTAGTATCAGTCAACTCTGTGATAATGGTTATGCTGTAGAATTTCATAAACACACTTGCACTGTTAAATCATCAGACGGTATAACCATGCTCGTAGGAATCAGGAATGGAAACACATATAAGATTAACTGGAATCATGCTCAACCTGATAATCCTACCTGCTTCATCGCTAACAATGATAATAAACACTGGTTATGGCATAAGCGCTTGAATCATATCAACTTTAAGACCATTGCTAGCCTGTGTAAACATGATTTAGTTATCGGTCTGCCCAAGATCGACTTTGCCAAGGATAAGATCTGCGAAGCTTGCCAAATGGGCAAACAGATCAGATCATCCTTCAAAAACAAGAATGCCAAATCCTCCTCCCGCTGTTTAGAATTACTGCATATGGACTTGTTTGGTCCTATACCAATAACAAGTTTAGGGGGAATGCGGTATACTCTTGTTGTTATTGATGATTACTCACGCTTTACATGGACTATATTTTTGAGCAGTAAAGATCAGACCGGTCCGAAGTTGATCAAGCTGCTGAAACGCACTCAGAACGAGAAATCATCCAGCATAGACAGGATTCGAAGTGACAAAGGCACTGAGTTTTCAAATCAGAATCTTGAATCCTTTCTAGAAGATCATGGAATCAAGCATGAGTTTTCAGCCGCCAGAACTCCTCAACAGAATGGAGTTGCAGAACGAAGAAACAGAACGCTCAAGGAAGCAGCAAGAACAATGCTTGCTGATTCTGGAATCTCTCAAAAGTTCTGGGCAGAAGCTGTAAATACTGCTTGCTACACTCAAAACCGATCTATGATTAACAAGAAGCTGAATCTCACTCCATATGAAATATGGACTGGTAACAGACCATCTGTTTCTCACTTTCATGTATTTGGCTGTAAATGCTTCGTTCACAACAATGGTAAGAGTCATCTTACAGCATTTGAAGCTAAGTCAGATAATGGTATATTCTTAGGATATTCATCAATTAGCAAAGCTTATCGAGTGTTTAATAATCGAACTTTAACTGTAGAAGAATCTGTTCATATAGTTTTTGATGAATCATTATGTGTTGAGGGCAACAAGGACTCAATTCAAAATCAGATGGAAAATATCCATCTCGAAGCTAACAGTGATGATGAGATTGTAGCTAACAGGTCAAGAGACAATCCACCAGAACCAGAAGTGCCAGACAGACCGGATCAGGCCATTGAAGCTTCTTCAGATCGAGCTGATCCAGATGCTCCTGACTCAAATATTAAAGTAGATGCAGATCATGCTGCTACTATTCATCCGACCGAACCAGACAATCCAGAGTCAAGCTATCGATGGACTAAGAAGCATCCACCTAATCTAGTGATTGGTAGTCCGTCTGCACCAATTAGAACCAGAGGACAGATGATGGATGAGTTCACTCATGCTGCTTTCATCTCAACTCTGGAACCCAAGAAGATCGATGAAGCTCTGACTGACTTCAACTGGATTAAAGCAATGCAAGAAGAGCTTAATCAATTCGAACAAAATCAAGTTTGGAGTCTAACTCCCAGACCAAGCGATCTGCCTGTTATTGGAACCAGATGGGTTTTCAGAAATAAGCTAGACGCCGATGGAACTGTGGTTAGAAACAAAGCAAGACTGGTCGCACAGGGATTCAGACAAGAAGAAGGAATCGACTTCGATGAATCATTTGCACCAGTCGCCAGACTTGAAGCAATCCGAATCTTTCTTGCATATGCTGCCTTTAAAGACTTCAAAGTATATCAGATGGACGTCAAGAGCGCCTTTCTTAATGGAAAGCTTCAGGAAGAAGTCTACATTGAGCAACCACCTGGATTTCAGAACCATTCGTATCCTAATCATGTATATCTACTGAATAAAGCAGTGTATGGTCTGAAACAAGCTCCAAGAGCCTGGTATGACACTCTATCTCAATTTCTGCTGAACCATGACTTCCAGATCGGTTCGGTAGATAAAACTCTCTTTAAATTCATTAAGGGGGAACATACCCTATTAGTTCAGATTTATGTTGATGACATAATCTTTGGGTCAACTAACCCCAAACTGTGCGAGAAGTTTTCTAAGTTAATGCAGGGACAGTTCGAGATGAGCATGATGGGAGAATTGTCATTCTTTATGGGTCTTCAAGTAAAACAGCTCAACAATGGCATTTTCATCAATCAGACCAAGTATACCAAAGAGCTCCTCAAGAGATTTGGAATGGAAACATGCTCAACTGCATCAACTCCAATGAGTCCAACAATCAAGTTAGACAAGGACGAAGGGGGAACGGCAGTTGAAGTAACCATGTATAGAGGACTCATCGGATCGCTATTATATCTTACAGCGAGCCGGCCCGATATAATGTTTTCAGTCTGTATGTGCGCCAGATTCCAGTCAGAACCAAAGCAATCACATTTCATTGCTGCCAAGCGTATTCTGAAATACTTAAAAGGATCTCAGAACGTTGGTCTTTGGTACTCCAAAGATTCAAACTTCAGCTTGATCGGATATTCAGACGCAGACTACGCTGGGTGTAAGATCGATCGTAAAAGCACCAGTGGAACATGTCAATTTCTAGGTGAAAGATTGATCTCTTGGTTCAGTAAGAAGCAGACATCTATTGCCACATCCACAGCTGAGGCAGAATACCTAGCCGCTGGAAGCTGTTGCGCTCAAATGCTCTGGATTCAACACCAGCTCAAAGACTACGGCATTCAAGCTGTTGACTCTCCGATATTTTGCGACAACACAAGTGCAATCGCTATAACGTATAATCCAGTTTTGCACTCTCGAACAAAGCACATTGATATTCGACATCATTTTATTCGAGATCATGTTGGCAAAAAGGAAATTCGGATCGAAACAGAGCAGCAAGCAGCAGACATCTTCACCAAACCACTTCCTGAGGCTAAGTTCAATTATTTCCGTCAAATTCTTGGTTTAATTGACTTATCTTAATTAATTTAGATGTTTTTATTCTTTTCGATCTTAAAGATTTTTGTCACTGCAGATCGATAATACAATGTTCAGAAAGACACAGACCGGTCCGAACTTTCAGACCGATCCTCGTCAAGTCTGATTTTATCCTATGATCTGATTGGACAATAATCTGTTTTTTAAAATAAAACAAAACAGCCCGGACTGATTAACCTTTTAACTAGTTGTACTTTAACCGCCTTATCTTTCTTTATCCTGACCGTTCATTTTGAATAGTTTATTTCTCAGTCTTGGAGATAAAGACACGTGTCTTCTCTCTCCTATTTAGCGGGCTGAACATTTCATAACTTTTTCACTTTTTACAGTTTACCGCTTTCTACTCTCTCACTCTCTTACTCTCTTACTCTTCGCACCTTCCTTAAACTCCTTTCATATGGCTACCATCACTCATAACTCACTCTCCGTTGAGTTTGATGACATCTACAGGGGAGAAGATGCTGCGATGGTGTCCATTTTCAGAGCCCTGGAATCATCTGGTTTACGGAATTTTTTGGAGTGCGGATCAGTTGTTTATGAACCAGAAATCCGCGAGCTGTTCGCCAACGCCGTCTCCCGGAAGTCATCCATTTCTACCACTGTCAAGGGCAAATCTTTCGAGATCTCGCCAACAACAATGGCCAAGACCTTTGGCCTCCCCAGTTCCGGCCTGACAGAGTTCGGACAGACTCCTCCAGCATCTCTCTTAGATCTTCAGGGGAAGATCTCTATTTCTGGCCACCGGTTGCAACCCTCATTTAAGAAGAAGGAAATGCTCTTCCATTTCCAGGTGCTGTGCGAAGTGGTAGCCAAGCCACTTTTGGGTAAAGCAGGAAGCTTCGATGCTGTAACCGCCGAGAAGTTCAGGGCCATGGCAGCTATTGTATCTGGACAGAAGATAAACTGGTCCATGATTTTGTTTGGAGTACTGCTGGAAACGGTGATTGCATCCAAGCACGCCGTATGCTTTGCTGTTCCTCTCAGCAAGCTCTTGGAGTCCTTAGGCCTCGAGCTGAGCAAGCCATCTGCTCTCCGCCCCTTTAAGGTACTCAACTCCAAAGGGCTTGCACTGCTGAAGTCCAAGAGTGTTCCGCCTACTCCTACCACTCTGGTCTCAGTCAAGATTGAGAAGGACGAGGAACAAGCTGATGTGCGCAAACCTCGGGTCAAGCGGAAGCTGACCATTCAGACTGACTCAGAAGAAACCCAGTCTGCTCACTCATCCCCAACCAAGCCACTTCCCAAAAAGCCCCGAACCCAGATTACCAAACCAACCAGACATCTACCTCCACCCATACTGCCACCCACTAAAGCAACCCCTGCACCTCAACCCCCCACTCAGCCTTCACAAGCCTCAACCCCTGCACCCAAAGTCACCCCTAGAATTCCCTCTGCCAATCCCGTAGTCAAAGGGATAGTTATCACTGAGTTGGGTGACTATACCCAATCAGGGATTAAGTCCCCTTCCTCCACCGGCAAGGGAAAAGCCATTCTCACAGAACCCATCTCTTCTAAACCCAAATCTGCTGCACAGACTGCCATCGACATCGCTATGGAGGATGTTGATGAGAAGCTAGCTGAACTCCTTGTGGTCTTTGATGAATATGTCCAGTACCGGACTGTCCACCACATTGATATGTTCTATGGAAAGTTGCACAGACTGAAGAAGATGGAAGACGAGGTTCTGAGAGGCACAGAAACTGATGATGTTCGACTTGCGGTGCAGCGCAGAGAGCTATTTACGGCAAAACACAGATTCAGACTGGCCAATCTGCTTTTCACTGCCAAAAAGAAGAACTTCGATCCGCTTGCTCCTACTGCCAGAGATGATGGGGCTGTGATTGCTCAACTTGAGATGGACATTCATGCTCTATCCCTAGCTGTCCGCTTTCAACGACAGATGCTAGGTATCTCCACTCCAGCCACCAGCCCGGATCATCCTTCTGTCAGCAAGACTCTGGCAGAACCCTTTATCGAGGTTATTCCTTCTGCTGAAGCAAAACAGACAGAAGACCAGCCTGCAGAACTCGTACCAGAACCGACAGCGGAGCAGCCATTGCCTAATGCTCCGTTTGCAACAGATGATGAATCAATGAATGTTCTGTTGGACTCTCCGACAACATCTATCCCATTGAAGTCATCAGCCTCCCATGCTCACAACAGTCCAGCTGAGGCATGTGCACCAACTGAAGTACCAGACCTCATCGATCCGGATTTGGTGGTATCTTCAGTGGTTGCAGCTCTCCAAGATGAGGAACCCTCCAGTCCCCACTCTCCTCCGGGACCATCAGATGAAGATTTGGCATTCATTCATAGTTTTTCTTCGGATCTGGTCGCTCTGATCCGATCCGAAAGTCATCAAGCTGCCATTTCTTCAATCGTGCCGATTGCTGAAGAAGTTGATCATGCTATGTCATCATCAGATCACTCTCCCAGCCAGCTATCTGATGCACCTCCATCCCTGGCACGGACTATCCAGCATTTTTCTGATAACTGTCTGTCATTAACTCAACGAATTCTCGAAGTTCATCAAAGTCAAAGAGTCACAACTTTGGACTTTAATTCTTTCAAAGAGAAAATGACTGCCAGTATCGGAAGCCTCCAGCGCGGCATCAACGATCTGTTTTCTCAACAAGCCTCCTACAAGAACAGTCTGAGGAAAGAGCAGGTCGAGTTAGCCACTGAAGTCAGAGCATCTGTTTCTAACTCCCTCCGCGCTCAAGACGTTCGTCTTGACGCTATCAGCGCGCAGCTAGCCCAAGTCGTTGAATTCCTTCAAGAGATTGCTGCTGACAAAAAGGGGGAAAAGAAGACAGACTTCAAGCCGCCTCCAAGCTCAAGAAGATAGCAGTCTTAGTCTTTTAACTTATCAGACTGTCTGTATTTAGGACTTCTTGATGATCAATAAAATCCTCTTTTGATTAAGTCCTTGTTCATTTATTTTGAACTTTAATAAAGGCTTAATAATAAAAGATTGAATCGATCAAACTTAATAATGTTCATTTATTTTGAACAAAGAAGTAATCGATCCGAAAAGCATTCGCTTCAGAGCTCTTATCAAGACTGGTTAAAAAGACTTAGTAGCTAGGTTTTGTCATCATCAAAAAGGGGGAATTTGTTAGTTCCGGACCTTATCGATGAGATTTTAAAGATGACAAAACAGTTCAGACCGGATCGATAGAAATCAGATTGACCAGATCGATCGGACTCAACAGAGCAAGATGGCAAAGCATTTCAGACCGGATCGATGGAAATTAGGCATACCAGATCGATCGGACATATCAGAGCAAACTGATAAAGAATATTGCATATCAGACCGGATCGATGGATTCCAGACTGAATAGATCGATGCTTCAGATCGATCTCAACCTTTATCAGATCAGAGCAGTCAAGGATACATAAAGGATGGCTTCTCAGTCCGAATCATCAACGGATATTTATTGCAGCATTTAATGCTGCAATTAATGCTACAAAGGACCAAAGACTGAAGATTGCCATAATAGGTAAGAAGACAAAGAAGAGCTTACCTGACAGTCGCCGAAAGCATATACCAGAACGGCAAGTATCCTGAAGAAGAAGACTGTAGCTTTCTCAGAGTTTAAAAAGAGTCATAGCTGCACATTAAGGGAAACAATGCCGTTGCCACCTTCAACTATAAAAGGATGCAACAAACAGATGCAAAAGACTCTGGACTCTACAACTCACGCTGATCAATTGAAAAATATACAAGAAAGCAAAACAGCACACGCCTACAAAGTTCAGAAGCTTTCGAGCTGAAGTTATTTATTTAAGCGCAATTACTTTGTAACATTTGATCATTGTAGGATCACTGTGCGCATTGTGTATTGAAAAATAGAAGTGAGCAACATATTGTAACTGTCAGACAGAGTGTGTCTGAGCAGGTTGAGTGACTAGGAGTTTCAGACTGGTAGTGAGGTAAATCCAGCCTGAATCGGGTTTGTACAACAGGATTGTATAAATCAAAGTCTTCTAGTATAAACCTTCCTTAATTGGAAGAAGGGGAGACGTAGAAGGATTACACCACCTTCGAACTTCCAGAAACATATCCTGTGTCTTATCATTCTGCACTTAGCCATCGAGCTGTTCTTACTTACACAAGAGCAGACCGTTTCCGCACTTACTTATTAGTGGTCTGTTCTGTTCAAAGAGTTGATTAAGTAACAGATTTCTTTCACTAATCACAAAGAAATCACAAGGGATAAATTTTGTAAGGAGTGTTCATTCACCCCCCCCCCCCCCTCTAAACACTCCGGACCGATCCTAACACTCTTATTTCCTTCAAAATGTCCAACTTCTTTAACATGAACACATGAATTTTGATATAAAATTAAATAATGACACTTTATTGTTCAATCAAAGAAGTAAAATGTATAATCAATATCAATTTTTTGTTTTTTAAAAATAAAAAATGTATAGCGGGGCGGGTCCGGGGCGGGTCCGGGGCGGGTTCAGCCAATCCCAGGACCCGCCCCGCCCCGCTTCCAAACCCGGTTGAAGTGGGTCTAGATCCCGCCCCGACGGGACGGGTTCAATGCGAGTCCAGATTTGGACCCGTCCCATTGCTATCCCTATATACGAAGAGTTAATATCCAATCACAATAATCTCCATTAGCATAATTTTTGAATCCCAACTTTATTTTAATAAGATTTGTTTTAAATGTAAGGTTGGTGTCCTTGATAGCATCAACATCACACGTTTGGTAGATATATACAAAACACACATCAGATATATGATGTAGATGTCCTCAAAGACACCGCCGTTAAAGGATCGTAACAACACAACCTATTAAATTTTTAATGAAGCTACTTACATACATGCATGTATGTTAGTGGATCCTTCGGTTTGAGCAACGCATTGAGATAACTTTTATTTGTCAACCACTTCAATAGTACACAATCCCACTTGGTGAGTTTAAATGATATATAATGGTAAAGATATGTATTAAATTGACTTAATAGATGCACAACTCATGGCGATCTTTACTAGCAATTTTGATGAAAATATTTGATCTAATTGACCCTTTATTAGGGTCAAACTCATATAACCTAAGCCTAGCTAATAATAAATAAATTTTTGATGAAAGAATTGTACTAGAACGAAAATTAATAGGATTTGGAGACCGATTTCAAACATGAGTTTCCAATGACATCAATCGTAAGTGTATCTGATATCAATTATAATCGTTACTACGATAATGGAAATTGATGAAATCTTGAAAATAAAGATTATCCAAACAATTAAAATAGATTATAAAATTATAAAATTAATTTTTTTATCGGAAAAGAAAATATTATTAACGGCACCAGTGGTACTCCAGAAACAGATGTACACATCATACTATGGCTTTAGACCATCGAACTTAAACACATCAGACTGAAATCTCTAGATTAGATAGAACTCATACATTCTATTGGATTTTGAAATCAGTCAGACACAGAGTAAGGAAAATTGTTCAACGATTTTGCATTTAGCCAACACCAAATCTTAAGTTTGATACTCTCGACTACGCAATCCATCATTACACTTTTGCTCTTGAAAATGATACCATTTGGACTCGATCCAAACACATATGATATATTTGGTTTTAATTATAATATTTTGAAGAAAAAAAAAATAGGGAACATAATTTGAGAGATGGTTTTGTAAGAGTGAGATATTTTAAATTTTAAAATATAATGCTTTAAAATATAAGGTAATAACAGACATTTCTAAAAATTAGAGCGTTGTAATAAATTTAATGATTGTATGTTTTGAAATACAAAAACTAGTAAATGAGATTATATTTGTTTTAATTTTCGGAGATGAAAATAAATTTGGATAAATGAATTAAAAAAACACAAGGTGCAAACATTTGAATAAATAAATTTCTTTATTAAGGATGGTTTGGTGATTTTTACTCCAATTAGAATCAATAAAACAAAGAGTGGGTGGATATACCACATTTCTGCCTAACTAGTCGGCTGAAGGCAATTGACCAAATAAAGTTCAGTAGCGCACAAACATTCCCTGTAAGTCGTGCCCAAGCGAATGTTACTCGATCGATCGGACCAGATTAAACCGATTTCTGATCTTATGATAATGGAATCATACCAATTTTGTACGACACCGGATTGGATTTATTGGATCGGGATAGTATTTGGGTTATTACATCAAAGTAACAAAATGACAAAAATGATGAATGTTGAGGCGAAATTTCTAATTTATGTCCTTAAAATAATATTATCTCGGAATGATGCCTAGGGCTTCAATGACAGTTTGTTTCACAAGATATAACTTGTGATAGAAGCACTTCAAATCACAAGTCTTTAAACCACAAAGGTTTAAAGACAGACAACTTTTGAAACAATGAAGAAATGATGAAGATGCACAGATTTTTGCTCTCAAAACTTGAATTTGATCTTGCCAAAAGTATTTTAAATTCGTTCAAGGGTTGTTATATTATACTTGCCCAAGAGATATCACCGAAAGACATAATTTGGAAGCATCAATTCACGAAAAATAGCACCCGAAGCACCCTTGTTGATAAACAACAGAATCGGATCTAGGGCGCTCCCTGGGCAGCGCCCTACGCCACCCTCACTGCATGGGATATTCCCAGGCAGTCACGTAGGGCTGGGGCACTGCAAAGGCAGCACCCAAGAGCTGACCACACTGCCCATGAATTTCAGGGGCAGTGTTTTAGATTACGATTTTGCATGTTTCCTTTTCAATTGCATTTTTTGGCTTTTGCATGCATAATTTCAATTAATTAAACATATTTTCCAACAAGTAACCCAACCGAAATAGGGACCGTATTGAACTAGATCGAAATTAAAAATGGTTCTGGATCCGTTTTCAAGCAAAAACAATTCAATTCAACATTGGTACATTATTTGGTTCAATCCAGAATCGATTTAATTAGTACCATATATATAATTTTTTTTCTATATGTCCAATATATATATACATGCATACATACATACTATAGATACCCCAGACAGGCGCTTGTTCAAGCTTCATAAATCATGCTTTCAAACCTGCATTCTCAAAATTCTCGATAGTAGATCAATCTCTATAAAACTTTTTTTTACTTCTATTAAAAAAAGTGATATATATATATATATATATATATATTCTAACTCCCTAACAATACTTTCATCTTCTTCCTAGCTTCCTACCCCACAACACTTTACTAAATCACCATTGAAAAGTTAAAATGGATTAATTGCATGATACCCCTAGAGTTTTAAATATTTTTCAAACTTCACCGAAAGTTTTACCATTTTTCCAATAACCTTTTTCCTTCGCGATCCGCCTTCATAAAATGATATCAGAGCTTATGTTTATTCTGAAATATTATAATAATATCTTGAATATTAATTTATAACATATACGGAGGAGGCGATTCAAGAAAAATTATGGATCCGGACGTATGTTCGATGTGCAACTCTTACAGGTGGTACCTTCAGAAATTGGAAGAACTAAATCAAAGATATCTGGCCGAAGCTAAACACTTCAACCAGAAATGGAATATTCTACTAGAAATTGATGCTAGCCCTGCTAGCATATACCAGTATCAAGAACATGAGAATGTGGCCAGGAATCTTTACAGGATGAACCTCAAGCCACACTTCGAGTTAACTGAGGCCCAGGAGAGAGATCATCCTGAGCATAACCACATGATTCCAGATCCCAACCACGTAACCAAATTCGGACCAGACGAATAGGATGGGTGAACCTACTTTTCGAGAAATCGAGCCGGATACTTCTAAGATATCCCAAGATCTTGGAGAGATCCAGAAGAGAGTGCAGCGTTATGGATACCTACAATACCATGTCCCTGCACAGGTCCATCAGATTCAAAGTCAGATGAAGATTATGATTAAACATCAGGAGGAAATTCTTGAAAACCTTCGAGATGTTCAAATCCAAGTTAAGGTGTTGGAGTCAAGACCAAGTTCATTGGGAAGAAGGAACGAAGGATGGTTACCACATTCCTATGGAACATAACCCATTTTACATCAAAAAGGGAGGGCCAAGGAGATCCAAATACCCATGACAGAAACAGATATCATTCGAGGAGATCCAAGGAAGAAGCTGTAGCCGGAGAGTCCTTGAAAAAAATTGTGGACAAGATGGCAAAATTCTTCAAAATTTGTTTCATTGGAGTGGGCTACTTTGAAGGAATGGGGGACGAAAAGGCTAAAAAATATAGACAAGCTCTAATTAGCCTAGAACTACATGATATCTGTTATGTTGACGAGTACATCGAACTCTTTACATAGTATAGATGGAAGACAAAGATGACAGAAAAGGATGCAGCAAAACTGTTCTTTGCCAAAATACCGAGTCCATGGAGAGAAATGCTTATCCAGGAATATACACCACAAGGAATAGAGACGGTGTCCAGGAGAATGTCATTTCTTAAAATGAAGCTTGCGGAGTGGTGCTATCAAGCGAAACTCCAAAAAAATTACAAGAAGCTAAGAGGAATTAACAAAACAGCTCCTTTTTGCTATACATGGAAAGATATCCCTACTATAATTGGAAACTACCCCCAAAGGTCGAAGATGAAAAAACACAGAAGTCATCTTTATGCCCGCGGAAGTAGTTCAAGAAGAAGTAGGTCTCATGGCGACCTAGAAACTTCTGGTCAAAACAGAAAGCCAAAAGCTACAGATCTGGGCAAAGATTAGGACCAACCAGGAGTAGAACCTTGTCAACAGGTTCTGATCAAGCAAGTTCTAGCAAAGCACCAACGAAAAGAACTTTCAGACGCACACATACTCGTGCGAATGAGAGTTTCAAAGATTGTAATTGCTGGACATCCGGAGTAAGAGGACATCTACAGATTGTCCAGAAAACCAAAGCCAAGGAGTAAGACAAATCGAGCATACCAAAGAGTTTGAGGATGCTGTTTATTTCAAGGATTGGTGCAGGTGTATCAATTTGAGGATATCCCCTCATTTGTGAGAATCTATGAGGAAGAGAGCTATTCTGATAATGGAGATGAATCATGTTCAGAATCAGAGTGAAGGAGAATTCTTTAACACATTATTAGAGGACCCCAGATTTTTCTCTCACACTACTAATTCTCATAAAACTCTTATGAGGATCATGGAGGAAGAACCAAAGCTTCAGATGTATGATGAATTTACAATTGGAGCAATGAAGAAAGCCATGGATATGATTGGTCTTCAAAACAGGAAGCATCAGATTATCCATAGGGTGACAACATGTGTATTTGCGATCTCGATGGAATTCACTGGAAACAAAATTGAGATGCAGTTAATCCCCTACAGAGAAATCCAGGAGATTAAGAACAATGTTAAAAGAGAAGTGCTAACACACTCTCATGGATTCATATTGGAGGCATTAGAGTTATAATCAAGGTAACTTTCAAGGAATGAATTGAATCGCCCCTCAACCTGACGTTCTTTGACAAGAGAATCCTGAACCTCAAAGATTCTTGTCTGGGAGCTGTGGCAGGAAATATGTACACATGAAAGATGTTGCATAAAATTTAGGAGATTTAGACTTCAACAAGGTCCTTACTCTTCATCAAGATTTTAAAAGATATGATTTGATAAAAGAAGGGAACATGCCTTACTTGATAACCTACAAGGTGTCATATGCGCTCTAGAATACTCATCATTTAGAAGTATTCTTGATAAAGGAATTCATCGAAGTCCCCAGAATCTTCGAAGATTTCGCCAAAGCAGTATTGCCGGACATTATTGATACTCAGACAACAGGAAATATCGGCATAAGGATACAAGACCAACCTGTTTTAAACAGAAGTCGGAGCCTGATGATCGAGCCAAGAAAAATATCTTTCCAAATAAGTTGATTCAGGAGCTGGAATACGCATGGGAAAAATATACATCTTCCCCAAATAAGTTGGTGAGAAATTACCAGCAATTGTCGGAAGAGATTTTTCCAAGCAGATTCTGATTCTTAATGAAGGAGTCCAGACGGCGGAAATATAATTGGAGGAGCAGGCGGTAACTCCTGGTACAAAGTCAAGACTCCACCTATTTATTTCCATGATACATGAACTGATTTGTTGCTATGAATTTACTACAGATATTCAAGTGGTTTACACAAGAAACGAGAAACAACGGCTTATTTTCACAACCCTTTGTGATCGTAAGATCATTGTCCAGCGACTACGGGAAGCCTTTCACAGAAAATTTCCCATTAGTTTTTGCAGCAATAGTGGTGATAAAGGCAGACTTCGCCACCCAAAGATGAAGGATCAACAGAAATTTGGCGAAACGATTCTTCAACTTAGACAACAAAGAACTGGTCAAAAGCGAAAAATGACTTTTGATGGTATAAATGTTATGGCATTCAGAGAACATAATGAAGATGTGGATGAAGATGAAGAAGAAGTTATTACAGACATCTTATTGTAACTGAAAAGGCATTACATGAGGAGGCCATGCAACCTGAAGCTACCCTCGAAGAGCAGATTACTCTAGAGGAAGTAAAAAAGAAGATCCAGAGGAACTACAATGAGGATCCTCTAGCATGGTGGGACAGAAACAAGCTTACAACATCTTTGAAGGTGATGAGTTTGTAAGGTACAAACCGAAGAGGATCGGAAAGATATGCAGATGATACTTAAGGAACATCTTGACCTTAAGTTAATTTCAGCAGGTGTTTCTCCATACAACTGTCCGAGATTTCTCGTATGGAATCATGGAGAAATTAAAAGACGAAAGCCAAGGCTGGTGACAATTACAAAGGTATCAACAAGATCTTGGAATTCGATGGATATTATATCCCAAGCATAGAACATTTGGTAAATAGCATCAAGAATGCCAAAGTGTTTTCTAAGTTCGACTGCAAGTCTGGATTCTACCAGATTAAGATGGAGGAAGCAAGCAAAAGGTTCACACCATTCTCCAAACCACAAGGACATTACACCTGGAATGTCAAGCCAATGGGATTGACAAATGCTTCCCAGATAGATCGAAGGAAGATGGACAATCTTTTCAAAGATTACTTCGGATTCATGTTCGTGTACATTGACGATATCCTCATCGCATCAAGAAACATGAAAGAACATCTTAAACATTTGGAAATCTTTTCAGATGTTTGTTACAAGGAATGATTAGCGCTCTCCGAAAGGAATACAATAATTGCCACAAGACAAGTTGAGTTCCTTGGAATTGAGATTGACGAATTAGGAATCATCTCGCAGAATCATATTGTTGAGAAAGTGCAAGGATATCCGGATGACCTCAAGGGTTTAAAGCAACTTCAGAGTTTTCTAAACGTTGTTAATTTTGCTGGGATGTTCATCAATAACCTAGCAAACCACAGGAAAGTGTTCAGTCAACTATTCAAAAAAGATGTTAAGTTCGAGTGGAATGAAGATCACGGACAAGCTGTCAAACAGCTTAAAGAAGTTTGCAGACAACTACCAAAGCTTGCAATACCAAACGACGAGGATGACCTGGTATTATACACAGATGCCGGTGATCATTGGTGGGATGCGGTACTTATGAAGGCCACATCAGATGGAAAAGTGACATGCAGATATTGCAGCGGTCTTTTTGACAACAACGAAGTTATCAGATGGCATATCAACGATAAGGAGTTCTTTGCAGTTCGAATGGCTTTTAAAAAATGGCCACTAGTTTTACTCCCAAAGAAATTTACCTTAAGAATAGATAATACTAGTGTTAGGTCTTTTCTAAAAAATAAAATCGAATCAAATTAATGATGATTTAGTTTCTTCACCTATGCAAGATTACCAATGTACTTGGGAGAAACTAATTACCAGGTGGGGTATCAACCAAGAAAAATCTATTGTTGATATCTCCGGAAAATATCCCCGGAAAATATCCAAGAGTTTGGATGAAACCAGACAATCATCCAAACGAAGTTCAGAAATGATATAATTTCGGAGCTTTGGCTTCTGTTTATACTGTTGCGCCAGCATTATCTGAAATCTCAAAATTATCAAAGTGGATCAGAGAAGCTGTTCACGAGACATGGGCCAATAATCCACATTTGGCCAGAGAAGATATTTTGGAGTTGTATTTTTTTAGTGTGCTCCAGAACCAGCAAATAAAGGCTTCATTGAGGCTTTTCATTTTATCAAGCTCAGACGACCAGACAGAAACGCCTTAAAAAATATAAAAATGGCGCTAGCAGAAGGCGTACCAATTTTGGCTAGGACTATCACAGAAGATGAAGTTTCAACCAGAAGTTCATGGGGTCTTTGAGTTTGTCTAACGGAAATGGACAAAGTCAAATACTCATTTAAGTTCTTCCAGAATTCATCCAACGGTACTTTAATGCTGAATTCCATGACAGGAACATCAACAAGATTTGCCAAAGAACTCTTTGAAACAAAAAAGAAGAATTCTTTGGGAAAACAAGATTCCGGCAAGAAAAGAAACTTACCAAAATTATGCATATGCCACACATTATGAATAGATCGGATTTGCCAAGCATGCCCGGAGCAGAAAGAACCATAGTTTGGGATACGAATCCGACCCAAACCCGACAGATCAGAGCAGGAAAAGACAAAAGACCTGCTTACAAGAGAACCCATTTCCTAAAGCGGGGACCACAAAAACCAATATGTAAAGATTCCCCAACAAAAGAAAAGGCGTGGACCATTAAAAGATAGTGCGGTAACTGTTCAACGCAATCGGACAAAAATAATGTACCACTCACGAGAAAAGTTGGCACAACCATACAAAATGCGAGGCAATGTGAAAGTTAAGGTGCACTCACAGGCGCACTCAACAATTTGGAATCCGAAGTTGAAGTCTGGATTCATGCCTATATAAAAGCACTCATTCATGAAGCTAAGGACATCGAAAATTCTCCATAGTTTTCTGAGAATAAAAATTGTAGTCTCCAAGCTTTGTAATCTTCCCACTTTCCTAGCTTGGTAATAATTTCTTTCTTTTTTTCTTTATTTTGTAATCATTTGTAATATTGTTCTGTTTTTTCAGTTTATGTGTTCTTAAGTCAAGCCTCATCTATATAAGAGGTTAAATAAGTCCGTCTCCTCCCAAAAGGAGAAGCTTTAATGTAATAGATATTATAAGTATTTCCAGAATAAAGCGAATGATGTTGCCCATCTATCTCCCAGATTTCTTTAAATCTTTCTTATATCTTGATCATACCTTACGCTCTAAGGTAGGAAACGAATTAAGGCTGTGTTGTGCGGTTTCTGAAGGAGTCGGATAACTTGCAGACTAACCTCGCATGACGGGCTGAGGTTGGATAGTGAGGAGCCATTCGTAAAACAGTTTGGGGTAGTAATTTTCCGACTGATGGCTTTGCAACCCACCTCACCCAGTGCCATTATGGTTAAAATGATATATCTCAGTTTATTAAAATTTTATTATAATACGGAAGCATGATGAACCTGTTATTTATTTTACATGTTCTTAGAATAAGGGAATTTATGGCTTAAAATTCATCATGAACTGTGAGTCATTTGCAAAAGTATGCTCTTGGGTTCTCTCAAGATGACAGAAAATGAAGGATCTCATGTTCATTAAGGCCCTGTATTTACGTCCCCTTATTATGAGTTGTTTATTAGCAAAAATGAGATTTTGGGTGTTTTTGTTATAATCCTAAAAGCATTAGGGAGTTTTATGCAATTAAAGTAAGTTATTTTTATGTTTTTTGAGGTTGATATGGAGTTGGAATAAAGAAAAATTATAGAAAGTTTAAATAAATAATCTTTAATATAGGGAGGAATGTTAAAATTATGTTTGAGTATGAGGATTTTAAGTGAATTTACCCTATATATATTTAATTTTTTTTAAAAAAATACATTTTCATTTAAAATAACACGATGGTTGATTTATAAAAATGCAACTACAATTCTATCCCGATGGTACGAACTATGGACCAGACAACACCGCCATTGAATCCACCCCAATGCCCCTCTGGACAGACATCTGATCTAAAAATATTAATTATTAATTCCCGAGAACAATAGTTACTCAATTGATTATGGGTTGCAGACTTGCAGTTTATGTCACTAAATAAACGGTACATAACGTTTAAATATGTGTTGTTATGCGCTAAACCAGTTAGTAAGAGCTCAACTTTATTTTAAAGAAATTTGAATTCGAATCCCGTCGTATGCAGAAAAATATTTAATCCAACATCTAATAAAAAAATTATGTGTTCAATAAGAAATTTGAATTACACTATCATCATGCTCATAAATCTTTGTAGAAACAAATAGTTGGTAAAATAATTTGTGTTTAGAGGCAATGTAATATATTCAATTTTCGTAAATTATTACGAAACAATAACTGTGTCTACTATCATGCATGTTATTTACATGGCAGAACCATTTCCTTGCATTTAAGCTGCTACATTGGTTAAAATATTCTAGTTTTATCATTATCAAATATTAAAAAAATTAGTCTAGGAAATTTATAACCATCATATACAAAATGATAATTTCTTTCTTCCATGGCCCACACCCACAGGTACTAGGGGTGAGCAAAAGTTCGGTTAAACCGAACAAACCGAACTAATTTGGAAAATCGGTTCGGTTATTTCGGAAATTCGGTTTTAATTTTTTAAAAAGCGGTTAATTCGCTTAATTCGGTTCGGTTTCGATTTCTATTTTAAAAATATCGGTTAACCGAATAAACCAAAATTTTTAATTTTTTCATATTTTTTTAAAAAATTTAAAAATAATAATTATTATTTTTTTAAAACAGTTATTATCGTTTTTTATTTAAATATGACATTTTAATTTTTTAAAACCAAATTTTTAAATTTAAATCAAATTATCTATTTTTTATTTTTATTTTTTTAAAAATCGGTTAATTCGGTTACCGACCGAAATAACCGATTTTTTATCGGTTCGGTCGGTTCGATTTTGAGAGCATAATTCGGTCGGTTCGGTTAGACGAAAAAAAATTCGATCGTTTCGGTTATACGAAAATTCGGTTCTAACCGATTGCTCACCCCTAACAAGAACACCCCACTAGTAGTAAAAGAAAGAAATATGTGTTGTTTTGGGTGTCTGTTAGATTTGGTTCTGGTGTATTGCTTTTGTTTCAGTTTGAACCTGCCATTTTGGTGTGCTGGTGGTGATTTTTAGGGTCTGCTTTACGTCTGGGTTCAAGATTGATCTTGATTCGTGCGTCACCGGTTTCGAGTGTCATTTTTTTGAGTTGTTCGATGGTCGTATTTCGGTTTGGGTTTTGGATTTGAGGGCTTGCACGATTTTTGTCCTTATCAGTTTGCATCTCTCCTTTCCATGTCTGCGTACCTTTCATTCTTGGAAGGCGGTTCCCACTTTCGACTTTCTCCTGAAGCTTGGTTTGAGGGAACTTGGTTTTGCTTCAGCGGTCCTTGCTATCTTTTGGTCATCTCGTTGTCCTTATGTCGTGTCTATTTGTTCTTTTAGACCTCTTTGTATGCCTGGTGTTTGTCGTGCTCTTTTAGGTTACTGTGTCTGAAAGTTATCCCGTTGTTTTCATTAATACAATATCTATTTTATGTTCAAAAAAAGAAAAAGAAATATGTGGCACTTACAAGTCGGTACCACTTGGCCAATAATAATTCAACATAGTCTACCAAAAAAACATCAATTCATTTAGGTCCATTTTCTGTCGAAATGACATTAATAACCCTCGCGCTGTTACTGTAGCACGTGCACCCACATGCCAAAAATAATCGTGCACCCCTAGGCCAAAAATAATCGTGCCCCAGGCCAAAAATCGTGCACCATCAAGCCAAAAAAAATAGTGCACCCCAAGGCCAAAAAAAAAATCGTGCACCCCCAAGCCAAAAATAATCGTGCACCCCCTGGCAAAAAAAAATCGTGCACCCCAAGGTCAAAAAAAACCGTGCACCACTAGGCCAAAACAAAATCCTGCACTCCCAGGCCAAAAATAATCGTGCACGCCCAGGCCAAAAGAATCGTGAATTTTTACCCATGATGCATATTTTTTGCCCCAAATTTTTTTAAAATTTTGTCAAGTTGCACGATTTTGCCTCCAACAAGTCTGAATTTTTTTGAACTTGAACCATGCACCAAACTCTCCATGATGCATGATTTATTACCCATGATGCACGATTTTTTGCCCAAAATTTCTTAAAATTTTGTCGAGTGCTACATGATTTTGCCCCCAATAAGTCTGACTTTTTTGAACGTGAAACTGTGCACCAAACTTCCCATGATTTTTTACACACGCTGCACGATTGATTATTATAATGCTGCACGATTGCTTACGGAAATTATTATAGTGTACAAATTTATAACGATGCACGACTATTATTATAATGCTGCACGGTTGATTACGGAGATAATGCACGACCGAGTATTATAATACAAAAAATCGTGTACCATTATGTTAAAAAATCGTGCACCATCATGTAAAAAAACGTGCATCAATATATAAAAATAGTGCATCACATGTCATTGTGATTTAGTGCACCCCATGCAATTGTGATTAGTGCAATTAGGGTTTCAAATTTATTAAAGGAATATAAATTAAATTGTGTATTACAGTTGTATATGAACGTACATAACACTATAATTAATCCAATCATAGAAAAAATTCATTTGAAGTTCACGGTCTGCAAGGATATAGAAGAATTCCAGAACTTAGAACTCCAGAATTTACAATTCCAGAAATTCTTGCAGATCATGATGCACCAGTGAATAAGATGTGTGCGGAACAATAGCGAGGCGGCGGAGGTGGGAGCTTCCGTAGCGGCGGTACTGATGGTGGTGGGATGGATGAGTTGAAGAATGTGATGAAGAACATGTGTTTTGATCGCAATAGAATTTTGAAATTTGAAATGGGTTTGAAGTATCAATTTTGATTTTAAGGGTATTTTCGTCCAACAAAAAGATGCTGATAGCCTTAAGTTCAAAAATTGGACCTAGATGAATTAAGTTTCTTCAAAAGTGAATTTATATGAAATGCTGTTTTTTTTGCCAGGTTTAATTGAAAAGTTATTTTGAAAGTGGTACCTTCCTGCAATATCCTCAAGAAATATTTGTATGGACGCGGTCTGAACCCTATTTACGAATCAATTTAATATGATTGGTCTAAAATGATTGGTATCTTAATTTATAAAATTTTTATTTAAAATAATCATGCTTTAATATTGAGTTGATGTATAAGTGGATTCAAATATGATGCATAAGAAATTTCGCGTACAAGAACCCATTCTTTACAACAAATCTATTTTGTTGTTCATGCTTCTTTGAACACTAAATAAAATATTATTTCGCGAGAAAAATAATACTAATTATTAAATCTCTACAAAATTCATTTATTAATTATTTATATGCAATGTAATAAATATAATAAAAAGTCATGGTATCATATCGAATAGTTATAGTTATATACATAATTTTCTAATATCTCAATGAAGGAGTTTAGTGAAAAAAAAACTTTGAATACGACATACTAATAGATTATATTAACTATTATTATAAAATATTAATATTTAGTAATATATTTTGGTGTAGTAATAATTTTCATTTTAAAAGATGATTATCTAGAGCTAATAGCATTTTCTTTCTGGAGGAGGAGCTAAAGTATTTTTCATGCGTAAAATATGATTTACGAGTCGGTTAAAAGTGGACGATAAACTTATCCATTCTAACAAAGTCGGAGGCTTCCTAGGGCTTGTACCACTGGTTGGCCTTGACAATTATAAGGACACTTCAATGTGCACACGTATGCATGGCCTTCATTTAAGTCGAGCAATTTCTCATTCAAAAAAAAAATTTGAATACGCTAAAAAGAAATTGAATATTAAAATGAATTACTAACTAGCAAATTGATATTTTAAAAGCTATATATTTATTTTAATAAGTTAAAAAATTATCAAAAAGATAAACTGAAAATTACGATAATTATAAAAATTTGTATAAAATCAGAAAAGATAAAATAAGGAATGAAAATATTCGAGCTGAAGTAGGTGTATCTTGTATAAAAGAGAAGATGCAAGAAAATCGCTTACATTGGTTTGATCATGTTCGACGTAGGTCTAGCAGTGCACCTGTTCGTCGAGTGGAGTCGTGGATTTTAGCCAGTTCACGAGAGCGAGAGGACGACCGAAGAAGACATGGCTCGAAGTTATACGCAAAATTTTGGAGTGCAAGGGGATTACATAAGATATGTTGACTGATAGAAGAGTTTGGAGAAGACTGACGTATGTATCTGACCCGACTTGATTCTCTCTATTGTTTATGTAGCATACCCTAATTCATTGAGATTAAATGTTTAGTTTGGTTGTTGTTGTATAATTTATATTATTATATAAATATATTGGGAAAAGGTGGATTACATAACAAGTAGGAAAACAAGCGAAGTCCAAACATCTCTCCCTTTCTCCTCTTCCTCTCCACTATGGAGGCCATACCACCACTCTCTTCTATCCCGCCGATCCCCGCTGTTGCCGCCACGGTGGCGCTCTACCCAGAGTCTATCGACTCCTCTCCCCGTTCCCGACATACTGATTCCTGGGAGTCTGACCCTCCTCCAATTCTAACAAAAAAGCTCCGCTTCATGTGCAGCTATGGCGGCCACATAATCCCCCGTCCACACGACAAGTCGCTCTGCTACATCTTCGGAGACACACGGATCATCGTCGTCGACCGCCATACCTCTCTGTCGGACTTTCACCACCGAATCTCTAAAACCCTCCTCCAGAACCAACCGTTTTTGCTCAAGTATCAGCTCCCCAACGAGGACTTGGATGCTTTGATTTCTGTTTCTTCAGATGAAGATCTTGAAATCATGGTGGAAGAATATGATCGGCTCAATAATGCCGTTGTTGGCGGGGGATTGAAACCGGGCCGTTTTCGCCTTTTCTTGTTTCCCAAATCGGCTTCGAATATCGATCAGATTCTAGTTGAAAGTCCGTCGACTAAGTCGGAAGACTGGTTTTTTAATGCGCTGAATGGGAAGACTGCTGCTTTATCTGCGGCTGCTAGTGATCGTGGGTTTTCGGAATCTTCTTCTATAAATTGTCTTCTTGGGCTGGATGATGATTTTGTCGTACAGACGGCCGCAGCGGGCAAAGGAGCCGAAACCCAGATGGAATTTGGTTATAAGAATTGTGTAAATGGAAATGGAAATGGAAACGGCGACATTGTTAATAATCATGAAGTGCACTCGATACCAGACTCTCCGATAATGGAAACGACGTCGTCCTTTGGGTCTGCTTCTAGTTCTCCTTCGGCAGATCTACCGCTGATAAAGGTGATCGCGCAGGAGAATCCGAAGGCGGGAGGGTTGGGAATTGTGGAGCAATTCCAGCAGACTGGTTTCAGAGTTGTGGCAAATGTTAATTTGCCGACGCTGCCCCAGAAGCAGGAAGAGGTCGGGGTTCTTGCGGCGGGGCCGGTGGTTTCTGGGTTACCGGCGGCGGCGGGCGTGGAGTATGGAAACAAGGCCTTCCCCGATGATGAGAGATCAGATTATGGTGGGTATCGAAAGGCACAACAAATTCAGCAGCTGGTACAACAACATCAGATTTCTCTATTTCAGCAGGAACAAGGTGGTGTTATCGATTTTCCTTCACCGGATTCAGTCTCAAGGTATAGTCTTGATGAAAGAAACTTTGATGTAAAAGATTGAAAAAGATTCTTTTTTGCAAGTATTTTTCTGTTTCTTGTCACTAATTTTGATGCGTAGCAATAACCTGAATTGATATTGATGTTTTAATTTGCCCAGCGATGGAAGTGTTGCAAATCCATTGTCTAAGCAGAGAGAAGCTATTGGTCAAGAACCAATTACACAAATTCTATCTTCAAACTATAGAGCTATGGCTATTGCTAATCCGATTGATACGAAAACCGAGAATCAAAATAATGTTGGGATTCCAACACAACCCCAAGTTCAAGAATCTGTTTACTTGTCACCGAACCAATTCGACCAAAACCATCCTCAGTTGCATCAACCGCAACAATTTGTTCGCAGCGGTACTCATTATATTCCTGCTGGTGCTGTGCCAATTGCTTCTTATTACCCTATGTATCCTCCGCAGCAACAATTTCATCCACACCAACCCGAGCTCGACCAGCAGTACCCGGTTTACTTCATGACTGCGACCACGCCACAAGCTTATACCATACCACTTCAGCAAACAAATTATAGTGAAATGGCACCTAATCCTGCTTCCTCCCATCCCCAGACGTCAAGAAACATAGTCCAGGTTCCTTCCACTCAGCATCAACCACCCTATGTTGGCTATACTCAAATCCATCATCCGTCTCAATCTAGGGTACCCGCTCCGGCAGCCAATGCTAATTATACATACGAATTTACTGATCCAGCACGTGCTCAGATGTACTATACTCAGGCTTTGCCGCCTCAGATGGCTGTTCAATGTCAAAACATGGCATCAGTCCCTGCAGCGGTGTTGCCTGAATCTTCTGCTCAGTTGGAGAACATAAAGCACTAAGTTACTACTAATGACTTAGCTGCCATGATAGGTCAGCTGAGCTTGATATACACAATTTTTAAACAGTGGGTTGGTTTATCTTTGAAGCTATATTACAATGTATCTGTCTGTATTGGCTTGTGATATGTAATCCTATTAAGTACTAAGAAACTATACCCTTTTCTCTTATTTCACTTTGTGTATGTTATATCGGTTGTTGTTAAGTGAAAATGGGCGATGTTCCATCGATTGTCTGCAAATCGGTCACTGAATTATTATGAAATAATACTGTGATATTTGGAGAAAAACTTCTCTGCTGCACTGTTACTTATTTTCTTGGTTTTGTTAAATATTTTGTAGATACTCCGTGTCATGTTTCCGACCTCTTTTAGTTCATCAGAACTAACTGTGAATGATTTATTTATTGTAATAAACCCTTGTATTGCTGTGTATATATAGTGATATTATATAATAGAATCTGTCTTTATTACATATATATTTTTATCTAAAAATGCACTATATTAGGAAATACAAGATTATTTCTATTATTACGATATATCTTTATAACATTTATCGAGGAAGACAATACCCCAAGCTTTATTTTGCAATTAATTTCACAAAGCTCTCTTGTGGATTTTATGTTCTTATCATATAGAACATATATTTCTCAGTGATGCCAAGGATGAATTCGAATCACCATTATTTCTCTCCTCGGATTCTTAAAATGGAATTCAAGAATATAGTAGATTGGATGGCTTTTTGGAATTCATTGTTGACCTCTCTCTCCCTGCTTGTTCATACATCATTTTGCATATTCCATCTTGTAATAATTGGTGGTTTGCAAGAAAGCTCAACCTTTATCTTTAGGAAAATGTTATTCCAGCCGATTATTATTGCTGTCAGATCAATCTTTATGTTAAATTCATAGAAATTGCTATGGTAGCAAAGATAATTGTTCTTGCAATATCATAACACTTCTTTTTACTTTCTGAAAAAGTATGTTTGAAAAGATTATACATAAATTATTATTATTATTATTATTATTATGAAAAAGTGAATATAAGTTAATTTTATTCAATGTTGATTTTGTGAAGAAAATACTAATACCTTATCATAAAAATATTATATTATAAAGATATAAATTATTACGTATACGCATCACGGTCATTTGTTCGTTAATAGTAATCAAATTTTGGAGATTTTTTCTTGAATGTTTGACCAAATCTTGTTTGAAAAGGGGTTATCGGCAAAGGTAGCAGCATCATGCAACTATTACTTTCTGTTTAATTAACCACTGATTCTCATGTGATTCCCAGTGATTGTGCTATGTTAATTGCATTTTATGTCCTTGCTTACTTTTTCTTTTTAGCTTAACAAGATATCCAGGCTTGCGCTTTATTAATCTTTGGGTGGCGATCCCGGGCCCTTAGGACCGCCACTAGGTAAATCGAGGGATGTGCACGGATAACAGGTTTATGAAGGAGCGGACCGAACCCATGATAAACCCCCACAATATTTCAGTGGAGAATTTGTCTCACACGGTATTTGAACATGCGATATCGGAGGAATCTCCTCACATCACCTCAACCCTTACCAATCTGTCTATGCCCCTGGGGTCATTCTTGTTTACTTAATTTTATAAGTTAAAGATAAAGGTTTAAATATATATAAATATTTCTCTCGTTTTGGTTAAAAATTACTATTATCATAGCTTCTCTAATCAAAATGGAACCAAAAAATTTATTGCTACATGAATTTTATCACTTGATAGCGATTGATTAATTAGTGAACCAAAAATTTGTAATTAAGAAAATAGATAGGCATGATCTTACAATTAACACACACGCGCACATATGAACATTAAAATCTCACAATCCATAATAATTTTAAAACTTTAGAGATTAAATTGGGTCTGGTTTGTTCACAATTCAGTACCTAAAATTTAAAAATATACCCGATTCAGTCCCTCTTTATTTGCTTCTTACGACAGATTTACGTTGAGACGAGCCGGGAAATTTTTAAAAATTTTTGGGACTAGACCGTTTACTTTAAGAACTGAATCGAAAGTAGACCGAAACTATTGTGACATTTGGTTGATATAAAGCATAGAACTCCACCCAAAGTGGGAGCTTCATGCATTTTATTCCATGTTGACTTTCAAATTCCACTGCCCAAGTTTGTTATTGGAAAAAGAAAACCCTTCAAAAAACTTTAGAAACATTTTGAAAAATCTAATTTTTTATATTCTATTTAGCATACCATACAAAGAAACAAGTGACACACGTAACATATTCTGCAAAAAAGGGGAAAGAATAGAATAATTAATAAGAAAATGATATTTCATACTCCTCGAATCTCAACGGAGGTGTCTGAATTAATATGCCACATGAAATTGTTGTTAATATTTAATAAATTTAGATAAAAAGGACATGAAAGGCCAAGAAAAATTTGTTGGATTTTGACGGAAGGCGAATATGATTCTCTGATCCAATTTAGACTTCCAACACCACGGAAATTGGTTGACTTTTTGACGAAAATTACGTTTTCGTTAGGGTTTATACATAACATACACCATAATCAGAGGTGAACCCGGAAAAAAAATTCGAGGGAGAGGGCGATTTTTTTTTTATAACACGTAGATAAAAAAATTTGTGGGGAGGAAAAAAATAAGAGTAAAAATTCGTTTTTTCCAAAATTCCTCCTCCTCCCCGACTTCGCCCCTGACCATAATTTATTTAAATATCATCGTTTCATGGTATTTGGACCTACCACCAAGGTCCCAACACTTATGGTTGTGAACATGCAACATAATATCACATTTAAATATCATCGTTTTATGGTATATATATATATGTGTAAGACTGAAAAATATTTATATGGATCGAGTGTTTGTAAAACCAAGATACACAAATATGTATATATATATATGAATAAGTTTGTATGTGTGTTGATATTTGTAAGACCGATTGTATAGAAATGAGATCGCGTAACACATAAAAGGTACGAGGAATATATGTCCTATTTTGTGGAAAATATAAGAAAATGGTTCTTATTTATTAGATTTGTTTTTCTGACATTTCTAAGTATTTAAAGTGCTGACTCTACAGCATGTCACACACACATTCCCAGTATGTGCATCAAGATATTGTGGTGGTCGATTATTGCGGCAAAAGCTCCCAATAAATGAATTTTTTTGGCTTACAAATGTTATTTTAAATATTATTTAAGGAAAAATACGAGTAACTTACATATTAAATTATATTAATTCAAAGTGATAGTTTTATAATTTTCTTCCATTTGTGGAATTGACCATAAATGTGAGTATTCATATGCAGTATAAATTAAATCGAAAATTTTGTTATCCAAAAAAATGGACTTTGATGTAATGTGACATTGGTGATGAGTCAGTGCTTACTCATGTAGTTGTAATTTTGTTTTTCAATCATTCTGGAGACCCGCACCGCTACAAAAGGTTGTTCTAGACCCGGCCCCTCGAACCCAGCGGATTAACCCGCTCCGCTTGATTTTTTTTACTTTTTAGAAAAAAAATGTTTATTAGCTAGAAATTAATTTTGAAGCGCAAAATTGAGTTTTGTGATTGAATTTCATGTTTTTCTTTAGTAAATAGTTATAATAAGTCTTGTCAAACTATCTTTAAGCCATCAAATTTGCTCTCATCCAATGTTTTAACTTCTTTAATATGAACACATATGTTTTGATATAAATTAAATAATGACACTTTATTATTCAACCAAAGAGGTGAAATGTATATTGTTGGGGTTCAACAATTGCCTCTGCTTTGCTTTATGATCGGTTGAACATGTGTCGCTTGTGCCAGTGTATGATTGAAAAGATTGTTGTTTCGCCATTACCTTTAACTATAGTTATTGGTAAAGCGGTAAGCGCTCGATCCAACATTGGTATTAGAGCCAATGTCGTGTGTTCAATTCCCATGAGTTGCAGAGAGTGCAATTATTGGGGGAGGGATTGTTGGGGTTCAACAATTGTCTCTGCTTTGTGATCGGTCGAACACGTGGCGCTTGTGCCAGTTTATGGTTGAAAAGATTATCGTTGCACCATTACCCTTAACTATAGTTATTGGTAAAGTTGTAAGCACTCGATACTACATATATTAAATATTAAATTTTTGAAAAAAAAATTATATATGTATAGCGGGCCAGGCCGAGGCGGAATTGGCCAAACCCACGCCCTGCCCCGCTTCAAAACCTGGTTGAAACGGGTTCAAACCTACACCGACGGGTCGAGTTCAATATGGGTCTGGGTTTAGAGCCGCCCCATTGCCATCCCTAATCAAACATGTGTCATTGTGCTGGTTATGTTGTGGGTGACGTGAAGGCAGAAGTTAATCTAGCCATGTGATTGTGGGATGGCAAAATTGTATGTTTTTATCGAGGAGGGCAAAAATACAGTTTTTTTGTAAATATATGGGGCAAAATGTAATATATATATAAACATAATTTTAATGTAATATATATAAAAAATAAAATTTTGAGGGGGGCTTCCCACTCCTCCAAGCTTGAATTCACCCATTTGTGAAGGATGGTGCCTTTTAGAATATCTCATTCATTGACCTGACACATCCAAATATTGGATGTACCATATCAATGACCCATCTATTCTAAAAAGGTACTATTTTTTAGGACAACATCTAAGAAACTCATTGTGGTGAACACTAAAATTAATATTAGAATATGATGTAACAATTTAACCTAAAATTAATATTATATATGATGTAACAATTTAACCTAGTCCAATTTCCATGTTTCTTTTTTTTTTTTATTAATGTATATATGCAAGTGTTTATTATGGCATAATATGTTTGCATCTTTACGAACTAAATGAAGAAATGATGGTATAAGCTATGTTGTTTGAGAATTTTACCAGTGAAGTATTTTGTATCAATTGTTGTAATAAATGTTCAGTTGCTTTGACATGTTTATTTAATACCTGAAGAACAAAAAGAACCCATAGGTCGAGGATATCTTCGCTACATTCTTTCATAATAAAAAGAAAAATGGCTCGGCGGTATGTTAATGAATTTTATGTAAACAGATGGTTTCAACTACTTGCTTAAGAGTGCCCATCAGTTAACGATTAACATATATTTTAAATCTGTTAATCAACATATATTTGCAGATCACATTACATATTCTTGACAGCTGGGTAGATCAGAAATAGTGACAAGACAAGTTCCAAGAACACGCCCATATAATCCTTTTACATGCTTTTTGCGTGGAGATGGGCTAAATCAATTTTTGCGTCAAATACGACTCGAACTCAAGTATGTCCAAAGTGAGCATGAGCTCTTATCCATCCTAACCTGGCTAGGACCTCATTTTTTGATAGATTGTGTGTTCATGTCTAACTTCATCTACATCTGCTTTGTAAAAGAAATCTAAAAAACATTCATTACCTTCATCAAGAAACGGATAAAATTCGCTCTTTCTAATGAATCATATCAAGAAAATAGAAAGTGAAAGCAAATATCACATACCTGTGTGCTTTCTTGAGAAAACAGAGAAATGAAGATCCCTTGAGCCGACTTGCCATAGCCATATTTCAGCCACAGATGCAGATTGTGCCAGAAAGATTAAGAACTTTGTTGAACAATGATATGACTTATACTCGTCAGAAATGCAAAATATCTCTGTAAGCGATAGGGTTTCTTCCCAACATTTGTAGATTGATCAAATAGACAGGTCATATAAATGGTTCTAGATCAATTTTCGAGAAACCCTGAAAAAGAGTAAGATGGTCAATGAATACTAAGGTTGCATTTGGAGTGTGAGATTTAGATTTATGAGAGTATCTGAAAGAAATACTTGAAATGATTCCATTAAGGGCAAACACGTGCATGAAACTTCCGCTTCTGCTATACGTGCGGTCCGGGAAGGAGTAAACCATTTTGGGTTAATGTACACAGACCTGCCCTTGCACTGCAAAGATGGTGTTTTCGCGACTCGAACCCGTAACCTTCAAATCACATAACAACAATATTATCGTTGCGCCAAACTCATCGTTTGAAATGATTCCATATGATAAATTTGAAACCCACGTTCAAAACTTAATGATTTAAAATCCATTGTAATATGGATTTATCCAAACAAACCAAATGGATGCATTATTATATATTTAAAATCCTAAGCTTCAAATCTATCGATCCAAATGCATCATCGGATTTCCAAAGTTGGATAAATATATTGACAAATTGGCATACCAAATTTATTAACAAATTGATTTGATATGAGCTATATGGGAAATCGTGAATAACTATAATCTTTTATACGTGGTTCGAAAAAATAATTACGTATACTCACAAACCAATATACACTTCAACATATTCTACTCCAGTTTCAAAAATTAAACTCCTAATTTTTTAAAAAATAAAAAATGCAATATTCAGATCATTTGATATTTCATTTTTATTTAAAATTTAAAATTATTTTAGCAAGAAATATAAAAAAATATAGACTCCACCCCACCTCATTCAAGCAGGACTATTAAAGGTAAGAAATCGTTATGGTGGAGAGATCTGAAAAATAATATCTTGGATGAACTCTTGGTTTTAGGATGTGATAGTTAGAAAAGTAGGCGAGGGTAATGCGACGAGATTCTGGGCAGATAATGGATTGGGGAGAAGTGTTTATCTAAGAGGTTTACTAGACTACATAGTCTAGATAGGGAGAGAGATTGCCTTATTTTCGAGGTGTCAGTGGGTTGAAGGGTCTTGAGTTTGGAGTTGGGCTTGAAGGAGACATTTATTTGAGTATGAAACAGATTTATTTAGTGATTTGATTAATGTTATTGACAGTGCACTCGGGAACATGGCGTTGAAGATTCTTGGCTTTAGAAATTCGAGAAAAGTGGCGTGTTCTCTTCAAAGTCCGCTTATCATGCAGCTAAAGGTGTGGAGGATCAGAGCAGTCAAGTGAGAAACAATGCTAAAACTAGTTTGAAATAATGTTATCCCAAAGAAGGTTTTAGGATTTGTATGGAAACCACTCTAAGATAGAATTCCAACAAAATCGAATCTGTTGAAAATAGTTATCACTTAGGATCGGAACTCTTTGCTTTGCGCTTCTTGTGGTACTGTTGAGGAAAATACAGTTCACCACTTTTTTTCATGTCCTTTTGCTCATTTTATGTGGAGGAATTGCTACAATTGATCCAAGCTAGAAACTGTTCTTCATGAGGACAGGTTAAAAATTTTAGGCAACATTTAGGCTTTTGGTGTGGGTCGAAAGGTCGAGGGGAAGGTTTGCTATTTGGAAATGCGTGGAGCATTTGACAAGTTAGAAATATTTTAGTAATTTGAAGCCCTCTAAAGAATCGCTAATCGAGGTGGTAAAGTTTCGATCGTGATATTGTGTTTCGGCTACGAATAATGACATCTTCAATTCGTTTTTGGCTATAAGATTGGTTTCATGAACCATTAAAGCATTTTGCCTACCGAAAATAAAAAAGCATGGCTATAGAGAATAGTTAATCATGTTATCTTATATATTCGAAAGATATCCAACGTAACACGTGGTAGTATTCATGCTGGAGGCATAAATGCGAAGAGGTGTAAGGATTTTACCAATAATGGCAATCACGCAATCCAATGTCAACCCGGCGATTCACTTCCCCGCCGCCACTCTCCGCCGTGACCATCGCCTCCACTTTCACTTTCTCCAGAGCCACTGCCTCCTCTTCCCCCGTGCTGCCTCCTTTCGACATCTGGTTGCCGTCAATTTGAAAAGCAGAGCTTTCTCAACGGATGAGACAGAGCCTCAGGTAGCTGCAGAAGCGGCGAAGAAGCTTCCTGATAAGCCGCCGATATGCACCGCCGACGAGATCCACTACGTTTCGATTGACGATTCCAAATGGAGCCTCGCGCTTTGGCGCTACAACCCCTCTCCGCAGGTACTGTTTTCCACCTTTTTTTGTGTAGACGCAAAAAAATGTATGCCTTTTATAACTGAATACAATTTGCTGCCTGTAATCCTCCCAATCAAATATATATTGGATGTTTCGTGCTAAAAAAAACATCAAATCTTGCTAAGATACATCCGACTTTCAGATTTGTATTGATACAATTAAATATATGAAGATATTGTGCATGAATTTATCATTTCGAAGTTTATGCATCTTTATATTGTAGCTCTAGCCATTCGTGGAAAATTAGAATTAATTTAAGGATATAAGATTGTCTTTAAATTTTTTTGTTTTTTTAGGCTCCATCAAGAAATCATCCGTTACTGCTGCTGTCGGGCGTGGGAACAAATGCCATAGGATATGATCTGTCTCATGGAGTTAGTTTACTTATCTCTATCTTTCCCTGTCTACATGCTTAGCATGTAGTCTCTGGAATAATGTGGATTCTCTTATGTGAAAAATGTGAACTTCGTGTGGGCATCATTTTCGTACTAGTTACGCCATTGTTTTTCCAGCTATAAAGATTTCACGAGTCTGATGCTTTGTCAGGTATCACATTTTTAAGCTGCGAGCCAGTACCTAAAGTATCTTTGATTCTATGCTTGATATAGTAAGGAGTTTCTTGAAATGGTAGGGAGTCTCTTGACACAAAAAGTTTCCATCTTTACTAAATGCCAATACTTAAATGTTGCCCTATTTGTTGTTTAATATGTTGAAACATAGTTGATTAGTTAATGCAACCTAGCATCAGAATGAGTACCATTTTTGTAATGCTTATTGACAGAATGTGGCGGGATTGATTCTATGCTATATAATTGTTTGTATTACCTTTCAATCATGGAAAAAAGAGAGAACTAATATGCAAAATTAATTATTTTTTGTTTTTGTCTATATGAAACGCTCTTACAGTCTTCATTTGCCCGTTATATGTGTGGGCAAGGATTTGATACTTGGATTCTAGAAGTTCGAGGAGCTGGGTTGAGTACACAAGAGTCAGGTCTCAAGGATGTTGAGAAGTCAGCTGATAAAATATCCGAAAAAATGGAAATTGCTGTGGAGAATGCAACCAATGAGGTTCCCCATGTGGAGCAGCAATCTACCTTGGAAAAATCTGAGATAGCTGTGGTCAATAATGAACCGCCAGGGATTGCAATGGCAGTGGATGGGTCTAGATTGGTGACAGATTTGACTGAAACTTTTATGCGATTATCAGAAAGACTCTCTGGTTTTCTCAGTGAAAGTCAGGCGAACATTATGTTTGCCAAATTGTTTGATCAAATATCAAAACTATTAGAGGATTCCTTTATATTCGAAAGTTTTATTGAAATAAGGGGAAAGTTTTTAAGTTCGCTGGAAACAAGGCAAAACTCTGGTATAGCTGGCCAGATCAGGGACCTAAGTCAGAGATTAGTAGATATTGTTGAAGAAGGTCAGCGCTCCGTCTCACCTCAACTTTTTGATCTTCAAGAACGCTTAACAACTACTATAGATGACTTCCAGAAACAGTTAGACTTGATTGTCAAATATGATTGGGACTTCGATCATTATCTGGAAGAGGACGTTCCTTCTGCGGTGAGGTGACATTCTCTTTGGAGTAGCCATATGTGTTGCTAATTTTTGTACCTTAGTTAAAAACAAAAAATTAATTCCTTCTGACCTTGTATATTGTATTTTAGATTGTTTTAGATTTTGATAGTCCAAATCTTCTATCTTTACCATGTCATCTAGATGGAATACATAAGGTCCCAGAGCAAACCAGTGGATGGCCGAATACTTGCAATTGGGCATTCCATGGGGGGTATCTTGTTATATGCCTTGTTATCACGATACAGTAAGTTGATTCCCTGTAATATTTTGTAACTATGTTGTGAATTCTTCTTCTGTCATAATATAACAATTTATTAATCATTTTGTTGTCATAGAGTACTTTTTTGCTTACATGTGGCTTGAAGTAGGGTATTTACCTGGAACTTTCTTTGCTTTGTTTATTTTTTAAATCTGTTGAATATAAAGGTATTCGATTAAGTCTAATAGTGCGTACCAGTAAAGGTGGGTTAGTCTTATATATGCCTTAGTAATATGGTGGGTTTTCAGATACTTGGCTTAGTTTTTTTTTTTTTTTCAAAAAAAAAAAAAAAAGAAGCCAGCATGATGGCCCTAACCCACACACCCATAAGCTTGGAATACCATCGAGCTGTTTGGTTGGTCATGGATTGTTGACTTTGTTTGAGTGGTGAGTTGTGAGTTGTGAGCAGCTTGCTTTTACCATTCAGAGAAATTAGAGAGGATCCTAAGACGAATGGTTAAGAAAAGAAGAGTTGACCGACTCTTGAAGCAATTTTATCTTCATTTTTTGGATTAATGCACAGTTTGAATACTTCAAATAAACCTTGGAAAACTGCAAGAGAAAAGAGTAGTCAAGGTCGTTTGGGATTGTAACGTTTTCAATGCCTCTCTTCTATCTTGCAAACTATCTGTATTGTGCAAATCATTCCCACCTGTTTACAGACCCTTCCTTTGAATCTGCTAAAAGTCCTGTTACACAGTACTTTCTGGACTCATGGTCATTTTATTTTCTTTCTTATCCTTTAGCTCATTCTCAACTTTCCTGCCTCCCTACTTGTAGAATTTTTTTAATTCATCCCATTAAAATGGCTTGTGCTTTCATTTTTTGTTTAGCTTTTCTCATGCTGCTGATGTTTTTTTACCATAATTTGATTCATCAGTATATGCTTTTTTGCCGTTTTGATGTGGTTAAAATTGTAGTTTTATCATCCCATTAAAATGGCTTGTGCTTTCATTTTTTGTTTAGCTTTTCTCATGCTACTGATGTTTTTTTACCATAATTTGATTCATCAGTATATGTTTTTTTGCCGTTTTGATGTGGTTAAAATTGTAGTTTTATTTTTGACTGTCGGAAGTCTTTATCTTTGTAATATCTGTTACAGAAACAGAAGCATATTCGTCTACTTATCATATGTTTTGATTGGTACACGATGTGTCTCTGTTCTCAAGCAGTTTTTTTTCTTTCTATTTGCACTGTTTCTTAAAGGTTCTCAAGGAAGAGATCCCGGGTTGGCAGCTGTTGTTACATTGGGATCATCGCTTGACTATTCATCATCTAAATCAGCACTCAAACTGCTCGTACCCCTTGTAAGTGGCATTTCTCATTTCTTGATCCCCTTGAGTCCAATGGCAAATACATACATTCCTATGCTTATGTGATATATGTTACATTCCTGCAGGCCGATCCTGCACAAGCTCTCAATGTGCCGGTTGTTCCTTTAGGAGCATTGTTATCTGCAGCTTACCCTCTTTCTTCACAGCCACCTTATGTCTTATCATGGCTCAATGACTTGATATCAGCACAGGATATGATGCACCCAGACCTTTTGAAGAAACTTGTTTTAAACAACTTTTGTAAGTCGAGACGTGTGTTTATTTTTAGTCTCTACATGTCCTTAACCACAGAGGGGTAATGCATGAATATTTATGACAAGCTTCAGTAAATGCCATGTGCAATCTGGTACTGCCATTTTAGAGAGAACCTGTCAGAGTTTTATTTCAAGCAATTTGCATGATGAGTGATAGCGCGTCGAACATTCGTATAATTCCAATCTGTAATCTAATATTTTTGCGAGCAACACTATTAGTTAGTTCATTTAGAGTGATTTATGGAAAACAGAAGCTAAGGGGTATCTGTCTGGCCTTGATACAGTGGCCATCTTTGTTTAGTGCATCTCATAAGTGCTATACGCATTTTCAAGCTCCAAATTTCTTATTAGTATCACACTATCAGCAGGTGTATATAATATATCTTCTATCTATGTTATGCATTCATTCACTGATTAACATAATCTTTCTTTACTTTTGGTAGGTACCATTCCAGCTAAACTGATATTGCAGCTGGCGTCTGCTTTCCGAGAGGGGGGACTCCGGGACAGAAGCAGTAAATTTTTCTACAAGGATCATCTTCATGAAAGCAGTGTCCCTGTCTTAGCTCTTGCGGGAGATCGTGACTTGATTTGTCCACCAGAAGCTGTACATGGTTCGCATTATTTTACAGCTCAACAATAATATCCGTAAGAAAAACTTTCAAATTTTTAACTCTTGTCTCCCAATTATGTCAATCAGAAACTGTGAAGCTCTTTCCTGAGCATTTGGTCACCTATAAAGTATTTGGAGAGCCTGACGGTCCACATTATGCCCATTATGACTTGGTGGGAGGACGGCTGGTATGAACATTTTCTCCATTGCGTTTTGAAATTTACATATCTTTTTATTGTCATCCTCGGTTTTTAATGCTCACTGATGCTGCAGGCTGTGGAGCAATTATACCCTTGTGTAATAGAATTTCTAAGCTGTCACGACTCAGTTCAAGAAAATGAGGCATAATCTTGAGTTTAGCTTCAAGTCGCAAACTTACATCCATTTGGCTTATTTACCACATTTTCTTAAAATTTCCTTTTTCATTGGAGGCATTCATTGATTATGCCAGGGCCAGGGTGGATGTACTGGTAAAAAACTCCAACACCCTACTTCTTTATTTTCACAACATACAAAATATTTCATTTGATAGTGTTCCTTTTAACAATTTCCCTTTTTAATATAGGGCGTGTATGAATGTTGTTTCTTCCCAAGGGATCCTTGACCGACCAAGTTCGAAAGTAATACACAAAAAACTGGTCATGTATTTGTTAACATATCATGCCAGATTTGGTAGGAAACTGTTAGGAGTTCTGGCTAGACCGATAACTCATAAGCTTGGTTGTATATGTTTATGACATTTGAATATAATCAAGATTTTATATTTCATGGAAGTGCATTTTATTGAGATTGTGTTCTGTTAAAGCTATTATCTTGTGAGTGGAAGACAAAAAGCAGTATACTTGTGGCTGCGCAAGTCTCTGTTTTGTCCTTTATTTTGGTTCAAATGTATTGAACATATTCTCGTTGCCTGAGACTTTGATTTTCAAATGGTGAATGACACCTTCTTTAACAGGCTGTGTTAACGCAAGCTCTCAATAGCTTTAAGGTGAACTATTGATTCGAATGACATACAAATGATGGCCAATCAACAATAATGGTAGTAATTTTCTTTTCTATTTTATGAGAAAATCAAAAATATCCCGCACTAATTCCAAAAAAAAAAAAAAACAGTACTTTAACTTGAGAGCTAGCTGTGTTTGTTATTTGTAGTGGTGAAAGTGTCGATGGTATCTTTAGAGTCGGTCTCACTTCTGTACACTCGGTCTTAGAAATACCAACACATACATATTTATGTATGTTGATCTTTACAAACATCGAGTCCATATAAGTATTTTCCAATTTACTCCTTTTATTGTTTTTTTTTTTTTGATCTTAAAACGCACCCTCCTATGTAGGAATAAAGACAAAAGGTTCATGTATTGACCAACAATGGCTTTTTATATAAGATTTTTCATGTCCACAACAGACGCCACAGACTAGCATGTCCTTTGCTCCTAATAAATGTCAGATCTGGACACAGAAACTATATTTGTAGCTACATATGGTTTATTTGACGCCGTCTTTAACGGCTGTATCTTTGGGGCGATATCTTGCGACACATGACCTTATATACAAAAATCGGATACATGTTGCAAGATATCCCCTTAAAAACATCGTCCTCGAGGGCGGCGTAAAAAATCCCCCACATATAGATGCAAGATTCCTAAACCAACTTTTGGCGCAATCTCGAGCCCATATTTTGTCCTTGTGCTTCTTTGCCACACCATGTCAAAACATATATCTTTACATGTTAAAATGGCAGAATTCATAACCGCCACTCAAAAATTCTCAATGAATGATGATGGGATAAAGTTATTCTTGTCTCCTTTGTCCCCTCTTCTTCTTTACCATTTCTGATCCCAACTTCAATTCTTTGTCACATGTGTTTCAAGTGTTACATTTGTGTGTATATATAGGTGCATAGATTATGAACGTCGTATGAATATTTCATAACTAAGTTGATAAATTTTCTTTTTTACTGCAGTTTGAATGGATTCAAATGCATCAAGCTATATTCTTCCCGCAGAATATTGTGTAATCAAAGAGGATTTTAACCTCATTGATTTGGGGCTTAGTCTTAGAACATTGCAGCCGGATGCTGGTTATCCTTGTGCTCATGGTAACATCATCCATTTTCTTGAACATAATAATCTTCATATAGTTGTATGCGTCTCTATGTATATCTCCAGCACTACAGGAATCCTTTAGATGTGAGAATTGCCTTAAAACTTTGCTAATATAATTAGAATCCACCTAGACCAACTGTTGAGAATTGTCCCACAGATTTACAAGTTATGTTAGCTCTTTATAAGATACATGAGTTAATCCAATCATTACCAATTGGTTTCGGGTTGGAACCTCGTGTATTTTTAAGATGGTATCGGAGCAGGTTTTTCATGTGATTGGCTATTCAGCCCATATGCTCACTGTCACCCGCGCGATGGACGTGTTGAGAGTTGCCCACATTGAGAATTTAAAAGTTATATTAGCTCTTTATAATATACATGGGATACTCCAATCATTACCAATTGATTTTGAGTTAGAACCCGATGTATTCTTAAGACCAACTATTGAAATGAAACATCCAACTCTGAATATGCGCAAATCCTTGTAAGCTGGTAGCTTGTCCAATTTTACATCCCTTCATCAATGTGAGGTACATTGCAGCATTGCCCAATACATCACTGATAGAAACTCCCAATAGGCACAGACCGGCTTGAAAAATATAACATTCTGTTTGGATTGAAGGAGCTGGATCCGAAGAGAAAATTTAAAATTTGGATTTGAAATGGCTTCAATATATTAAAATTCAAAATCCATCACATTGATTATAATAGAAGTATAAAAATGTTTTAAAATTTCTTAGATTTCAAATACTCAATCCAAATACAAGCTAAGAGTTTGTATCAGACTGTCAGAGTCATGAAAAGCAACTTAAAATCAGCTTTCAGTGCCTAGAATAAAACACACAATCTTTGTGCACATGAATTACTCAGTTTAATCTTATACTTTGGCATCATTTTTTAACATTGGACATGGGGACCTACTTTCTATTTGTTGACATGTATATATCAACAACTGATCTTGTGATATCGAGGTAGATGCATGGCAACATCCAGGATTTCCTTTGGAGTGACTCGGGCAATTCAATAGATTGAAAGATAAACTTATTCTATTTAGAAAATTAAATATAATTTACTTTTTTTTTGTTACATGGAGGCATCCCTGAATTTGTCTCGCTGTGTCTGTTCTCAGTACCACAGTCTTGATCCCATTTATTACATAAAAATAAAATGAAAAAATATTTCTATGTTTTACTTGAATCTACTTCTGCTAAAATAGCCCAAAATATGATTACAGTCATCATAATATAAATATGCCTACACGTAATCAAAATAAAATACATGCTAATATCTCATATCCTAGGGACATACTTCTGGTATACCGTATACATATACAACTATATACACTGGGATACTCATGTTTTGCAGAAAACTATGATAAAATCTTGGTAGATTTGCACAAGCTCCAACCATGTAAGAAAGGTGTGCATTATTGATCATATGGACTATATGAGTCTTGCACTTCAACTAGAAGACATGTTTGGCATGTTGCAAAACTTTATGACGATATGTAAATACATCTTATAATTTTCACTAAATCAAGAAAAGGGTTTTAAGGCAAATGTTTGATTAGGAAAACATACGATATCTGGCCTGAGATTGTTCGAAGCGGAGTCGCAATTCTCCTTGTTTTACAAGGACATTGACGAGCAATGGAGGACTATAGGGGATGTTCCTTGGAAGTATGTTTTACTCCTAATGTTTAATGCTTATTTTTTGTGTTTTTTAAAATTACTTGGACCAACCCTCAAGATAATAATTCGAATTCGCCAATTTGTAGTAAGAGTAAACCAAACTGATCTTCTATGGAGAACTTGTAACTGTTTCTTGTTTATGATTAGGGAGTTTGTGGATCGCGTACGTACGGAGGCTGCGAATCGCGTGCCATAACAATGAAACTCATCAGATTTTTCCTTCTTCAGCATTGATTAGGTCATTTGACAACTCATTTTGAGCAAGAAACTCGAACGAGAGGAATCCAAGATGTGTGTTTTGTGTCTTAATTTGGTGCTTATTGCATGTGAATTTTCATATTCTAGCTCAAGTGACATGTCCTTCCCAAAGTTGTTGGTCCTATATTGAATCTATTGTGTAATATTATGTTGGTGTATGTATAGGTGAGGCTCAAACTAAATACATACAAGCACATCATTTCCAGTAACTAAATTGAACTGGATTTTGAGATCAAGTTTTAATATGTGCTAAGCAGCGTTCATTCTGGGCCAGGATTGAACTCTCCATGAGATTTTGTCAATATAATGGAATGACATTATTAGATATGAGGAATCTTTCCGTTTTCCAGAGAATTGTATCGAATTTTTAGTAACATAAATATATCTTACATCAAAAAGAATTTACAGATAAATAGCAAAACTATAGACCTAAGACGAAGAGGCGGTTTGAGGTTAACTTCATGTATCTTCTTCCATCGTGTACTCACTTATTTATAGACGCACAATGAGACTCTTCACATGCACGTATATATATCAGGGTGTCGTAAGATCGACTTAACAATCAATTCACTAGTTTAAAATTAAAATGAACTCACAACTATGCAGGGCAGAGCTAGAGGGTGAGTTTAGAATACGCTTGGAATATATACATACAAGGACGAAATCAGGAATTTAGGTCATGGTGGGCTAAAATAAATATGAAGCATACATTTTTTACATGGAAGAAAAAATATAAACTTAAGGTGCCAAAATATATAATTTATCTAATATATCATAATGAATAAGATTAATATTAGTCGATAGACTTGATATACCTTATATTAAATTTACGTGTTTTAGGTTTTTTAATAGTTTACAATTAAGATTTTTTTTTCTATTTTTTGAAAAACTTATTGTTTTACTATTTTATTTTTTTAAACAAAGATCGACTAATTAAACCAATGATAAAAGGTCACATTTCTAGTACATAGTCAGTTGACTCAATTCAGTTAGCAAGAACCAAAATGGGAACTGCGAATATACAAAAATAAACGGATGAAATGAAATAAAATTATTTAAAATCACTGATATGAAAATGCACAATTAAAATTTCCTTCGTCTTCCTCAAAGCAAACCTTACCAGAGTTGCTTTATTGCGGTCGGACTTATATAATCCTCTTCGGATAATGGTTAAACTTTCTTTCTTGATTGACTATTCAATACAAAGAAATATATACTCGTAAGTAATATATATCTTCACTTCTACCACAGATCATATCATTTTTGTGATTTTGCTTATAATTTCATTTTTTGATTCGATTTTCGGTTTTATGGATTTTTTGCATCCTAGTATACTACCTATAAGGGAAGGGGTTAGCCTGGACTAAAGCCCAAGCTGGCCCTTCTATGTCTCGTCCTTGTATACATATACTTATATCTATATAGACATAGATAATATATGTACACATGCTTAACCCGCCCAAGCCCACCCATAGCTCCGCCACTAGTCCTACGATCAAAATCATATGTAGCCTAAATGATTTTTATCGCTCTCAGATTAAAAATTAACCAAGTTTCAACTATAAAATAGTATCAAATTTTCCCTTGAGACTTCCTCAAATCTCTCCTCCTCAACTTGCTTGATTGACGGGGACCATGAATCCAAATCATAGATACAATGCTGAAAATTGTGTGTAAATCCAAATTAAATAACTGATAAAATTATTCAGACAAGAAGCTCTGTTATCAAGAATTATTTGGGACAAAACATTGGCCCCAAGTCCAAAGCCATGCATTTTGCTGGTCTACTGCCATAAATCTCAAACTATGTTCGACACATTCCCTTAAATGTGGCTCCAATCATATTGCTATAATTCTGTTCACATTTTGTGTATTGAAGCAGCTTTTTATTTTTATTTTTATATAATTATACAAAAATACTCGAAAATGTGCAAAAATAAGATTTTTAAAAATCTTTTTCCCCCTTCTCATATATACTAATACTTAGTAATTGGGAAAGGGTCGAGCTATCAGGATAAAAAAGACTTGTTGATTCAACCAGGTCAAATTTCAAAAAATGGAGTTAAATTTTTAACACCTCGGATATTTTTTTGGTGCGGATGATAAGATGATCATTGATTGTTCAACTCACACTCAACATGCACACAATCGGTCAATTATTTTATCACTTATATTACACATCGACATCATTCAATCATTTCATACCATATACCCTAGATGATTGCACCATCAGACAGGGTCAAATTTTGTGAATTATTTTATGCTCAATTTCAATTCATTTAGTTCCGAGTTTCATCATTGAGCAATATTAAATCAACGTTCAGATTATGACTCGATTTCATACCCCATTATAACGAGATTAATATATAGCAAGAGCATACCACTAAATGTCTTCCTTACCACTTCATACCCCATTATAACGAGACCGAACCTCGGAGGTTGACAGCTGCAAATGTCTTCCTTACCACTTCAAGTTTAGGCCGATGGAGGAAGAATTTGCCCACTAAACAAAGCTCAAAAGGCTTGGCCACCCTTGACACCATTAACAATGGTAGGCATGTGAATAGGTCAACAGATTCGGAGATGAATACAGTGCTTGGTTGTTTTGGAGAGGTTTGAGGACTCCAGCAAATGATTGCAGTTGACGTCCATCTCCTCCGAGCATGGAAGATTTAGGTGATCCGGTTGATAAGGGATCTGGCGGTTCTCATGAGGAGGATGCTGAGACACCGGCGGTGACGAGGCAGTGGATTTGGGCAATAACTTTGCCAGTATAGAAGGCTGATAGGGAACAAAAGGGAGGAGAGAGATGAGAGCATTTGCATGGTTTTTTACATCAATATTGTAAAATTTGTTTTTTATATATATATTTTCTTGTAAATATCACGTTTGTTATAATAATGTGTTCTTATTTATATCACGTCATGCATATTTAGTTTTAATTAAATTTGATGTATTTTAAAAGTTAAAAGTACAAAGCAACAATTATATCAAACGCTTAAAAAAGGTAAATTTAAAAATTGATACGATAGAATATAGATTTTTTTAATATTAATCTTAAATTTTAAGGGCTAATCAAATAGTCCCATGAAAATTATTTGTAATCATTATATATATGTTTTAAACAAAATTAGTCTCACATTTAATCATATTTAAAAAAAAATTGTCTCATAATTGAATATGGGCTTTGAGACCATTTTTAGTAAAAACAATAGTTTGTGACTAGTAATGATTTAAAAAATGTTTCGCACTATTTTTGGTTAAAACAATTTCCATGAGAATATTTTGATTAGTCCTAAACATTTCGGACTAGTATTGCAAATATTTCTATTCCATTAGACTATTTTTAAAAATTAAAAAAAAAAAAACAGAAGAATTCCCAGGAATATATCACTGTTATTATTCTACATGTCGAATGTAAATTTGAGGACATAAAGTTCAATTTTGTAAAGTTGAATTATTATTTGGCAAATTTAGTTGAGCCAATAAATCAGAATCTCTTCTTTTCTTTGACAGGTCCTCTTGGAATCTTGTTAAGAACTTTGGAATCAAATTTCTTGTACAATTTCTTCATATCCTTATTTCCCTTACTTGCTAGATAATCCACCTCATGTTCGTATCTTTCGTATAACGCCGGTAGTGTTAGCAGGCAAATAAATCCTTCAAATTTTAACAAGAAAAGAAAGAAAATAGATCAGATCAAGTTATATTGATTAGCAATATGATGAGCAACTCAGACCAAATCATACCAGTGTACATTAGATTTAAGGAGCTGAAGTAGTTTCCAATTCCAGACAGTATCCATAGGAATGCGATTGCCTAATCATATGATGAAGATGAAGATGAAGAACCATGGTATCAGTCCAATATTTATGTTTTGTATTTGAATATCAGAGGCTGATTGCTAGCATCACAAGTAAAAGTGGATTAATAAATTAATGATTTTAATCTTAATATTTCGAGTCAGCGGTAATTTGCCACATATCGCAAAATATGAGGTTTATATCTTGTGTTTTGAAAATAAGCATTTAAACCCCCTGTGGTTTCGCTAAATATGAGGTGTATATGCATGTGTTTTCAAAATAAGCATTTAACCCGTTTGTAAAACATAACACACTCCTTATATAACTGACTATTTTCAAACCATCGTTTCTGAAAACCCTAAAATTTCTCTATTTTGTGGGAGAGGCGACTGTTATGTTTGTCGTGGGCTGTCTAAAAAATGATTTTGTTGGGGAGAAAACTGTATTAGATCCAGTGAACTTGCAGAGATTAGTGTCTTATGTACCATTAAAAAGGTCTTCAAATCTTTCCCGGATGAAACATCGTACAGTTTTAATAATGTCACGTTGAGTTTGGCGAACAACCATCGGAATTTGGATTCTGGTATTGTAATTGCTCGTAGCTCGGGAGGATTCCTGGATAAATATATGATGTTAAAAAAACATAGGAAAATATCAACATAAATATATGGTATTGTGAAATCGGTAATATTGTAACTACCTTATTTTTATCAATAAAATTGGCATGATGCGACTTATTTATTGATAATAAACTACACAATACAAGTTATTACATCAATTAGAACCACCACTAAATAGAATGCATTTAAACCGAAGTAATAAGCCAATTCAGAAAAAAAAAATAACTATGTTGCATCGACACTCCAAAAAATCACCCAACGTAGACAATGACACAACAGGATACATGTGTGACACGCTGTCGGACACACCCAACGTAGATAAGGACACAACAGGATACATGTGTGACAAGCATGGCGTGTCCGTTATATTTTTAAAAAAAATGTTAAAAAATTATAACTGCTTTTTTATAGAAAAATGTTTTAAAATTTATAACTTTTTTACATAATTTGGTATAGTTTGAGTGATATTTGGTTTATTTTGAGTGGTATTTGATGTAAATATAAAAAAAATGTTAGAAAACTATAACTTTTTATGTTTATGTAGTTTGAGTAATATTTGATGTATGATTTAATAAGTGAATGTTTGAATGGTGTGTCTACAACTTCGCATCATTTTCAATTATTATTCAAATATTTGATAAAGAATTTATTTTGATTTTCAGTATATTATAACATAGTGTTTATGTAGTATTTTAAAATATAAATTTTTTTCACCCTATCCTAATTGTATTGTCATGTAATTTTAGAAAATCTTTATCTCTATATCCGTATCGTGTCGTACACATGTCTCCGTATCATTAAAATAATAATAATGGAATGGTATTGTAAGGTTCATGTCAGATTAATTAATGTATATTACCTGAGAACTAGTCCAGCACCAGAAGACCAGGTGAAGATGAGTACCATCATAATCATGAAGATGTAACATAAAAGTGTGACAAAATTATATTCCAGCACTTCAAATAGAAACCATATGATTGTGAATCCAATTAATATTGCAGCTGATAAATTCTTGTTTTTCCACAATAGCACATCAGCAACTGCAGGGAAAATATGTTAGATTTTTTTTAATAAATTGCCAAGTACTTGTGTTTCATCTACATATATTACTATTATCATGAATCATGAACAATTATATATGTCAATAATTATTAAAATAATATTTAGAATCATAAATCCTACTATCTTAATCTATAACACCAATTTCTTTGAAGAGAAAAGTGAAAATAATTTAATTATAAGAATTTATGCTGGAGTTTTAAAAATATTTTGGAGTTTTAAAAAATATTCACGAATCAGTCCATCTCCACTTCTCACTATGCGCTTAGCGCGATGACTCAATAGGGGAAGTTTTTAAGACTTTATGGATTAACTAGGTCACTGAAAATTTTAGGGACTGAACTGCTGTAGGACGTTTTAATGTATTATCCCAAAAATTATGAAGAAATATAATTCTGTTCTTGTACATAACAATACACCATAATACCAAAATTTAATCGATAATTTGTATAGAGTATGGTAAAAGATATTTAAGTTGCCGGAATCAATATTCAGACTCTTCCCCTGACAGAATCATGAAACTATTAACCTAACAAAAGCCTTAAAAGGGATAGAAAAGGAGTTGAAATTTCACCATTTCCTCCTCCAAGGATGGTATGCAACGGCTTTTCACGACCAAACAATCTTCTTTGAGGAGCCAGGCCGTCATCGGAATCGGACGAATAAATGGGCATGTTTTTTGTTTTTTCTCGTGCTCTTGAAAGAATTAAAAACGTTGTTTGTATAAATTTTTTTGGGAAAATTAAGATGTTTATATAAGCAGTACATATTGGGAATAATAGGCTTTAATTTGATGACAAGTAATATTGTAGTAACTCTGGAAAGAAAGGAATAGCTTTGGCATCACTGAATAGATTACCTTAACTGCGTCTAACAATAAAATATGTATAAACTCAACAAAAAAGTTTTCCCAAGATAATTATTATTGAAAAAACTAAATGAAAGTCCTTAATGTTAGCATGAAATTGTCTTGTTTTCAGTTTGGAATTTTGGGTGTTGAGTGTTCTAGATTAACAAGGCAGCCCATTCGACTCAAACGCAGACGCCTCAATTTAACTCGTTGAGTTAAGAAGTCTATGCAAATAAAGTATCATTTTGAAAAAAACCACATCAAAACACTCTCTTTAATACTTTTAATCAAAACATAAGTCAAACGATTCAAATAAAAGGATTTATCAATTGCTTTTATCAATACTTTAGGTGACCAAATCAAAGATTTCTGTAAGTCCCCCAAGACTGTGTCTGTCAGCTGGATTTTACATGATCGATTTGCTTCTGTATCTGCTTAAATGGGCACCAGTTGTGCATCTATAATTGTTTGTGTTAATGTGTTTAATTTTTATATCTGGGATTTTGCTCTATTGTTTATTTTATTTTATTTTATTTTATTGAATTTACCTTGTGTATTAAACATTTGGTTTGTTGGGAGTGAAGTTGGAGCAAAAGTAGTGAATGTTTGATTTCCTCTTGTATCTTTAATTTTAGGACTACAAGGATCGATACGACTATTAATGTGAATGAAATGAAGTAGAAATAATGTAATGGGTAAGAAGTTTATCTTGATTCAATCACTGTATGAAGTGCAGATGATGAATGTGAAAGTATAAGTATCCAAGAACAAGGAACATAGACATGGTCAATTAACAGAAACATGATTTATCTATCTACTAACCGTGCCTCGAGTAATTAATTTTTATATTTTGCAATTCTGAATGGTGCTTTAGCCACTGCTATTGCCATTATTGGCAGTTGAATATGGTCAGGGAAGTTTAAACTTTTGCAGGATATGTCGTCAGAACCAAATTCATGAAGACTGACGGAGAAGATTTTAGTGGTGGTCTTTTACTGCATGATATTGAAGAAATCAGCCAAGCCCTTTATTTGGATGGAAGCCACCTGTTGTGCCAGAACACTTTAAAATGAAGTGCAAACATCATACACATACAAGAACACGAATATTTATTGGAAATTTCAGACGAGAATTACAAACTCTTCAGGATCACCTCACAACTCACATAACAGAAACAAATGCTTAAAAGCTTGTTATTTAAGTAGATTACAGAATTAGGATGATTTTCCAAAGGAAGAGTTGATGGGTTTATATAGGTACACAAACCCTTCTGTGGACAATTTCATGCCAACTTGTCTTCCTACCATTGTTGAATTCTAATGTATGCCACCTTCTACCGTCCATCCTCCAAGCCACCATAGCAACAGTACATCTTCTGGAAGGAGCCACCTAAGAAACTACCGTCCACCAATCTCCACCTTGGTAATTTTACATATTGTCAATATGTGATGCCTCCTTCAGTACGCCCTTAGGAGCTGGATACTCGAGAATTGTTGATCAAGTCCAAACAATGTTGAAACTTGATCCCTGTCACCACCTTTGTTAACATGTCTGCAGGATTATCTGCAGTTCTGATTTTTCTGAGTAAAATATATCCTTCTACTACTATTTCCCGAACAAAGTGGTAGCGAATGTGTTTGGTGCGACTATGATGAACTTGGTTCTTTGCCAGACCTATGTCACTTTGACTGTCGCAGAAAATCTCTGTATTTTTCTGCCTGATGCCCAAGTCTTTCACCAAATTATGCAACCAGATGCTTTCCTTAAATGCTTTTGTGATCGTCATATGCTATGCCTCTGTAGTAGACAAAGCAACTGTGGATTGAAGCGTGGATCTCCAATTCACTTGTCCTCCTGCCATGGTAAACACATAACCAGTAGTTGATCGATGCTTATCAAGATCACCAGCATAATCCGAATCGACGTATTTAACTAGACGATGTTTTTCTGAAATTTCAAACCAACATCCACGGTACACTGAATATATCGTAGAATCCACTTTATTGCATGTCAATGTTCTTTATCAGGGTTGTGCATGTATCGGATCACCATGCTAACTGCATGCAAAATGTCAGGTCTTGTGCACACCATTGCATACATCAGAGCTCCGACGACATTTGCATAAGGAATGCAATCCATTTGTCTCATCTCAACATCTGTAATATGAGACATTTATGCACTCAGTTTGAAATGAGGAGCTAACGGAGTACTTACATGTTTGGTATTCTTATCTATACCAAATCTCTGAAGTACATTATGTTAGGATTATTGGGTTTAAAAATTATTAAAAGCCCAATATTATTATTAATTTTGTTAATGAGAACAAAATTATGGTAAGTTAATTATGAAAGGCAATTAGGCTAAAGAAATCCCACATTGAGTAATTGAGGCACTTATGGTTTGTTTATATTGAGATACAAATCATTAGAGTGTAGTTAAGTAGTAAAGATGGGTGCCCCTCGCGCGCCGTCCGTCCGTCCGCTCCGCTCGGCTCGGCACGGCACGGCACGTCTCGACTCGACTCGCCTCGCCTCGCCTCGCCTCGCCTCGCCGCGTCGCGACGCGCGTGTCGCTGCCGCGAAGGCAGTCCTATCTTTTTACTACACGGATTTCTGAAATGACTTTTCATATGCCTGAAATGACTTTTCATATGCCTGACTTTTCATATTCTGCTGAGTATTAAGTTTGAGACTTTTTACCTACCTGCAGAATTGATGTCAGATTTAAGTGTGAGACTTAAATCCGAAATGAATATGATGTTAAGTGTTGAGACTTTTCATCTAACCCACTATGCATTGTCATTTAAGTTGTGGCCTTTGGTAGGCCTGCTGTTGTAGCTATATAAGCTGCTCCAGCCTCATTCTTTATCTTATCCCGAATTTGCATTTGCATATCATATCATCTTCTTGAGAGTACTACACACTGCTTAGTGTTCGAGTGAGTCTGTCTGGGTTTCTGCTTCAACCCATACAGAGGTGTTTGGGACGTTGTACCTTGGAACTCTCTTGTCCAGGAGGCCAGAAGTTGTAGGCGGGCAATTTAGAGTTTACGGGCACACGGTTTACTGTGGCCTCGTCCAACAACAAAGTTTCTGCCCAGTTTATTTAAACTGTTTGTTGTAAGTTTTTTACTGTTTGGAGCATTTTATTATATCAGAGTATTTGTGATCTTCTTATGATTTGTCTATTTGTTTTTAAGAAAACAGAACCAACAATCGTAAACTCTAAATTGTTTGTTTGTTTTGTTCTGTTTTATCAAAACTCAGCTTTCACATTTACTTAAGATACTGTTCATGAATTTTTCAAAGGTTTAAACTTACTGTTTAAAAAACTGCTTTGATATTATTTGTGCTCTCCTATTTGTGTTCTGTTTTAGCTAATGGCTGACCAGTTTACCCAACCACCTGCTGTGAATAATGAGATTCCGATGATCAAAGCTAGCGGTACTGAGGCCGCAATGCCAATTCTGAGAAGTCCAATGCCGTTTTCTCAATTTGAGAAACCGGAAAAGTTCAAGGGTTCCAATTTTAAACGTTGGCAACAGAAGATGATGTTCTTCCTTACCACCTTGAACTTGACCAGGTTTCTGAAGGAGGAGAAACCGGTGGAGGACAAAGAGGATCCTCAATCTGCTGTGATAGTTGAGTCCTGGATGAGTGCCGACTACCTTTGTCGTAACTACATACTGAATTCTCTTGACGATGCACTTTTTAATGTGTATTCCCCCAAGGAGACTGCTAAGAATCTTTGGGAATCGTTAGAGATAAAGTACAAAGTTGACGACGCAGGCGCAAAGAAATTTGTAGCCGGGTGATTCCATGACTATCGAATGGTAGATGGCAAGAGCGTTGTTGAGCAATGCGAAGAGCTGCAGCTGATATATCATGAACTTGCTGCCGAAGGTATGGTGCTAAATGATGCTCTCCAAGTGGCGATGATGATTGAAAAATTACCGCCATCTTGGAAGGACTTCAAGAGCTACCTAAAGCACAAGCGAAAGATGATGAGTCTAGAGGATCTTATCAGGAGGCTGCGCATCGAGCAAGACAACCGAAAAGTTGACAAGAAATCATTTGGAATGATTTCCAAGGCCAACGTGGTTGAAGTTGGAGACAACTCCCATGGGAATAAGCGCAAACGTACTTTTGAACCCAAGGGAGATACTCAGACAAGAAGGTTCACCGGTGACTGTTATGTGTGTGGTAAGCCTAACCATAAGGCCAAGGACTGCACTCAACGTCAAAACAACTGCACTCAACGTCAAAACAATGACGGTAAGAGGAAGATAGTCCCTTACAAAGGCAAAGGCAAGAGGCCTGCACATGCCCACATTGCTGAGGACAATCTGAGCTCTGACATGGATGACATGCATCTGAGTGCTGTGGTATCGGAGGTGAATCTTGTTGGAGGGAACTCCAAGGAGTGGTGGGTGGACACTGGGGCTACTCGCCACATTTGCGCCAACAAATGGATGTTTAAGACCTATCAACCGGTGAATGATGAGCACTGCTACATGGGAAATTCAGCAGTCTCAAAAGTTGAAGGCAAAGGGACGGTTGTGCTAAAAATGACTTCCGGAAAAGAGTTGACTCTTACCGAGGTGCTCCACGTGCCAGAGATCCGAAAGAATCTCATCTCCGGAGCAGTGCTGAACAAGAAAGGCTTCCGGCTTGTGTTTGAGTCCGACAAAGTCATTCTGTCCAAGGGTGATATGTTTGTGGGCAAAGGCTACTTGGCCAATAACCTCTTCAAGATGAATGTAATGACTTTAGCTACTAAGGCTAAGTCTAGTGTAGATGTTGAGGTTGATGTTAATGCAGCAAATGAGGCTAGCACAAGCAAAAATAATGTAATGACTGTTGCCAATGTGGCTAATAAAACTTTAAAGTTTGATTATTCTTGCGAGTCTTTACATTTGTGGCATGGTAGATTAGGACATGTGAATTATAAGTCCTTACAAAGGCTAATGTCTATTAATCTATTGCCTAAATTTAACATCAATCATAAACACAAGTGTGAGACTTGTGTAGAGGCCAAATTAACCAAGTCATCATTCCACTCCATTGAGCGAAGCACCGAACCATTAAACTTGATTCATACGGATGTATGCGATCTAAAGTATGTACAATCTAGAGGCGGTAAAAATTATTTCATAACATTTATCGATGATTGTACAAGATATTGTTATGTCTACTTAATGAGAAGTAAAGACGAAGCAATTGATATGTTTATTCACTACAAGAATGAAGTTGAGAATCAACTTGATAAAAAGATTAAAATTCTTCGAAGTGACCGGGGCGGTGAATATGAGTCACCATTTGCACAAATATGTGCTGAGAGTGGCATTATTCATCAAACAACTGCGCCTTATTCTCCCGAGCAAAATGGTATTGCTGAAAGGAAGAATAGAACGCTTAAGGAAATGATGAATGCAATGCTTATAAGTTCCGACTTACCTCGAAATTTGTGGGGAGAAGCTCTGCTTTCTGCCAACTATGTGCTAAACAGAGTACCACATAAGAAGTTGGATAAAACGCCTTATGAATTGTGGAAAGGTCGCTCACCTAGCTACAAGTTTTTAAGGGTTTGGGGCTGTCTAGCAAAGGTACCAATTCCTCCTCCTAAACGGACTAGGATAGGACCTAAGACAGTAGATTGTGTATTTATCGGATATGCGCAAGATAGTAGTGCCTATCGTTTTCTGGTACATAAATCAGATAATGCAGAAATGCATGTAAATACTATCATTGAGGCTAGGGATGCTTCGTTCTTTGAGGAAATCTTTCCCCACAAAACTCCGACAATGCCTGAAACCAATGTTGAGAGAAATGTGGGGGATAGAGAATCTCAAGAGAATGTAGAATCGCCTAGACGAAGCAAAAGAGCGAGAAAAGAGAAATCTTTTGGCTCGGATTTTCTAACATATCTGTTGGAAAAAGATCCGACTACTTTCAAGGAAGCAATGTCTTCACAAGACTCTGATCTTTGGAAAGAAGCGGTGAACAGTGAGATAGAATCTATCTTACATAATCATACTTGGGAACTAGTGGATCTTCCTGCAGGTTGTAAACCATTAGGCCACAAGTGTATCTTCAAGAGGAAGATGAAAGCTGATGGTACTGTAGATAAGTACAAGGCTAGACTTGTAGTCAAAGGCTACAGACAAACTGAAGGTGTTGATTATTTCGACACATACGCTCCTGTATCCCGGAAAACATCTATAAGGTTGATAATTGCATTTGCTGCATTATATAACCTAGAGATCCATCAAATGGATGTTAAAACGGCTTTTCTAAATGGAGAGTTAGAAGAGGAGGTTTACATGGAACAACCTGAAGGGTTTGTAGTTCCAGGTAAAGAAACGAAGGTGTGTAAACTTGTGAAATCCTTGTATGGATTAAAACAAGCACCTAAACAATGGCACGAAAAATTTGATAGCGTCATGCTTTCAAATGGGTTTAAAACAAACCAATGCGATAAGTGTGTCTACGTGAAATGAGACAATACAAACTATGTAATAGTATGTCTATACGTGGATGACATGATAATTGTTGGTAATAACGATAACATCAAAATTACCAAGAAAATGTTGTCACGAAATTTTGAGATGAAAGACCTAGGTCTTGCAGATGTGATTCTTGGAATGAAGATCACCAAACATGCAGATGGATATTTTCTCTCCCAGGGTCATTATGTCGAGAAGATACTTGACAAGTTTGACAAGGGAAATAATACCATCGCTAGAACACCTATGGAAGTGGTGTCAAATCTTTGCAAGAATCGCGGAGAAGGTGTGCAACAACTTGAGTACTCTCGAGTCATAGGCAGTCTAATGTACCTCATGGATTGCACTAGACCTGATATAGCTAATTCTGTCAATACATTGAGCAGATATACGAGTAATCCCAGTTATGAGCACTGGAAAGCAGTAGTTCGAGTTCTTAGATATCTAAGATATACTTCTAACTACGGACTACATTATACGAGATACCCAGCAGTAATTGAAGGGTATTCAGATGCGAATTGGATATCGGACTCCAAAAATATAAAATCTACGAGTGGATATATATTTATAATTGGCGGTGCTGCTATTTCATGGAAATCATGCAAACAGACATGCATTGCTAGATCAACTATGGAATCTGAGTTCATAGCTTTAGATCTTGCGGCAGAAGAAGCTGATTGGCTTCGGAGTTTCTTGGAGGATATTCCAATGTGGTCAAAACCAATGCCACCATTAGTTTGCACTGTGATAGTCAGTCAGCTATGGGAAGAGCACATAACAATGTGTATAATGGGAAATCACGACACATTCGTCGGAGACATAAATCCGTGAGAAATTTACTAAAAACTGGTGTCATTTCTTTAGATTATGTGAAGTCTAAAGAAAACATTGCTGACCCATTTACGAAAGGTCTGACAAGAGACCGAGTAGAGGTTTCATCGAGGGGAATGGGGTTGAAGCCCATGAAATTGATTTCCAACCATGATGGCAACCCAACCTGAATTGTAAAATCCAATTTGCAGGTTCAATGGGAAAACCGAATTGTGGGGGGGATCGAACAAAGCACTCGGGAAATTGAGTTCCTTACCTATTCCTGTGATGAAAGAGTGATAGACCTGTACTTTGGGAAGGCTGAGCTCATGCTCTTAATGATTCTTCTATCTCGAGATGATAAAGTGGGGTATTACAGGATACTCTTTAGGAGAAATCACCTATGTCGAATGTGAAAGGGCCGCTTCTATGAGATGACCTGAGGGCTAAATCTCTAGAGCATTCGATGAAACATCCAAGGCAGTCCAGGGCCAAAATGGACAACAACGAAAGAACCAGTAATAGTGTGGAGATGAAGCTGTGTGAGTATTGTTGTCTTGTTATACATAAAACGTCGAACAGTTCAAGGCATCGCGTCCACTGGTTGACAAGTATATCCGATGATACTTTACTAAGGAAGGTTCAAGGTTAATCACCACCTATCCTGATGCAGTGGATTCTCAAAGTACTCTCAAATCTTCATCTAGGTGCATTGTGTAATTTTTTCGCCATATTGCATTCATGTGGGGGATTGTTAGGATTATTGGGTTTAAAAATTATTAAAAGCCCAATATTATTATTAATTTTGTTAATGAGAACAAAATTATGGTAAGTTAATTATGAAAGGCAATTAGGCTAAAGAAATCCCACATTGAGTAATTGAGGCACTTATGGTTTGTTTATATTGAGATACAAATCATTAGAGTGTAGTTAAGTAGTAAAGATGGGTGCCCCTCGCGCGCCGTCCGTCCGTCTGCTCCGCTCGGCTCGGCACGGCACGGCACGTCACGTCTCGACTCGACTCGCCTCGCCTCGCCACGCCTCGCCGCGCCGTGTCGCGTCGCGTCGCGCGTGTCGCTGTCGCGAAGGCAGTCCTGTCTTTTTACTACACGGATTTCTGAAATGACTTTTCATAAGCCTGAAATGACTTTTCATATGCCTGACTTTTCATATTCTGTTGAGTATTAAGTTTGAGACTTTTTACCTACCTGCAGAATTGATGTCAGATTTAAGTGTGAGACTTAAATCCGAAATGAATATGATGTTAAGTGTTGAGACTTTTCATCTAACCCACTATGCATTGTCATTTAAGTTGTGGCCTTTGGTAGGCCTGCTGTTGCAGCTATATAAGCTGCTCCAGCCTCATTCTTTATCTTATCCCGAATTTGCATTTGCATATCATATCATCTTCTTGAGAGTACTACACACTTCTTAGTGTTCGAGTGAGTCTGCCTGGGTTTCTGCTTCAACCCATACAGAGGTGTTTGGGACGTTGTACCTTGGAACTCTCTTGTCCAGGAGGCCAGAAGTTGTAGGCGGGCAATTTAGAGTTTACGGGCACACGGTTTACTGTGGCCTCGTCCAACAACAAAGTTTCTGCCCAGTTTATTTAAACTGTTTGTTGTAAGTTTTTTACTGTTTCGAGCATTTTATTATATCAGAGTATTTGTGATCTTCTTATGATTTGTCTATTTGTTTTTAAGAAAACAGAACCAACACATTATTCAGTTACTGAGTCTGTGCGATTGTGCCCTTTGTTCTGTCCCTCTTGATCTCCATTCCAAGAATCTTCTTGGCCTCTCGAAGATCTTTCATCTCAAATTCTGAGCTAAGATGAGCCTTCAGTTTATCAATCTTTATCTTGCTTTTATATGCGATCAGCATATCAACAACATATAAGAGCAGAGAGATAAATGTACCATCTTGGAGTTTCTTCAGGTAGACACAATGATCAAAATGGCTGCATGTGTACCTATGTTTCTTCACAAAGCCTTCAAAACGTTTGTACCATTGTCTCGGTGAATGCTTGATACCATAGAGTGACTTGTCGAGCTTACAAGCCCAACTTTCATGATCGGGAACTTTGAATCCATCAGGTTGAGTCATGCAGATCTCCTCGTCCAAAGTTCCATGTAGGAATGTTGTTTTGACATCAAGCTGGACTAGCTCGAGATCAAACTGTGGCAACCAAAGCTAGTAAGAGTTGAATAAACGAATGCTTGACAACAGGTGAGAAAACATCATCATAGTTTATTCCTTACTTCTGAGCATATCTTTTGCTACTAGTCTAGTTTTGTATCTGATAATGTCCTTGCCTGGTGCACCTTCCTTCTTTGCAAAGACTCATTTACATCCAATCACTTTCTTTCCTTTAGGAAGTGGAACCAGCTTCCCAGTTTTATTCTGATAAAGTGATTTCATTTATTCATCCATCGATGTCTTCCACATGGTCTTCTCTGTACTGTACATAGCTTCTTTGTAGTTGTATGTAATACCATCTTGATCAATTGAAAGAGCGAACGTTACCATATCAAGACAATATTATTTGACTCAGGGTTCCATAGACGGATTGCATTCACTTCTTCACTAAAACCCCTGAAAATAGGTTTCTCGGCTCTAGGTTCCAACTTTGATTTTCTGACATGAAAGTATGCGGGACAAGCAACTATATACAGAGAATCAAAATCAGAAACGGGTCATCCAGACTATACCTCCTTGGGAGTTTTCCGTCTAGTGCAGAAGTTGGTAGCCTGTTGATGATATAAGAGGCATGTGACAAGGCTTCAGCCCATAATGCATTGCTCAGTTCATATTGGGATAGCATGCATCAGACTTTATCAATCAGAGTACGATTCATCCGTTCTGCTACACCATTTTGTTGTGGCGTGCCTGGTGCGGTGAAATGTCTGATTATCCCTTCTTTCTGGCAGATTTTCTGGAATGGGTCTGACTTGTATTCTCCACCATTATCAGCCTCTTTATCTTTCTTCATGTCTGGGCTTCGATCATCTTTTTCCAGCTGGGGAAGATGTCCAGAACTTCATCCTTGTGCTTCATAGTATACACTCAGACATATCTCGAGAAATCAACTATAAAAGTAACGAACAATGTTTGCCTCCCAATGAAGCATTCTGAGAAGATCCCCAAACGTCGATGTGCACATAGTCTAATATCTATTTTGTACGATGGATAGTGGTACCAAACTTGACACGTGTCTGCTTGCCCAAGACACAATGTTCACAGAAGTCAAGTTTCCCTCTTTTGGCACCTTTCAGAACACCTCAATTCACTAAATTCTACAAAGCCTTCTCACTGGCATGTCCTAAGCGCATATGCCACATCCGTGAGGTATCAGGTGAATCATCTTCGGTGCTAGTGGAGACTACAACTCTCCCAAAGACTATGTGACCATCCAGAAAATATAGATTTCTTTTTCGAGTACCTTTCATCGCTAAGAGTGCACCTCGTACAACTTTCAGAATTCCGCCCTCCATGGTTATCTTGTAGCCATTGGACTCGAGGACTCCAACTGAGATTAGATTCTTCTTCAGACCATGAACATATCTCATCTCTGTAAGTTGTTTGATCGTAGCATCGTGCATCTTGAAGCATACTGATCCAATGCCTTTTGTCTGACAGGCATTATCATTACCCATTAGGACAACTCCACCATGGATTTCTTTGAAGTTTGAGAACCACTGACGATGTGTGCACATATGATAAGAACATCCATAATCCAAAATCCATCTATCAGATGAATTGAATAAAGATGATGAAACCAAGAATGCGAGTCATCTTCTGTGAAGACCCGAAATTTTGGTCAAACAATTATGTGATACTAAGAAAATATTGAAAATTTAAAATAATAGATTTACATTATGGATGGATTTAATTATATTATTCAATCTTGTGGACTTTTAATCACGTATTTAAGTTTATAACCTATTAGAGTTGTGTAAAAGATAATACATAAGTTATATGATTTTAGCTTGTAAACTTTTAAATAATTTAAAGTTGTAGATAATTAAGAAATCATTGAAAATAATATTAATAATAATAACCAATCATAAATCTTGCAATGAATAGATAAAAGTTAGACAATAATTCCTACATTAATCGTACATAAAAAGGCACCAAATGAGGCTCTATTTTGAAAGTACATAATTAAACCATTCAATGAGCTTGCCCAATTCTTATCATTAGTCATTCAATGATATTTAAGTGCTTAACCCAAACCTTGCTACCATTCAATCCCATTCAACCACCATTCAAGCTCATTCAATCACATATAATGATATTAATGGTTTGCTTAAATCATGCCATTAGATGCCAAAGTTTTGTAATTGTGTTTGCTCAAATTATGAAAGGTGACGACCATTCATTAACCCATTCAATTACATCAATAATATCATAATGTCATCCAATTATTATGTAAACCCAATCTTGTCAATAAAAGGCTAAAGAAATGGATCTATGATTAATTTTCCCTATAAAATCACACCACTTCATACCAAGAAAACACTAACCAACCAAGATACCATTTTTTTGACCTACCTTGATCTATGCAATTGAAGGACATAAATTATGGGATTTCCACCCCCTAATTCCAACACTAGCTTACATAAAAATACCTCATGCCTTAAACAAAGAAAGGAGAAAACTCTACTCTATCATCATCATCATCTGTTCAAGAGCCACACACATTACACAAGGAAATGATTTTCATCATTTCTCAACATGGATCTCTTTAGCACGTTTCGGTTATTCAACAAGTAAGTGAATTTTTGCTATCATTCCTTTCGTTTTCAAAACTATATGTATGCTTTAAATCTCGATTGAACAACCCTATGAAACGTGTGTATTTAAATCAAATAACTCGTTATGTGGATATGTGCAAGATATGTATTTATGTGTAAGAAATGTGTTTATGTGCCAAGATCTATGTGATTTGACAAAGAAACATTAAAGGATTTTTGCTATGATTATATGTATATTTTTACTATGTTCAATCGGCCCCTACTTGCTGAGTGTTTTCCCAAACGCTCACCCCATTGCCTCCCCTCCCAGACAAAGACGAAAAGAAGAGATCGAGGAAGAAGAACAAGAATAATTTTTGGAGATGATGATCCACGGAGAACCTTCAAGAAAATTTATTAGTTTTATTTACGCTTCCGCATCTTTGATTTAATCCTAGACAATAGTATTTTGTAATAACAATTTAATGATTTTGGAATAAATAGACTGATTTTTATCAAAGCTTTGTATACGAGGCTTGTTGTATTCGAATATAATATTTGGATTCAACGTCGGTGTCACGCGCTCCGTTCTCGGGGCGTGACATCTTCATAGTCAGAATTTCGTTGTGCCACATTAGCATTTGATTTTGCCTTGTTTGGACAATCATTCTTCCAGTGTCTTTTCTGATAACAATAGGCACATTCATCATTTGCATGACATTTTCGTGTTGATTCTCCTATGGACTTTGATCTGATCTGCCTGTCCTTTGACAGATTGTTTGTTGTTATTTCTCCTTCTGGATACCATCAATGCTTCAGATGTGCTATCTCTATGATCATGCTGGTCTTTCCACTGATATTCATTGTTTACCAACGCATTGGAAACATGCATGAATTTGCTTCGTCTTTGCCGTATAACAAAGTCGTTGTCAGATGATCATAAGATTATGGTAGGAAATTCAACAATAGTAATGTCATATCTTCATCTTTAACTTCAACCTCCAGATTTTGCAGATAAGAAATAATTTTGTTGAAATTATCAAGATGCTCTAGCCAGTTCTCTATGATTTTCGTCATGTGCTTGTCCTCCAGCTTCTTCCAGAGACTCGTTGTTGAAGGCTCTTTCATGAAAAAATACTTCTGCTCCTTGGATAAGCAGAGTCGGATCATGCCGCAAGCTTGTCTGTTGACATAGTCCCAATCCTCAGGTGACATGTTCTTGGGCTTGGACTCCAAGGCTATATTAGATCCTTCACGAAATAAGAGATGTAATACTTCACATTGCCACATGCCAAAGTTGTTGTTGCCGTCGAATTTCTCCACCTCAAACTTTGCATTTGATAGCATGGTTCGTCTCACTGAACCGCTAGTGGATGCTTCTTGATCCATTACTTAGACCTTTTGATAGCTATTTAGCATAAATGGATGCTACTATTGGGTTCAGAAGGGTCAAAATAGTGGGAAACCAGTCCTGGATCAGCAAAATCGGAGGCAAAATGGGCAAAAAGGGTTATTTCGGTTTCAGACCGGTTCAGAGCCGGTTCGGTCGAACCAGCTGGTTCAACTCGGTTTGGCTGGACCAGATGGGCCGGGCCCAGTTCGGGATGGGTCGATGGGTTCGGGTCTGATCGTCTGAAGTCAAATAGGTCGGTCGAATCTCGGTCAAATATGGATCATTTCTTCCCTAACTTTAATCTGCCATGCACGTACAATGAATTCAAAATTTCAAGAATTTTTTTCAAAACTATAAATTCAATTTCACGTTGACTCGAAAGTCGAAATTACAAATCAAAAATTGTTCCAGACTCCCGTCGACGAGAAAAATCTAGTGTTGTGACTAGAAATAAATTTCGGACACTTTCACTTTTCAGGCATTTTCACTAACACCTGGCTCTGATGTCATTTGTTGTGCCAAAACTCCCGAAAATGAAGTGCAAACATCATACACACACAAGAACATGAATATTTACGTGGTTCGACAATTGCCTATTTCCACGGAAGGCAAACACAATTTATTGAAATTTCAGACAAGAATTACAAACTCTCCATGATCATCCCACAACTCACAGAAACGTAAACAAATGCTTAAAAGTTTGTTATTTGAGTAGATTACAGAATGAAAGATGATTTTCCAGAGGAAGAGTTGATGGGTTTAAATAGGTGCACAAACCCTTCGTTGGACAATTTTATGCCAACTTGACTTCCTACCATTGTTGAATTCTAAGGTATGCCACATTCCACCGTCCACCGTCCAAGCCACATAGCAACATTACATCTTCTGGAAGGAGCCACCTAAGAAACTACCGTCCAACACCAACATAAGGCATTGATTCGAGCTTCTGATCACCGCACTAATATGGTTGCTAAATACGGCCTAGTGGAACCAATAAACAAATTAAAGATTCAAGATTCACCGCGAAAGGAAAAAAATCATCAATATGGAACCAGTAGCTTTTAAAGGCTCTGGTCCACAACAGTAATCATCAGTTTAATTGTTGTTTTTCTCTCCTCGTGGATGTTATCGATGAGCTTCCGGCCTTAATCTGCTTGCGACTTGGAGTCGGAAGGGCAAGATGATGAAAACTCACCTTCCCACGTATGTGTGGGAATGACCCAGTTTGAAGAGACTCTAATGGATTGTTGTACTATTTATTGCAGTAGAAATAGGACTCGTAATTCAGTGAACTACGAACCCCAAGTATTTTTGCTTCGTACATCTGTGATAAGGGCTATAACACTTGACATTGGGAAGCACTGGATTGGTCTAACGAAGTTGCTCCCGACGACTTTGGAGGAGTTAGAGAGTGATGAGGGGAGCTCATGGAAGTGTAGTACTAGCTTTAAGTCACAGACATAGCAAAAGGTGCAATGTTCAATGTTTGTTTTGTATTTTTCATAATGAATGGTATCTCATTTGAGCCAGGTAATTATATGAGAGTTTCTGATGTTGAGAACAAACAGGCACTAACTAGAGCAAATTGCATTACTGATTTTGGTAATAGTCGTAGGAACCAGCCAAATAAATTACCATAGTGTCTTCCCTACAAGTTCAACTAAAGGGCCACATCGTCAGTCTCAGTCATTAGAACTGAAATTTATAGATGAAAATCTCCTAAGCAGAGGAGCAGAACTCTCACATTCAATTTCTTTGTTGTACCAAAAACTTGACCATGAAAAGATGGGTGATGCTCTAGAGTTTGATTTCGTTCACGAACTTTTGCAGTCCCTAAAACTTAAGGTTTCTCCACCTCTTGAGTGTGCTGGTGGAACTACTAGACATGAGGTTGATGATACCAAGTTTTCCATGGTTGAGCAAGGTTTAGAAAGATCCATGATGGATCAGGTGAATATAGAAAGACATGGCAGCCAAAGAATGGACAGTTCTCCAATTGAAATTATTGATGTTGCTGAAATTTTTGATGTAGAATAGAGATTTTGATGAGAACGTTGAATGTATTTCGAAGCTTGGTAGCTATGACCATGATGAGACCTATCATACTTGTTGGAACTGCATATGTAATTTGACGGATCGAATCAGTTTATACATTTGTGATGGTAAATAAATTATACTAAAAATACATAAACAGTAAACTTACAGCAACAGTTTAAAACCTATAAAATCACAACATGAAACTGGAAATGATTCTGGATGAGGCCACAACAAGTAATGTGCAAGTAAACTCAATTTTGCTTGCCTAAGCTTCTGGCCTCCTGGACAAGTTAGTTCCAATGTATAATGTTCAATCACCTCTATTCAGATGGAAGCAGAATTCCGAGCAGACTCTTTCAAACACTACAAGTGTGCAGTACTCTCAAACAGTATGTGTGATATGCATGAATGCAGATTTTCGGATGATGAAACAATAGAGCTGTAGCAGCTATATAGCTGAGCAACAAACCTCCCAAAGGTCTAATGGTAATTCTTACTGGGGCAGATGATAAGTCTCACACTTATCTCGGATCTAAGTCCCACACTTAAATCTGATATCAATTCTGAGCATGAGGTGAAAAGTCTAACACTTAATATTCAACAGAAGATGAAGAGTCAGGTAGGTGAAAAGTCATTTTTTCCAGAATTCCGAGTAGTAAAAATATAGGGCTGCCTTCGCGGACGGACGGAAGACGCACGAAGGGCAACCATCTTTTCTACTTAACTACACTCTTTTGATTTGTTTATCAATATAAACAAAGCATAAGTGTTTCAAAATTCCAATGTGTGATTTCTTTAGCCAATTTACCAATTCAAAATTCACTTACCAAATTCTGTTCTCATTAACAAAATATTTTGGGCTTTTCACTTATTAATTTCAACAATCTCCCACATGAATACTATTGGCGAAAATAAGTACACAATGCACCAAGATGTAGATTTGAGAGTACTTTGAGAATTCACCGCATCAGGATAGGTGGTGGATAACCTTGACCCCTCCTTAGTAAAGTATCATCGGATATACTTGTCAACTAGTGGAAGCGATGCCTTGAACTGTTCGACGTTTTATGTATACCAAAACAACAATACTCGAACTACTGCCTTCCAGCGCTCATAAATGGGATTACTAGTATATATGCTCAATATGTTAACTGAGTTAGATATATCAGGTCTAGTGCAATCCATGAGTTACATTAGACTACCAATGCCCCTAGAATAATCAAGTTGTCGTACACCTTCTCCGCGATTATTACAAAGATTTGACACCACCTCCATAAGTGTTCTCGTGATGGTATTATTTCCTTGTCAAACTTGTCAAGTATCTTCTTGACATAATGACTCTGGGACAGAGTATATGCATCTGCATGTTTTGTGATTTTCATTCCGAGAATCACATCTTCAAGACCTAGGTCTTTCATCTCAAAATTTCTTGATGTTGTTGTTATTACCAACAATTATCATGTCATCCACGTAGAGAAATATTATCACATAGTTTGTATTGTCTCCTTTCACGTAGACACATTTATCGCATTGGTTTGTTTTAAACCCATTTGCAAGCATGATGCTATCAAATTTTTCGTGCCATTATTAGGTGCTTGTTTTAATCCATACAAGGATTTCACAAGTCTATACACCTTCCTTTCTTTACCTGGAACTACAACCCTTGAAGTTTGTCCATGTAAACCTCCTCTTCTAAATCTCCATTTAGAAAATCCGTTTTTACATCCATTTGATGGATCTCAAGGTTATATAATGCATTGAATGCTATTATTAACCTTATCGACGTTTTCCTGGATACAAGAGTGTATGTGTCGAAATAATCAACACACTCAGTTCGTCTGTAGCCTTTAACTACAAGTCTAGCCTTGTATTTATCTACCGTACCATCAAGTTTCATCTTCCTCTTGAAGATCCACTTGTGGTCTAGTGGTTTACAACCTGCAGGAAGATCCACCTATTTCCCAAGTATGATTATGTAAGATAGATTCTATTTCACTATTCACCGCTTCTTTCCAAAGATCAGAGTCTTAATAGGACATTGCTTCCTTGAAAGTAGCCGGATCCTTTTCCAACAGATATGTTAGGAAATCCGAGCCAAAAGGCTTCTCTCTTATCGCTTTTTTGCTTCGTCTAGGCGATTCTACATTCTCTTGAGATTACCTATCCCCCACATATCTCTCAATATTTGTTTCAGTCACTGTCTGAGTTTTGTGGGGAAAGATTTCCTCATAGGATGAAGCATGACTAGCCTCAATGATAGTATTTACATGCATTTCTGTATTATCTGACTTGTGTACTAGAAATCGATATGCACTATTATCTTGCGGATATCCGATAAATACACAATCCACTATCTTAGGTCATATCCTAATCCGTTTAAGAGGAGGAATTGATACTTTTGCTACACAGCCTCAAACCCTTAAAAATTTGTAACTAGGTACGCGACCTTTTCACAATTCATAAGGCTTTTTATCCAACTTTTTGTGTGTTACTTAGAACATAGTTGGCGGAAAGCAGAGATTCTCCCCACAAGTTCCAAGGTAAGTCAGAACTTATAAGCATTGCACTCATCATTTCCTTAAGCGTTCTATTCTTCATTAAGTAGACATAAGAATATCTTGAATATTCATCAATAAAAGTTATGAAATAATTTTTACTGCCTCTAGATTGTACATACTTTAGCTCGCATACATCAATATGGATTAAGTTTAACAGTTCGGTGCTTCGCTCAATTGAGTGGAATGAAGACTTGGTTCATTTGCCCTCTACACAAGCTCACACTTGTGTTTATGATTGATGTTAAATTTAGGTAATAGATTAAGAGACATTAGCCTTTGTAAGGACGTATAATTCGCATGTCATAATTTATCATGCCACAAATGTAATGACTCACAAAAATAATCAAACTTTAATGTTTTATTAGACGCATTGGCAGCAGTCATTACATTATTTTTGCTTGTGCTATCGTAATTGATTGCGTTTACATCAATCTCAACCTCTATACTAAGCCCTAGGATCTAAAGTCATTACAGTCATCTTGAAGAGGTTTGTTGAGCCTTAAACGCATGCTTGTGTTTAATGCTATATTTTATCCCCGGATTATTTTTGAGTTTTGATGATCAACAAAACTTGTGTTTGTTATACTAATGTGTCTACTTAGTGTGCAGATTATTATTAAAAAGAGATTTAATTGAAGAAAATCGAATGTGCAAAATGTGGGATGGATCGCCCCAGGCGATGGCAGCCAGGAGCAACATCGCCACGCACATCGACAGAGGCGACGCCGAGGCTGCGCGCGGGGGGAGTTCGCCCGAGGCGATTGCATGACCGCCTGAGGCGATGCGTTGAACGCCTGAGGCGATGTGGACTTCGCTTGAAGCGATGGAAGATTTTGAGCTGCTGAGGCTACGACATTGATTTGTGCAATTGATCGCCTCAGGCAATCGACACATCGCCTGAGGCGATGCGTGATTTGTGCTGACCATTGGGGCGCGGCGATGGTGATCGCCTGAGGTGATGGCTGAGGCGATCGAGGAGTGATTTTGGCCTTCTATGTAGCAAAGGCTAGTAGGGGCCTAGGGGGCCTCCTACACTATAAATATTGATGCTTTGGAGCATTTTGAAGATAAGAAACAAGCCTACAAACTTCTACAAAGCTTTGCTAAGTCAAATTTCAAATAGTATTGCAATCTCCATACATTGTTGTTGTATTGGAGTTTGTAATTCATTTCTTTTGATAGAGTCTTGTGTTCTTCGTATTGTTACACCGTGAAGGTGTTGTTAATTTATTTGTAAGGTCCTCCAACACCAAAGCAAGTTGGAAATTGTAAAGTCATCAACAAGTAAAAGTTGGTGCATGTGTTGTGGCTATCCTTGGAGCCCTTAAGGCCAAGAAGACTCGTGAAGAGTGTTGGTAACTCGGGAAGAGTTGTGTGTGGCTATCCTTGGAGCCCTTAAGGCCAAGAAGACTCGTGAAGAGTGTTGTGCTCGTGAAGAGCTTTGTGTACTCGGGAAGAGTTGTATTGTGGCTAACTTGGAGCCCTCAAGACCAAGATCATTTGTTCTAGTGGAACCTCGGTTGGAGGTTATCTAACCGGGAAGAGGAGACGTAGGCGATTCATCGCCGAACTTCTATAACAAATCTTCTTGTTATTTACCGCTTTATTTCTTTACGCATTGATTTATTTATTTACTTCTTCTTTTCTTTTATTTATCGATTGACTTAAGCCTTCCGCAAGCGCAAACTCTTTTATTTTGCAAACTCATTTTAAAAAGCTAAAGTAGCCAAGGAATCTCATTCACCCCCCCTCCCCTCTTCGATTCCAACAAGTGGTATCAGAGCCATTTGATTTTTGTTTTAAATCAAAAATTTCTATGGTTAATCTAGCAACTGAGTTTGCTCAAGGTCAATTGACCAATAGACCTCCGCTTTTCACGGGTGATAACTACGGCTATTGGAAGAATAGAATTTCTCTATACATCCAATCCGTAGATTATGATCTATGGAAAATTATTGTGAAAGGTCCACACATTCCTCTAAAGGAAGTTGGGGGAATAAGTGTTCCCAAAGAAATGGACGATTTCACAAGAGCGAACATGATTTTAATATCTCAAAATGCTAAAGCTATTAATATTTTACATTGTGCTTTAGATATGAATGAGTACAACCGGATCCCGATGTGCTCAACCGCAAAGGAGATATGGGACAAATTACAAATTTGTCATGAAGGCACTAATCAAGTTAAGGAAACCAAGATTGATTTATTGCAACTCAAATATGAGACAGTTGAGATGAAGTTCGGAGAAGAGGTTGATTCAATGTTTAGAAGGCTCACCCAAATAATAAACGAGCTTGCTCAACTTGGAGAGAAGTATCCTCCAAAGCAAATATGGAGGAGAGCACTAAGAGCCTTGCCAAAGGAATGGGATGCAAAGAGAACCGCCATCATCGAGTCCAACAAAGGAGAAAGTGCATCTTATGACCTTGATGAGCTTCATGGCACATTGGTGACCCATGAGCTTGAAGTGTCAACAAGGAAAGGAATAAAGGAGGATGATAGATCTATGAGAAAGGAGATTGCCTTGGTCGGGAGAAAAGATCAATCTGAGGATGAAGATGATGATGAGGATGAAGAGATGATCTTGTTCACTAAAAAGTTCAAGAAGTTCTTCAACAAACATAACAAGCCAAAGACCTCTAGTGCTACCAAACAAGATTCAAAACAAGAGGTAACTTGTTATAATTGTCAAGAAAAAGGTCATTATGCTAACAAACGTCTTAGGAAGAAGAGTGAGGACAAAGGCAAGAAGAAGGCCCTTATAGCCACATGGAGTGATAGTGACTCCGATGAAGAAGGAACAAATCTTTGTCTCATGGCCAAAGATGACATAAATGATGAAGGAGATGAAAGCGACAATGAGGTACCATCTTTTGATGAACTTTTAGATACTTATCATGATCTTATAGATGTTCATGGCAAAACCAAGATGAGTAACAAATTACTCAAACTTGAGGTTGTAAGTAATCCAACAAGCATACAACATAGCGGAATTTAAAATTTTGGATTACTAGAACCGCGGATCTATACAAAGTGGTCATATTGAAATAGAAAAGATAAGAGTCTCACCCTTGTAGCGTGTTTGAGCAGAATCCACGAAACACCACGTCCAATGAATTCCGAGTCACGAGCAAAACCTCCAAGGTCTTGCCTCTATGGTATCCACACGATCAAATCGAAAGGGATGTTCAAGAACAAGTTGCTAGACTTATTCTTGAACCAAAACTGAACTTATAAGGAACCCCAAGCCCTTAACCCTTGATTAGTGTATTAATCATTATGTGTGGTACATGCTTTTCAATAAAATCAATCGGGAAACACATATGATACTTTACCATTGAATGGCAATTACAAAATTTCTTTAATATTCAACATTAAGATCATCTCTACCCAAAATTAGACTCATAGATTCCGCCCATTTCCATCCCCATTACACCACTTTTCACATGGTAGACTTTTATAAAAATTTGGGCAGAGTCTCCCCATAAATAGAGCCATCCCGAAATAAAAGCGCATCACAATATATAGTTCCCGGCCAGGGAAAACACATACTCAACAGAACACAGCAACGCTAAGTAAATTCCCAGCCAGGGAAGACACCACACATAAGACAACATAAAAGGGTTTCAACACCCACATAATACACCCATGACTCTCATATCATTAGCAATTCTACTCTTAATTGCATGCAACATAGAATGAAAGAGAGAAAGGCTCAAGCCTTTATATACAACCCATATACAAGCATAACCGTGCTCACATGCGAGCATCATAAATATGTATATAACCTTCGGGTGTATATTAGTACTCTATACGATACCATGCTCCATCAAGCCCTGGTACCACGATCCTGGGAGTACATCCAATCAACAGCTCGAGCTCAGCTTCACAGCCATCGATGTACCTGTTCACCTGCCCCAACAGAGACAGCCCCCAACGGGGTGAGCATACCAATACACAAAATCCCATAATCACAATAATGAAATTCATAATTTACAACAAAAGTAAATACTAATGAATTTTAAATGATACTCCCTGGATGGCAACGTCCTCACCCGGGATTCCGTGTACTGTCCCTGTTCTCACAATCATCAAACTCATCAAATCTCAAAAATCAGTAACTCAACACATTGATTTAACTCATAGCATGCCTGATTCTCAAGTATCAATAATTAATGATTCCAAATTCATTATACATACAAATATAGATATCTCGATATCTAATACTGATTTTTTGACTTTGCTACCAATCACAGATAGCTCAAATGCCTAGCATTTATTTTACCAATTCTCCATTATACTTAGACATCTCACATGTCTTATAATGAATACATGATTCCACGATCATTCTCAGGCATCTCAAATGCCCTACAATAGTCATATAAACCCAGTACCCCATATCTCATGTAAGGTTATACTACTCTAGTATTACGCACACTTGTGGCAGCGATGTCAAGACTAGGTCGTTCCATAGTCATATCAACACATATATATATATATATAGCCATACCCACAACCATCTAATGCAATTAAAATACATTATGCATTTCACAAATGCTCTTATATAAAGTAATGCTCGTACGTCGCACGTACCTTAAATCTCCGAAGTCCGAGCCAAACCTTGCTCGAGTTCCATGCCCCGAGGAACGATGTGCTAACATGATAAATAATTCACAATTATTTACGAACATGCAACCCATGCTCAAGCACACCCATAACCCTCAAAAATATTGTCAACACACGACAATTAACCATTATCGAAAATTGCTCAAGAACTCCCCACAAATTTTCGAACCTTCACAACACAAATCGAACCCAAACTAAGCACCATAATACATCTAAAACATGTAATAAACGACCCATAACAAGAATTACCACCCCCTGCCAAAAACCCCAATTTTCGAACCCACTTCACGCACACATCCTTAAAAATTCGAAACAACCCTCACGAATTTAGGGAAAATTTCGAACCAATCCAACACAAAATAGCAGGGAATTACATGAGAGGGACGAAAAAGAGGTAAGGAAGGTTACCCAATCGAAAATCGGAAGTAAATCGGTCGAAATCGAAGAACCCTAGAAATTGGGGATCGGCGCTTCCTGTAAAATCCGAACTCAAATCGCGACCAAACTTCGAATTGATGGTGTGGGAAGCTGCGCCTCGGAGAGACGAAGCTACCGGTGGGTCGGACGCGCCGAACGGCGGCCGGACGGCGGCGGGCGCACGCCTTGAAGCGGCGAGGGTCGAAGCATAGGAAATGGCGCGCGCGAGGAGAGAGGGAAGGTGGGGAAAATGGTTCCAATAATTAAAATCTCGGGTTCAACTGGTATTTATAGTAAAAATACCCCGAAATACTAATAGCCCCACAAATACATCATGATTCATTAAAAATCATCTGTTTCCAAAAATTCTCTCTAACTCCAAAACCCCCTACCGGTGCCCACACAAAGCACCCGAGATTCCGAGTCACACTAAAAACCCAACTCTTAGATTTTTCACCGTAATGAGAATACAATCTCAACCTCGGGATCCAACAATCCCAACTACCCAAATAAATGAGCCCAGAAGGCCCAACACCGCGATTAAACTCCAAGTCGCCACGTAAAACAACTTTAGGGGTTATTAACACTCCGGGATTAACATCCATAATCTCTGGTCATCACAATATCCCCCACTAAAAGAATTTCGTCCTCGAAATTAGCACCGGTGTAATACGTAACACCCAGGCTACCCAACAACATGAAGCCATAACCTCGATTCTTGACCATATCAGAATCATCTTAATAAACGCGAGGATACTTTCTTCACATCAAACTCTGAAACAGAGCGGCATACCAAAACCAACATATCACCCAAGAGGCAAAACGTACCTCGATGCGGTTCATCCCAAAAGTTAGTCTCTCATTACTGCAAAACAACCAATACTTACGACTGTAAATCGGATGGTCATCCTTAGTTCTAATACGACTAGTAAGAACGCATCATGAATGACACCTCAACCGTGAGAACGTTGACCTCGTGTCAAACTCTGGAGTGGAATAGACTTTCAAATCCATCATAATGTCAAAGAGCGTCAGCACAACTCAACGCTAACAGTCCAAAAGCAGTTAGTCAACTGAAACTGCAAGGATTCGAATCGCTCCCGATTCTATCGTAGATATCATCCAATGACATCTTTATTATGACTCACGATGTCTAATACACGTCATTATGAGGAAAACACTAGTATACCACGATGTACACATACCAAACCTGGTCTCCACTTCCAAACCTCCTCCATCAAATGAGCAGTCGCATCATTGCAACTCAATTTGGGCAATTCACGGCCACAGATTCACACAAAATACATCTCACAAGATGTCCACCTCCGGATATTCCAAGGATCACATCCTGATCATAAATAAACCATCGAGACTCCACAGAGTTCAAATTCTGAAAAGACATGCAATAAACCCATGGCATCCTCAACGCTTGTGTCGACAGCTACACCCAACCAATCCGAATTCCTGCCATCCCTTGATAATCCTAGGATTTAACAATCCAAACTTGGGAAGGCTATCGCGTAACTCGGAGGAAACACCAACAAGGAAATACCTCAACCCACACAAGATAATCCCTCCTCAGGGAGTCAACTAACTTCACGATTGTTTCTCATAATTATCGTGCCATGGAGATTCCCAATCTCAAGGTGTTCCATATCTCTCATCAGAGATTTAACCATCCAAAAATAGCATACTCTATGCTTGACAAAAAGGGAATCAATAACTGGCATCCGTACACTCACCGGTATACCTGCCTAAGCACTGACATCACATGCATACTCAATGCACTTGGCTCGGGTATCTACAACATACCCCTAAGCCCCAAACACAACTGTCAATTCTGAGTCATTCCCATCCAGAGGAGGCTGATAATCGACGATCAACAACACGGCGTGATTCCCAAAATCAACACCACACGTACCAACTTGCCGAATCTTTCAAAGATTCCCAAATAGGTATAATACTACCTCCTTCCCCACAAGGGAAGTGCTATCGAACTCGAGATCCACTAGTCTCGAACCACCGTTCGGAAAAACTGGATACAATAACACCCATTGTATCCCAAGTACACGGATTCCCCAGATCGAGTCAACGACGACTTGATGACTCTCTTGTTGGTACTCCAACATTATGAGCTGTCCCAGACAAGTCCCTCAAAACAATAGACGTATAAACGTTCTCTTGGGGTGTCACATGCCTCGAACATCATGCTACAAAGGGACAATCAAAAGCCTGCCAAAAGTCTTCATCGTATCATCATACGATTCACCAAACTCGGTTCCAACGTGTAGTATCATGGCTCCAACAAGCACACTATATCATTCCCCCAATATCTGGCTAGCAAAGCGCTGTCTCCATAGGCTCATATCAAGCCCACCAACAAACCATATGTTCCATCTCGGTATGCCATACCGTACAAACCGTTAGAGTAATGGGTCATCGCCCAACATATCTCTAAAATACGAAGCACAATGGACAACCCGGTGTCCTTGCTCACTTATGATGCAATCATAATCCAATATGATTTATCCCACACCCTCAGGGTGGGTGCAACCATGTCTACCCTACGTCACAACACAAGCGAGTAGTTTCCTCAATGACTACTCTTACCACCAATCACTTGGCCCTAGCCAAACCAACGAGCATACCCAAGGGTATCATCGCTCGACAATTATTTAACTCTATAACATGATGTGGTACATTTACCGGTACAATACATCCAATACTCCACCGAGCAAACCTGCTCAGCAAAAGGTCTCGTCAACTAGTGACCCAGACTCTACCATGTGCTCATCATCGGCACTCAAACCATACAACCTAATACATAACATAAATGTATTAATCTCACATGTCTTATAATGAATACATGATTCCACGATCATTCTCAGGCATCTCAAATGCCCTACAATAGTCATATAAACCCAGTACCCCATATCTCATGTAAGGTTATACTACTCTAGTATTACGCACATTTGTGGCAGCGATGTTAAGACTAGGTCGTTCCATAGTCATATCAACACATATATATATATATAGCCATACCCACAACCATCTAATGCAATTAAAATACATTATGCATTTCACAAATGCTCTTATATAAAGTAATGCTCGTACGTCGCACGTACCTTAAATCTCCGAAGTCCGAGCCAAACCTTGCTCGAGTTCCATGCCCCGAGGAACGATGTGCTAACATGATAAATAATTCACAATTATTTACGAAGATGCAACCCATGCTCAAGCACACCCATAACCCTCAAAAATATTGTCAACACACAACAATTAACCATTATCGAAAATTGCTCAAGAACTCCCCACAAATTTTCGAACCTTCACAACACAAATCGAACCCAAACTAAGCACCATAATACATCTAAAACATGTAATAAACGACCCATAACAAGAATTACCACCCCCTGCCAAAAACCCCAATTTTCGAACCCACTTCACGCACACATCCAAAAAAATTCGAAACAACCCTCGCGAATTTAGGGAAAATTTCGAACCAATCCAACACAAAATAGCAGGGAATTACATGAGAGGGACGAAAAAGAGGTAAGGAAGGTTACCCAATCGAAAATCGGAAGTAAATCGGTCGAAATCGAAGAACCCTAGAAATTGGGGATCGGCGCTTTCCTGTAAAATCCGAACTCAAATCGTGACCAAACTTCGAATTGATGGTGTGGGAAGCTGCGCCTCGGAGAGACGAAGCTACCGGTGGGTCGGACGCGCCGAACGGCGGCCGGACGGCGGCCGGACGGCGGCGGGCGCACGCCTTGAAGCGGCGAGGGTCGAAGCATAGGAAATGGCCGCGCGAGGAGAGAGGGAAGGTGGGGAAAATGGTTCCAATAATTAAAATCTCGGGTTCAACTGGTATTTATAGTAAAAATACCCCGAAATACTAATAGCCCCACAAATACATCATGATTCATTAAAAATCATCTGTTTCCAAAAATTCTCTCTAACTCCAAAACCCCCTACCGGTGCCCACACAAAGCACCCGAGATTCCGAGTCACACTAAAAACCCAACTCTTAGATTTTTCACCGTAATGAGAATACAATCTCAACCTCGGGATCCAACAATCCCAACTACCCAAATAAATGAGCCCAGAAGGCCCAACACCGCGATTAAACTCCAAGTCGCCACGTAAAACAACTTTAGGGGTTATTAACACTCCGGGATTAACATCCATAATCTCTGGTCATCACAGAACTCCCGGTTCAAAACCAATCAACGACTACCAATCCCTTCTCCCTAGAACTCGACGGCGGACGTGAGCTTTGGAGAGCAAGTGGCGGCCGAGAGAGAAGCTTGAGTTTAGGTTTGATATGATGTGTTAATTAATCATTAACCTTGTTATCTAATTATATATGATTTAATTAAAGGCTTTCACAAAGCTTCATGGGCCCAAACCCATGATTTAATTAAATCCTTATAATCATTTAATTAAGACTCTTCTTAATTAATTAATTCATCCAATGAATTTAATTCCCTTTATCGATTTAATCTTTTGTGCGACCCGATAGGATCTTGTAATGTTGGCAGTGACATAAAATCTCATTTTACGTCACAAGCAAAGAGCGGTATCTAGCAACACATCAAGGCTACCCAAATTACAAGAATGTCATTGACTCGACATAACCTTAGAACTTGTGATAATATTAACCATGTAACTTAATCCCTTTGTCCATGTGTTTAGATTGAACATGAGTCATGGAATAGTCACACTCGTATATTCAATCTCTATTTCTTGATCCCAAGTAGAACTAGAATAAACGAATAAGCTCGATATCACATATCGACTCATTCGAGCACGGCCATGCATTTTAGTCTTACTTGATCAAGGGTCCAAACACTTCTCCTGTTATATAGGAGGGGCAAATCCTATCTTGATCAATCAACACCCCTCTACATAATTCGTAGTGTATCCAATAGTTGCCTTTATAGTTTACCCTGTTATAGGTAACGTTTGACAATATCAAGATACATAACTCCTTATGTTGGGATCTCTGATGACCTCAAGTCGTAAGGATTACATACATTATTATCACTATGAGAAGTGCTTATGACACTCATATAACTATCCATGTAGCATTCTCATGGTGGGTCTGTCCAGTACATTGTTCTCTAACATGTACCCATGTGTTGATTTGATATCTCATATCCATGAACAATTCATCAATCAAAACATACTAGATTCAATGTATTATCATTATCCTTATTTATGATAATACTTGACTAGGGACAATCTTTAAGAATAATACAATATTATTCTAAGGACATTAACTTATATATCATTTCATATTGCACAGATATTCGAATAATATATAATAATGATTTGCCATTTATAAAATCATAATACATTGTATGTCATAAACAATCATCTAATGACATGTCTTAGGGCATATCCCAACAAATCTCCCACTTGCACTAAAACCAATCAGACATATAATCTAGTATGACGATCATGCTTCTGCTGTGATAGTGGCTTTGTCAATGGGCCAGATACATTATCATCTGTTGGTACTTTGCTATTTTTTAACATCTCCCCTTTCAACGATTTCTTGAATGAAATGAAAGCGCTTAAGTATGTGCTTGGATCTTTGGTGAGATCTATGTTCCTTAGCCAATGCGATCGCTCCATTGTTGTCACAATAGAGTTCTATCGGGTCCTTAATGCTAGGCACCACTCCAAGTTCAGAAATGATTTCCTGATCCAAACAGCTTCCTTTGCTGCATCTGAGGCAGCAATATACTCAGCTTCCGTTGTAGAATCGGCTACTGTCTCTTGCTTTGAACTCTTCCAGCTCACAACACCTCCATTTAGGCAATACACATATCCTGATTGCGATCGAAAATCATCTTTGTCGGTTTGGAAACTTGCATCAGTGTAACCAATTACATTGAGCTCTTCCTCACCTCCATAAATCAAGAATGTATCCTTAGTTCTTCTCAATACTTCAGAATGTTCTTGACTGCAATCCAGTGACTTTCACCTGGATCAACTTGATATCTGCTCTTCATGCTCAAAGCATACGAGACATCGGGACGAGTACATATCATGGCATACATGATAGGTCCAATAGCTGACGCATATGGAATCTTACTCATGCGTTGTCTCTCATCTGGTGTTGAAGGACACTGATCCTTCGAGAGATGTATTCCATGCGTCATAGGCATGAATCCTTTCTTAGATTCTTGCATGCTAAACCATTTTAGTACTTTGTCTATGTATGTACTTTGACTTAGGCCAAGTAATCTTCTCGATCTATCTCTATAGATCTTGATTCCTAATACATAGGTGGCTTCACCCAAGTCTTTCATAATAAAGCAATTCCTTAGCCAAATCTTTACAGATTGTAAGGCAGGGATATCATTCCCAATTAGAAGTATGTCATCTACATACAATATTAGGAAGATAATTATGCTCCCATTGACCTTCTTGTAGACACAAGGTTCATCGTTGTAGCTTGCATATCTTTCCAACATCCTTTGGATCGACAAAACCCTCGGGCTGTGTCATGTACACATCCTCAAGCAGATTTCCATTAAGGAAAGCTGTTTTGACATCCATCTGCCAGATTTCATAATCATGAAATGCAGCTATTGCAAGTAAGATCCTAATGGATTTAACCATGGCAACTGGTGAAAAAGTTTCATCATAGTCAATACCATGAATTTGTTTGAAACCTTTAGCAACCAGTCGACCTTTATAGGTTTGTACATTACCATCCATGTCGGTCTTCTTCTTGAAAATCCAGTTGCACCCTATGGGTCTCACCCATTCAGGCGGGTCAACCAAAGTCCATACTTGGTTTGCATATATGGATTCCATCTCAGATTTCATGGCCTCTTGCCATTTCTCAGAATCAGTGGCCATTATAGCTTGTTGATAAGATGACGGCTCATCCTCATCAATAAGTAGTAAGTCACCTTGTTGAGTCACAAGAAATCCATATCTATGTGGCTCCCGGTGTTCTCTTACAGGCCTACGCTGGGCTTGTGTCTCTTGAGCAGGCACTTCATCCACAACAGCTTGTGGTGTCTGCTCTGTTTCCATCTCAATATCATGTTCAATGTTTTCTTGTAGTTGAACTTCACTAAGTTCTATTTATCTCCCACTGGTTTTTCTAGAAATAAATTCTCTTTCAAGAAAGACACCAGTCCGAGCAACAACCACTTTGTTCTCGGTGGGATAATAGAAATAGTATCCTTTCGTTTCCTTAGGATATCACACAAATAAACACTTATCAGATTTGGGTCCAAGTTTGTTAGAGACGTGACGTCTCACGAAAGCCTCACAACCCCAAATCTTCATAAAAGACATACTAGGACGTTTCCCAGTCCATATCTCATATGGTGTCTTTTCCACTGATTTAGATGGAACATGGTTCAGTAAAAATATTGTTGTTTCTAAAGCATGTCCCCAAAAGGATATCGGAAGATCTGCATGACTCATCATTGATCTAACCATGTCCAACAAGGTTCGATTTCTCCTCTCGGATACACCATTCCATTGTGGAGTATACGGAGGAGTGAGTTGTGGGACTATCCCACACTCCTTTGATAGTCATGAAACTCTTGGCTTAAGTATTCACCTCCTCGATCTGATCGAAGGATTTTGATACTTTTGCCAAGTTGGTTTTGTACTTCATTCTTGAAATCTTTGAACTTTTCAAAGGTTTCATGCTTATGTTTCATCAGGTACACATACCCATATCTACTGAAGTCATCAGTAAATGTAACGAAGTATTGAAAACCACCTCTAGCTTGTGTACTTATTGGCATCACTATGTATTAGTCCCAATAAAACTTTTGCCCTTTCAACATGTCCCTTGAAAGGGGCTTTAGTCATCTTGCCCATTAAACAAGACTCGCATGTTTCATATGATTCAAAATCAAATGAATCTAATACTCCATCATTATGAAGTTTTGATATGCGGTTCTCGTTTATGTGGCCCAACCGACAATGCCAGATATAAGTTGGATTACAATCATTATTTTTAATCCTTTTAGTATTTATATTATAGACATGCATATCAAGATTTAATACATAAAGACCATTAATCATTTGTGCACTAGCATAAAATATATCATTTAAATAAATAGAACAACAGTTGTCCTTTATCATAAATGAAAATCCACACTTGTCCAAACAAGAAATAGAAATAATGTTTTTAGTAATAGATGGCACAAAATAACAGTCTTTCAAAATCAATGATAAACCAGAAGGTAAAGCTAAACAATAATCTCCTATAGCTAATGCAGCAACTCTTGCTCCATTTCCAACTCGGATATCAACTTCACCTTTCGCCAACGTCCTACTCCTTTTGAGATCCTGCACATTTACACAAATGTGAGATCCACATCCAGTATCTAATACCCATGATGAAGAAGTAGATAAATTGACTTCTATAACAAAAATACCTGAAGTGGAAGTCACACTTCTCTTCTTCTTAAGATCTTCCAGATATACTTTGCAGTTCCTTTTCCAATGACCGGTCTCACCGCAATGGAAACAGTTCCCTTCCTTTGCCACTCCTCCCTTTGGCTTTAGTGCAGAAGCATGTGGCTTAGACTTAACAAGGACCTTCTTGTTCTTCTTGAAGCTCTTAGCTTTAGTCTTTCCTTTGCTCTTATTCACAATAAGAACATTTGTAGGCTTAGACTTCTTGCTATTTGCTTCAAAAGTTCTAAGCATGCCAAGTAACTGTGGTAGAGTCTTTTCAATTTCAATCATATTGTAATTCAAGACAAATTGACTGAAGCTTTTAGGCAACGATTGCAAGATCACGTCAGTGGCCAACTCTTGGTCCAAAGGAAAACCCAGCTTCTTCAGATTCTCAATATACCCAATCATCTTGAGTACATGAGTTCCAACTAGACTTCCTTCTACCATTCTACACTGGAACAACGCTTTAGAGACGTCATACCTCTCTTGTCTTTCTTGTTGTTGGTACAGTTGCTTTAGATGCTCGATCATATCAAACGCCTCCATTTCCTCATGTTGCTTCTGAAGCTCAGAGTTCATGGTGGCAAGCATAAGGCACCCAACATCAAGTGCGTCATTTTGATGCTTCTTGTAAGCATCTTTATCGGCTTTAGCAGCCGTCAAGGGAGGTTTCTCAGCAGGTAAGGGTTCCTCTAGGACATATTGCTTCTTTTCTTGCTTGAGGACAATCCTCAAATTCCTATACCAGTCTAGGAAATTTGTCCCATTAAGTTTGTCCTTCTCAAGGACCGATCGCAATGATAATGTGCTAGTATTGTTGTTGGTTGCCATGGATATCTACAATATAAATATGCAAAATAAGTTTATGATTTTAATCATTTAATATGGTCTTATATTAAATGACACTCCCACTATTTAGTTTAAAATTATCAACCCTCGAAAATTTTAGTGGGCCAAGATCCATATTTCACTTAGTCTTGAGTTAGCTTTGGCTAATCGCCCAAGACTCGGTTATTTAGGTAGACAACACTTTGTCAATTACAATCACATGCAATTCTTGGATGGCTGGACGAACAACGCTTTGTTCAAATTCATCTAATGAATTATTATCCAACCCCATGCTTCTAGGTTCCCAATCCTATTGAGATAAAGCTAGTTAAGTCGAACCCAATTTTAAAATAACACGGATATCACATTTATTCTTTCGCTCCTTACTAAGATTGTCACGGTGCTTTGCTTTGGCAAACCCACACATGTTCAATCGAAGTCTTGACGAGTATTTTTAATTGGAAGGCATCTTAAACTTAATATTTTAAGAGGGATTTATAGATCTTATGATTTTATTAATACTGAAAATATGTCCCGTACATATATGAATATATACATATCTCTATATATATATAAACATCAATATTAAATAAAACAGTAAACATGCATCTCATACATCAACATAAAGTAAATGTGACATGGTTATAGCCCCAACTAAAGATTTCTCAAGCCAATGAGAAAATCCTAAGGTCAACCTAAGGGTAACTTCTCCAAGCACCTCTTTGGCTCCCTTTTGTGAATGGCCTTCTCATCCCGGCACCATGGTCCGTCTTCGTTGATCTCCATCAATGAAATTCTAACTAAACTATATAACAATTACATGATTTAGAGAATTCCTCGAGTTACATTCGAGGGGGAGCATAGGGGAGGGAATACATTCAGGAAAAATAGAGAAGCCACGACTCGCAGGTCGTATTAAATACAAACATTCACAAATCCTATCTAATAGGTTAAAGGGCTATAACCATGCACCATGCTCAAACAACACATATAACATGCAATAACAATTAATGAATTAAATTCTAAACATTTTAAAATTTAATCCCAATAAAACTGTAAAATAAATTTTATGAAATTATCGTACGCTCGGGACATCACATGTCACGTAACCTTAGCCCAAAAGTCCACGTCCAATCATGAAGGTTTCGAAACCCTAATTATCTTGGACGGCGGCCGTGAGCCATTAGGGTTCGAAACCCTAGCCGTCACGAGCCACTATGGTTCGAAATTTTTTGTTTTATTTCTCGGCCTTTCATGCACGACATGACGTTTGCGGCTTGACCATCTCGAGCCAATGAGTTTGAAAACCCTAGCCCTCATTTGGCCGTAGCCGTCACCCATCATTTGTCGTGAGTCATGCACCAATAATAACAATTTTCGAGCCAAGAGGGGGTTTTAAAACCCTAGTCATGTTTCGACACTTCCATGCACAATTATTAGCCACAACGACTAAACCATCTCGAGCCAAGGGTTCGAAAACCCTAGCCCTCATGTGGCAGCCGTGTGTCATTTGTGATGGTGGTGGCCGAACCATCTCATGCTATGGGCTCGGTTTTGCGCCTTCATGTATCGTATACAATAAACTTCAATTATATCAAATATAATTTTACGATAATTACACAACCTCGATTTACTCATATCATATATGATTATATACAGTTTTATTAGCATGTAATACAAATCTAAATATGATTAAACAATTAACCACATAAATCCGATATGAGCTTTGTACACGGCTCTGATGCCACTGTAAGTAATCCAACAAGCATACAACGCAGCGAAATTTAAAATTTTGGATTACTAGAACCGCGGATCTATACAAAGTGGTCATATCGGAATAGAGAAGATAAGAGTCTCACCCTTGTAGCGTGTTTGAGCAGAATCCACGAAACACCACGTCCAATGAATTCCGAGTCACGAGCAACACCTCCAAGGTCTTGCCTCTATGGTATCCACACGATCAAATCGAAAGGGATGTTCAAGAACAAGTTGCTAGACTTATTCTTGAACCAAAACTGAACTCCCGGTTCAAAACCGATCAACGACTACCAATCCCTTCTCTCTAGAACTCGACGGCGGCCGTGAGCTTTGGAGAGCAAGTGGCGGCCGAGAGAGATGCTTGAGTTTAGGTTTTGATATGATGTGTTAATTAATCATTAACCTTGCTATCTAATTATATATGATTTAATTAAAGGCTTTCACAAAGCTTCATGGGCCCAAACCCATGATTTCTAATTAAATCCTTATAATCATTTAATTAAGACTCTTCTTAATTAATTCATTCATTCAATGAATTTAATTCCCTTTATCGATTTAATCTTTTGTGCGACCCGATAGGATCTTGTAATGTTGGCAGTGACATAAAATCTCATTTTACGTCACAAGCAAAGAGCGGTATCTAGCAACACATCAAGGCTACCCAAATTACAAGAATGTCATTGACTCGACATAACCTTAGAACTTGTGATAATATTAACCATGTAACTTAATCCCTTTGTCCATGTGTTTAGATTGAACACGAGTCATGGAATAGTCACACTCGTATATTCAATCTCTATTTCTTGATCCCCAAGTAGAACTAGCATAAACGAATAAGCTCGATATCACATATCGACTCATTCGAGCACGGCCATGCATTTTAGTCTTACATGATCAAGGGCCCTAACACTTCTCCTGTTATATAGGAGGGACAAATCCTATCTTGATCAATCAACATCCCTCTACATAATTCGTAGTGTATCCAATAGTTGCCTTTATAGTTTACCCTGTTACAGGTAACGTTTGACAATATCAAGATACATAACTCCTTATGTTGGGATCTCTGATTATCTCAAGTCGTAAGGATTACATACATTATTATCACTATGAGAATTGCTTATGCCACTCATATAACTATCCATGTAGCATTCTCATGGTGGGTCTGTCCAGTATATTGTTCTCTAACATGTACCCATGTGTTGATTTGATATCTCATATCCATGAACAATTCATCAATCAAAACATACTAGTCTCAATGTATTATCATTATCCTTATTTATGATAATACTTGACTAGGGACAATCTTTAAGAATAATACAATATTATTCTAAGGACATTAACTTATATATCATTTCATATTGCACAGATATTCGAATAATATATAATAAAGATTTGTCATTTATAAAATCATAATACATTGTATGTCATAAACAATCATCTAATAACATGTCTTAGGGCATATCCCAACAGAGGTAGCCAAGAAAGATGAAGAAAATAATTTATTGAAAAATGAGTTAAATTCTTTAAAGATATCTTTTTGCAAATTTAGTGAAATTAGTCTAAAGATGAATGAATTGCTTGGCTTGCAACGTTGTAGCTTTGATAAAGCCGGGTTAGGCTTCTCAAGCAAATCAAAAACATTTTCAAGCTTGTTGGCTAAAGCAAAGCATGATTCTCCTACTTGTGACTATTGTTGTAAAAATGGTCACTAAGAATAAGTGTAGGTTTGCCAAAATCCAATACCAACCTAACAAAAGGTGGAAATGGATTCCAAAGGTGCCAATGAAAGCTAACCCTCAAGGACCCAAAAATCAAATGGGTACCATAGATCCTCCTATTGTTAATTTGTTTTGTAGGGACAACAATGGGATGGAGGATGAAGGCACAAGCAACTCAAAGGAGGAGGTTATCTTATTCACCTCAATAGAGGAAGCACGAGGCATAGAACAAATGACAAGAGCACACTCTTGTCATCGAAGGTAAAATTATTTTATACATTTTAAAAGAGCAATTCAAAATTTAATTGGCACAATTAATTGTGACCAATAAATAATGAAGCTCAATATCTATTGGTAGTAAAATGCATAACCCCTTAGCATTAGCACATATAAATTGTTTTGATGCATGATGTATGCCTATTCTTCTATAGTAAGTATTTTGATTTGTCTTGAATTCAAATTTGAATATGCTATGTTAAAATGTGAATTATGTGATTAAGCATGCTATAAGTGTTTAGATGCTCTATATTTGATATAGTATTATCATGATCTTAATAAATTTATCTAATGATGATTTGAGAATTTTTATGTTTATTGGGCTTAAGTGCATGAACTCATAGTAGAACATAGGCACACTTTGCAATGTTTAAAATTCATTGTTGATTACCTTAAACGCATGTTTGCTTTCCTCTCAATGAATTAATCTTGCTTGTCATGGCAATTACATGCTTGATGAGAAACATGTGTAAATTGTTAAAATATGGCTATGTGTTAACATATACTTGTGCTATGTTTATTTAAATTTTGTGCTTTTTGATTATCACAAAAAGGGGGAGAATTTTGTGATAAACTTGAAGCTTAATTCATGCATAGTTTAATGGGGAGATCTTGTGTATGCATGGTTTGAGGGGGAGAGTTATTTCTTTTATGCTTTACTTGGTAATCTTGTATGTGCTATGCAATTGTTAAGGGGGAGTCATGTTTACTCACATTTCATGCATATTATATATTCAAGTTTATCAGGTTTTGTGATAATAAAAAAGGGGGAGATTGATGAGCCTTAAACGCATGGTTGTGTTTAATGCTTTATTTTATCCCCGGATTATTTTTGAGTTTTGATGATCAACAAAACTATGTTTGTAATACTAATGTGTCTACTTATTGTGCAGATTAATTTATTAAAAAGAGATTTAATTGAAGAAAATCGAATGTGCAAAATGTGGGATGGATCGCCCCAGGCGATGGCAGCCAGGAGCAACATCGCGACGCACATCGACAGAGGCGATGCCGAGGCTCACGCGCAGGGGGAGTTCGCCCGAGGCGATGGCATGATCGCCTGAGGCGATGCGTTGAACGCCTGAGGCGATGTGGACTTCGCCTGAAGCGATGTAAGATTTTGAGCTGCTGAGGCTACGGCATTGATTTGTGCAATTGATCGCCTGAGGCGATCGACCCATCGCCTGAGGCGATGCGTGATTTGTGCTGACCGTTGGGACGCGGCGATGGTGATCGCCTGGGGCGATGGCTGAAGCGATCGAGGAGTGATTTCAGCCTTCTGTGTAGCAACGGCTAGTAGGAGCCTAGGGGGCCTCCTACACTATAAATATTGATGCTTTGGAGCATTTTGAAGATAAGAAACAAGCCTACAAACTTATACAAAGCTTTACTAAGTCAAATTTCAAATAGCATTGCAATCTCCATACATTGTTGTTGTATTGGAGTTTGTAATTCATTTCTTTTGATAGAGTCTTGTGTTCTTCGTATTGTTAAACCATGAAGGTGTTGTTAATTTATTTGTAAGGTCCTCCAACACCAAAGCAAGTTGGAAATTGTAAAGTCATCAACAAGTAAAAGTTGGTGCATGTGTTGTGGCTATCATTGGAGCCCTTAAGGCCAAGAAGACTCATGAAGAGTGTTGTGCTCATGAAGAGCTTTGTGTACTCGGGAAGAGTTGTATTGTGGTTAACTTGGAGCCCTCAAGGCCAAGATCATTTGTTCTAGTGGAACCTCGGTTGGAGGTTATCTAACCGGGAAGAAGAGACGTAGGTGATTCATCGCCGAACTTCTATAACAAATCTTCTTGTTATTTACCGCTTTATTTCTTTATGCATTGATTTATTTATTTATTTCTTCTTTTCTTTTATTTATCGATTGACTTAAGCCTTCCGCAAGCGCAAACTCTTTTATTTTGCAAACTCAAGGAATATCATTCACCCCCCCCCCCCCCCCCCTTCGATTGCAACAAGGTTAATGGCCATGTAGCCTTTGCCCATGAACATACCACCCTTGGACAGAATGACTTTGTCGGATTCAAACATGAGCCGAAAGCCTTTCTTATTCAGCATAGTCATCTTTAGCACAACCATTCCATTGTCTTCAACTTTTGAGACTGCTGAATTTCCCATGTAGCGGTACTCATCATTTACCTGTTGATAGGTCTTAAACATCCCTTTGTTGGCGCATATGTGGCCAGTATCTCCAGTGTCCAGCCACCGTTCCTTGGAGTTTCCACCAAAAAGGTTCACCTCCGACAATACAGCAGTCAGATGCATGTCATTCATGTCTGAGCTCAGGTTGCCCTCAGCAATGTGGGCATGAGCAGGTCTCTTGCCTTTGTCTTTGCCTTTGGTTGGGACTGTCTTCCTTTTACCCTCCTTGGTTTGGCGTTGATTGCAATCTTGGCCTTATGGTTAAGTTTATTGCACACATAACAATCACCGGTGAACCTCATGTTCTGAGTATCCCTTGGAATCATAAGTGTGTTTATGCTTATTCCCGCGGGAGATGTCCCCACTCGAGACTCATCATATTTCGCTTGTGCTTCAGGTAGCTTTTGAAGTTCTTCCAAGATGGCGATAATTTTTCGATCATCGCCACTTGGAGGGCATCATTTACCCACATACCTTCTGCAGCCAGTTCATGATATATTAGTTGCAGCTCTTCACATTGCTCAACAACGCTCTTGCCATATACCATTTGATAGTCATGGAATCGTCCAGCTACAAATTTCTTTGCGCCTGCGTCGTCAACTTTGTACTTCATTTCTAACGATTCCCAAAGATCCTTCGCAGTTTCTTTGGGGGAATACACATTGAAAAATGCATCATCTAGAGAGTTCAGTACGTAGTTGCGACAGAGGTAGTCGGCATTCAGACACGATTCGACTATGACAGCAGATTGAAGATCCTCTTTGTCCTCAGTTTCTCATCTTTTAGAAACCTGGCCAAGTTCAAGGTGATCAAGAAGAACATCATCTTCTGCTGCCAACGCTTAAAGTTTGAACCTTTAAACTTTTCAGGTTTCTCAAATTGAGAGAACGGCATTGGATTTCTCAGAACTGTCATAACGGCCTCAGCGTCACTAGCTTTCACCATTGGAATCTCAGTATTCCTGCATTTCGATTTGGAATCTGGTCAGCCATAAGCTAAAACATAACACAAACGACACAACACATATAATATCAAACTAGTTTTATAAAACAACAGTGTAAATCCTTTGATAGTGCACAAACAATGATTGGTTGAAAATTCAACAATTTTTCTAATTAGCAAAATATGATTATTCCAACTGATTCAGATCCAAAAAAATAAAGAACATAAACAAAAAATTTGAGTTTACGATTGTTGGAACTGTAAATGTAATTTGTCGGATCGATGGTAAATAAATTATACTGAAAATAGAGAACAATAAACTTACATCAACAGTTAAAAAACTGTAAAATCACAACAGGAAACTGAAAATGATTCTGGACGAGGCCACAGCAAAACGTGTGCCCGTAAACTCAAATTTGCCCGCCTAAGCTTCTGGCCTCCTGGACAAATGAGTTCCAAGGTACAACACACAATCACCTATGTTCGGATGGAAGCATAATTCCGAGCAGACTCTTTCGAACACTACCAGTTTGCAGTACTCTCAAACAGTATGTGTAATGTATGAATACAGATTTTCGAATGATGAAACAATAGAACTGGAGTAGCTTATATAGCTGAGTAGCAAACCTCACAAAGGTCAGAAAAATTAATGGTAATGCTTAGTAGGGCCGATGATAAGTCTCACACTTATCACGGATTTAAGTCTCACACTTAAATCTGATAAAAAGTCAACACACTTAATACTCAGCATAATGTGAAGAGTCAGGTAGGTGAAAAGTCATTTTTTTCTAGAAATCCGAGTAGTAAACAGCGACACGCGCGGCACGCCGAGCCGAGCCGAGCGGACGGACAGCGCGCGAGGGACACCCATCTTTTCTACTTAACTACACTTTATTGATTTGTTTCTCAATATAAACAAACCATAAGTGTTTTCTCAATATAAACAAACCATAAGTGTTTCAAAATTTCAACGTGGGATTTCTTTAGCCAATTTACCTTTCAAAATTCAATTACCAAATTTTGTTCCCAATAACAAAACTTTTGGGCTTTTCACTTGTTAATTCCAACAATACTGAACACAAAGAAAATAGCATGTCCATTAAAGAACCAACTGATGAAGAACTTGATTTAGTTTCCTCCAACATGATGGCATCTAGATCAGCATGGTTGGCTTCATCGCAAGATGTAAACAATCATTATGAGAAAGAAACATTCAAGAAATTGCACAACAAATATAGTGAGTTCCATGAATCACTTAACTTGGATGATGTTGCAGAATCTATGGAGAACGATTTTCTCAACATGTTGTGTCGTAAACAGAGTACAGATGACAGTTTTTTATAGCTACCCTGAGTCTCCCAGAGATCTACTAGAATTGTTTGAAGAGGACAACCTACCATGGAGAAACGACTCTCTTGATACTAATGTGATGGCAGAGCAAGAATATTTTTGTCATACCCCCAATGTTTAAGGAGGTATGGCAGGTACGGAAGAATTTGGTTCGTCCCCATCTATTCTGGCTGATGAACGGAATTTAGGCAGTAAACCCTCTCAAGTGAAAAAATGCTAAATTAATTGAAAACTTGGAAACAGAAGCTTTAATGCATGAATGGGTTTGAATGAGAAGGATTTTCAGAATTCGCCTTGCTCTAGCTCTGGTGGATCTGGATGCCCAGTCTAATTTCCCTAGGGGTGCTTAACGGACCAAGTTGGCCCGGAACCGGGCCAACCGGTTCTAATGATCCGAAACTAGGGGTGCTTAACGGATCGGTCCGGTCCATTAAGGAACCTGACAGATCCGGTTCCAGGTCAATCCGATCTGGTTCGTTATGATTTTTTTTATATTTATTATCGAACACTTTTTTAGCCATTTCAATTGTTTTAATTTTTTTTTATTTTTTTCAAAAATTACCGTTTCCGGAACCGGAACTGATGGTGCTACCGGTTTCAAGACACGGAACCACTCCGGATCGATTTTTTATCGGTTCCGGAGCGGGTTGGAATCGGTTAGCCAGGTTCCAGTCCAAACCGGGCTTCGGTTCCGGGAGGGTCCAAATTGACCAGGTCCGATAAGCATCCCTATCCAAAACCATTAGCTTACCGATTGCGGGTCATCCGATATAGTTTTTTTCTTACAAAAAAAAAAAGTTCCATGTCACGACAGTGATCTACTTCATGAGAAGACCGTCAATTCAATCATATCCTTGCAAGCAACACAAGCTCTAGAATTCTTTCTAATTCCCCCTCCACTTACGAAACCTCGAGAATCGCCTGACAAGTTCTCCAACCCAACATTTTCCACGTCATGCCGTGATCGATCACTCCCACAAAATTAAAAAAATTAAATTAAATTTGACTGACCGGTGAACCGGTAGTTTCAGATATCTAACCAGATTGGCCCGGTCCCTAAAATGAAACCGGTTCAAAACTGGTCTAAACCGGTCCGGTAACACCCCTATTTTTCCCCCAACAGAACCTTTAAAGTTTCCTTATCTTCAAGAAGGCCTTGGTCTAATCATTCCGACAAAGGATGGTGGTTTTTTGCGGTCAATGAATCCTTTACTTTTCAGAAGTGCAAATAATGGGGCTAGATTAATCGTGCAAGTTTCTGCTCAAGTTGTGTTTCCCAAAGCGATGGGCTCACTGTCATGGAAATACTTCAGTGTTGGGCATCTGCAGGAGTTGGGAAGATGCCTACTCGAGTAAATGCATGGATGCTTTTGGAAGATATCACGAGGAAGATGGTACAACAAGTGGATTCAGAAGCTGAATCGATATCAGAGGCTTTTAAGAGGTCGGTGAATTCTTGAATATAGCACGATGAAGGTTGTCACTAAATTCTAATATTTCCATTAAAAAGCAGCTGAAGAGTTCAATTTGCGAATCTTTTGAAAATCTCGTTCCTATGGCTGTAACCAATTTTGAAGGTCTTTTAATTGAAGGGCTGAGGATTCAGTCCAGTCTACCAGATCAAGAATCACCTCCTAAAGTTGGGATCCAGTTTGTTGGGATATCTGCTCCAGATAAGGCTACTGAAGTTCATGTGAACTTTGTTTCTGAAAGGACACCAGGCTTGCAGGTCATGGATGTTTATGAATTAGTCAAATACTCTTGTCATTGGAGGACTGGATGAGGTTAGACAGTGAAGGTTTTGATACTGATGAAAATGGTTTGAAACTTCTTGCAGCTCATTGCCCTGGGTCTTTGGAGTTGAGCAGTGGATGGCATTATGGTACTTCAAATAAAAATTCATAACTGGTTTAAAGTGCAGCTTAGAGATCCTTTGCGTGATAATGAAATGGTTGGTTCCCCGATGCTTGCTCTGATTGAAGTAGAGAGAATTCCCTCCCCCAAACTGCGCTGCACATCGAGGAAATTTTAGATGATGAGAAGGATGGTTTGGACGACAGATTGGTTGAAGAAATTGTTGGCTCTGAAAAGAAATGGTAGATCCTTGAAAAGGGTATTCCTCAATTTGAAGTCTCGGGAGTCCAAGTTACTGGCCTAAATACGTTTCTTGGTAAAGAGCTTCGGGGAACTAATAAACAACGGCAATCAGGATCCCGATGGTTGCTCTCTAGTGGCTTTGGGTCGAACCAACAAGAATCATATCAACAAATCTAAGGAAATTATAAACTCTTCTTCAAGAATAATAAGAATGGAGGCATGGCCTGCGGATGTTCTTTGGAGCATATCCTCTCATACCCGAGGTGAAGTAGCTACATGGGACGAGGTAGTTTGGCTAAACGTGCACACAAGAAATCCTGATATATGGACCTTGAAGCCCGTGAGTCATATGTTATCTTAAAGATAAGCTCTGCTTTTCTTGGTAATTATAAGATACAGTTGCTCTCCGACGCTTCTGAGAATGGTGACCAATGTCATAATAAAGTACCATCTATGAAATTTGTTCAATTTATTCACTTCAACTTGCAACAGTTGAGCATCCCACTATAAGCTCCAGAATCTATCTATTCAAATTTCTAACTCCTCAAATCTTTGCAATTGTAACAGTCGTGATTTGAATAGTAAAGTCCAAAGAATTTTATAAATTCTTCAAGCAACACATGATATTATTACCATCCACCAGCCGAAAACTATGAAACACAAACTTAACAGAACAATACCCAAAATCAAATACGACAGGTAACAGGGCCTTTTTCAAGCAATTTGAACCTCAATAGTCCTAGGTTTTTTCGGCTCCGGTGGAGGTAATTTCTCCACCGTCACAGTGAGCACTCCATCCTGGCACACAGCCTTGATTGCATCAGTGTTAGCGTTCTCCGGCAGCACAAATTTCCTCATAAATTTCCCAACCCTTCGTTCCATTCTCACATATTTCTCACCTTCCCTCTCTTTTTCTCTCTTGCGCTCGCCACTGATGAGCAATACATTCCCATCCTCCACTTGCACTTTAACATCGCCAGATTTCAGCCCCGGCATATCGATCACAAACTCGTATGATTTCGGGTACTCCTTGATATCCGCTGACGTCGCAGCCATGGCCTTAGCGTCACGAACGTAGGTCCTGGTGGGTGCGCCGATGGAGTTGTTGCCACCAGAATCCTCTGCAGCGTCAAACAGGTAGGAAAATGGAGAATCGAATTCAAGAAACCTCATATCCATTTCGACACTTGTTACTGATCTCAAAACGATCTCTCAATATAATGCACTTTCAAAATCTTCTGCGGCGAGCAAATATTTGTCGAGCGCTATATATAGATATATATCGCCTATCGGGGAAGCCTCAGGAAGAATGGTGGAGTTTCTAGAACAAACGTGGGGTAGAAGTCACGCTTTCTAGCGGTTTCTAGAATGAATGATAATAAATTGGCATAATTTTTACATTGAATTGGGCTGATCTCATTGGGCTCAATCATTAGGCCTTGAAAGTTTTGGTTTAAGAAAATAATTTTATTCTTTTTATATATTTTTTAAAATAAATAAAATAAAATACAGATTTAAATTTTGAAGTATATTAAAAATAATAATTTTATTTAAAAAAAACAACGGTAAATAGTGTTTTACTACTGAAGCTCTTCACAAGTGGGGGTTCATCAGAGACACTACGAAGTGCTGATATTCTTCATTTGTTTCTTGCTGATCTTCTAGGCGAATGTTGAATGACTCGCGAATTCTCTATAAAGATACAATTATCACGTCTATAATTATAATACTAGTTTTTGTTTGCGCGGTGTCAGGTACCATATTATTGGGCATAGTTTAGGGCCAAATGTGTATCCAATAAATTAAGTACATGGTAGTGTATTTTGGTTGAACTGTAGAAAATTTGGTATCTTCCAACACAGAAGGTGAATATTTATCACAAGCTCAAAAAACCATCTTGCCAAGATTCAGAGGTGGAGCCAGGATTTTAAATTATCTTAGCTGATCGCACTCTAAACAAATATGATAAAATAATTATTTAAAATAATCAAATAAAAAAGCACGTGAAAAAATATTGGCGAACAATACCTTCAAAAAAGTTATATCGGAGAAATGGTTCTGCATGCCTAAACCATTCCAAGTCTTTGCAATGATCTCTGACATGTGTTCCGAAAAATGAAGACTCTCAATAGATAAGGGCATACTGACAGACAAACAAGTTTACTGATAACCTTACTTTGTCGTGAGATGCTACAATTATGGACAGAAGACAAAATGCCAACACATTTTTGAAAATTCCTGCACATATGACTGGAAAATAATGGCTTTTATATACCCAAGAACATAAACTATAAACACTATAGTCACTGTTTGGAATGAGACAATAACACAACAATAGAAGCAATTGATAGGCTTTACCTGAGGAACTACAACAAAATCTGGCGTAAGTTTGACAGTGATTAATTCCAACAATGAAACAAAAACAAGAATATGATAAGTGAGCCTAATTTATGTAAACTCCGTCAGAAATTATTAAAGATTCTTTTCATCGATTTATCTAATTCTACTAAAGAAATAAGTTAATGTATGTAAAAGAAACATGAACCATAAATAATGCAAACGTAAATTATATGCTTATTCAAAAATCTTCGTTTTTCAGAAGAAAAAAAAAATTCGGCCATTTTCCACTGAGAAACTAATCTCGTACTCAGATTAAATCCTAAAAGAGTATTATAGAACAAGAACATGCCTTCCAGCTCCAATATCCCCACCGTCTTCCTCCTCCGCTGTTGCCCCTTTTGGCACCGTCACCACCGGCGGAAGCAAGCTCCGGCTTCGCCGATTCCGGCAGCCAAACCTCCACAAATATTCATAATATATACACACGAAAACACATTAGAACTATCTCTTAAACATAAAAGTGAAATTTTTTAAGTGCAAAAAAAGAAATTCGCGATAAACCTTTGCCAGGTGAAGGTTTCGGTGGTCATGATCTTCTTTTTTGGCCTTCTGCAGTGCCTTATCATCAGTTGGTTTCTTGTCCAAAGCCTTTAGGACAGTTAGTTTTCTATCATGCTGATTATAGTGAACTTCCAGCCAATATGCAAAACACCCAATCAAAACAGCACAAATATTAATAATCAGTTATTTACAAACAAAATAGACATTATACTTTTACATTGAGGAACTCACCTGGTTGAAAATCCATGATCTGCACGTACCAAAAAATATCAAAAAAACATACAGTCAAGACAAAAAACCAGGAGAAAGGTCACATCAAGTATATATCGAAGTTAAAACGATAGGTAGAAAATAACATAACTAAATTGAAGCATGCATAGAAGAATCAAGTAACCAAAATCTATCAATATAATAGGTGAAATTACTTAAAAAGTCTTTTGTTTCTTAAATTTCAAACGTGAGACTTCAGGCAGGAAATTCAGGGACATGAAAAGTTAATAACTGGTCAATTTTCACTGGCTGGATTTCAAAATTGAATGCAACTTGCAATATCAAAACAAAATTTTGTGTAAGCCGCAACTTACATGAATGTTGAAATCATAAGGTAAAGAGGTCGGAAGAAATGTCCTCAGCTCAAAAACCTGAAGAAATATCTGTGGTATCAAGACTATAAAACATGGCATTAAAACATAGCATATGTCCTCAAACGTAAATCTGCCTCGCCCGTGGTTTCAAGAAGGGGCGGCTTATCGGTTGAATCAATAATCAGCTTGGCTGTATAGTTTTCCAAAGAGGCATGCCTGAGATAAAAAGGAACGATATATTGGACTTATACTTGTCAGAAGAGTAATTTTAATAAATTCTTGCACCAACTTTTTTTCCTCAACAAAGTTGGAGATTGAAGGAAAAAAACCGGTTTAGTACATGGGAGATTTAATAAAACAAACCTTCTTTCAAATAAAACGAAAGTTGCAAATTCATCACATTTCAAGGAATGTTCCACGTTAGGAGAAAGATAGGCATATGAATCCACCTACAACTTTATAGACAAATAATAACATCCATTACTCTATTTTCACATAATTAATTTTAAGGGTAAAAATAGAGCAGTATGAGATTCAAAATGAACAATAAACAAAATACACGAAAAGAATATTATAAGAAGAATGTTGGTTGGTAACAATTGCTTTCACAATCCTATGTGACACCTATATGTGACGCTTAGGCCACTATACACATTTGGATTATATTGTTACTAAGCCAGAGTTTTTAGATCAGTCTATATTTCAACTATTTTATTTGTTTCAAATCCCAGTGACTTTAAAAATACTAAAATAGCCTTCTCATTATTTGAAAACCCCCCAAATACTCATACGTTTTTATTTATATTTGAGATTAGGCAAACAGCAATAGGGGTGTTCACTGATTCGATTAACCGACCGAACAGGACCGAACCGAAAAAGTCCGGTTCAAACCGAACCGAAAAATTTTGGTTCGTTCGGTTTTTTTTTAAAAAAAATCGTTTTGGTTCATTTTTCGGTTACAGGGTCCGGTTAACCGAATCGAAAATCGAATTTAAAAAAAAATTGAATTGAACTTTTTTTTTATGGTTTACATATTTTTTAATGGTTTCGCTCCTGATTGTAATAATAAGAACTCGTAAATTATCAACGTGTTTCAAGTATAATATAATTTATTTTGTTGTTTCATTTAAACTCGATTTTTTTGTATTAAATAACTTCAAAATAAGATTCGAAGTTTAAAATTAAAAGGTCAAAGGTTCATAATTCATTTGAATCCAATGAATGATGTATTAGTGTTTGTATTTACGTTGGATTTTTATTAATTAATCATATAATTTTTTTAAAAAAATGAAAAATTCAAAAAAAAAAGAAAAAAACTATGGTTCGAACCGAACCGAACAATTTTGGTTTTCGATTTTGACATTTCAAAACATAAATTTCGGTTCGGTTCGGTTTGTTTGAACCGAATGAACACCCATAAACAACACATAAAGGACCCTTCAAATGAATTGAAGGTGAATACCCATTAAAGTTAAGGAATTTTTTTTTATAAAGTCCCAAATTAATTGCAAGATCTTTTTCCTTATGAACTTTTGTTTATGGGTAAGCTTTGCAATTGCTTATTTAAAGCACTTCTACGTTGCTTTTGCTTAAAGTTGGAAAAAGTTGCTTTTAAGCAAAAGCATTTAGTGTTTGCTATTTAAATAAAAAAACAGCTTAATAAACTTCAATTAATTACAAAACTGCCACATAACAACTAAAGCAGTCAAAAGCATGTTATGGCCTGCTTCTCAAATTCTGATTTTTTCTGCTTATTTTTAGAGAAGCAATAGCAGAAGCACGGAAATAAAACACTCAAAATCTACTTTTTTATCTGAAAAACTGATGAGCAGTTTGCAAAAGCATTTGCAAACACCCACTTATTCTCGGGTTTTCTTCGTGAATTTTTTTATTGAATTGGGTTTCTTAAATCTCTAAATTAGAAAAAGAATAAGGTATGCAATTAAATTTTAGCAAGAAAGGAGAAGCCTTGTACATTATCGTGACACTTTTCCCTTGTTTATTTGCATATCCTTTAATCTTGTTGCCTTGATATTTTTCTGTCTTAACTGGAATTGTTGCTCTTCGAGAAATCGGCGAGTACCAGAAGAGTACCGAGCTCTTGATCAGGAAGTTACCATTTCAGAGGCTTGTTCGTGAGATTGCTCAAGACTGATCTGTGCTTTCGGAGCCATTCAAGAGGCTGCTGAGGCCTACCTGGTAGGTCCCTTTGAGGATACCAACTTGTGTGCCATCCATGTCAAACGTGTGACCATCATGCCTAAAAACATCCATCTTACCCGCAAGATTAGGGGAGAGCGTGCTTAAGGCTTTCCTGGTTTGTCTTTAGCTTGTTTTCTGTTAGAAACAGTTTCAAACTTTAGTATTAGTCATGTTTATTGTGTAGGGCAATTGCCTTCGTAGGCCATTGATATGAGTAGTGTAAGTAGGGGTGGGCAAATTCTTTCGGGTATCGGGTACCCGACACGATCCAATCCGACACGACCAGGTCGGGTTTTTCGAAAAAAATTGGATTCGGATAACCCGAAACCCGACATATAATTGTCAGGTTTTGTTCTCAAAACCCACAAAATATTTCGAATATCCGAACCGAACTATGATATTTGTGGTCTTGTGGAGGTTTAAAATTTCAAAGCACATGAATTATCCGAAACCCATTCAAAAATCAAAACCCAATCAAATTAAATAATTAACCCCAAAATCTCACTTTTCAGTCTTCACTTCTCGCTTCACTCTCAACCTCTCACACTCACGCTCTCAGCACTCATGCCCTGTCGCCCAAAATATCCGCACTCACACACTCAAGCCCTCAGCCCGCCTGCGGCTCAGCGTCTACCCCCTCAAGCTGCTTGCGGCCTTGCCTAGTCGCCTCAATGTCCGCCAACCTTGCCCACCCTCGCGGCCTCGCGTTCTCGACTCATCATAAGGTGAGGACTAAGGAGGGTTAATCTCTTGTTGGTTTTACATTTAATTTGACAGATTTGGGTTTATTATTGTTAATATTGTGATGAAAAGTATATTGAGAATTTTGTGAATTTGTAAATCTGTGAAGTGTAATTTCTGAATTGTGAATGTGATGAAAAGTATATTGAGAATTTTGTGAATCTATGAATTGTAATTGTTGAATTGTGATAAAGTGTATTGAGTATGCAGTAATTTATTATGTTAAATGGATAGTGTACCAGAAGTTAATTGGAGAGGCTAGTAATGTTGATCTTGAAAGGAACAAAAATGTGGAAGTTAATGCTATCGATTCTTATAAAGTTGAAGAAATCGAATCCCAATCTAAAAAGAGAATGAGAAAAGAAGTTGTTTCTAGATCACAATTTTGGGAACACTTCGATAAATTGTTTTGTGAAGTTGATAATGTGCAAAAAGCTAGGTGCACATATTGTGGCAGAGAGATTAAAGCAGATCCAAAAATGCATGGGACTCGACCTCTTAAGAATCACTACGAGTCTTGTAAAAAAAACCTCATGAAGTAGCAACTAATCAGCTCGAATTGCATTGCAACCCCTACGTGTTGGTGAGAAGGAAACACAATTGTTTCTTGGAAACTTGAACAGAATAAAATCAGAGAGGCGATATGTTATTGGTTAATTGTTGATGAGCTTCCATTTAAGATAGTTGAGAACAAGGGATTTAGACATTTGATGTCAATTGCATGTCCAATGTTTTCAATTCCATCTCGAAGAACAATAACCAATGACATTTATAAGATGTATGTTAATTAAAGACAAAAGTTGAAGTCATTTATCCAAAAGCACTATCAGAGAATTTGCATTACCAGTGATACATCGATACAGAGAGTGAATTATATGTGCCTTATTGCTCATTTAATTGACGATGGTTTGATTTTTTGTCCGATTTATGGACATAGGAGTGATGATGTGGGTAAAGGAGTAGAAAAATGTCTACTTGATTGGGGGATTGATAAGATTTTCACAATTACTGTTGATAATGCCTCTTCCGATGACGGTGCAATTACATACTTACAGAAAAAGTTTGACAATTTGGCAAAGAATATCTTAGGAGGTAAGTATGTACACATGAGATGCATTTCACATATTGTGAATCTGATTGTGCGGAATGGTTTAAAGGGAAAAGATGAACATTCAGCCATTTCTCAAATTAAAAGAGTAGTGAGATATATTCAAAATTCCCCGGCTATATATAAAAGGTTTGGTGAGTGTGTTGACATTGAAAAGATAGAGACAAATAAATTGTTAAGTCTTGACGTCCCTACCAGATGGAATTCGACATACTTGATGTTAGTGTCATCAAGATGTCTCAAAAGAGCTTTTGATTCTTATGCTGATGTAAATTTTGCTTATGTGAATGATCTTACAAAGCCACATGGAATTCCAACATATTATGATTGAGAAATGGCTGATTTATTGTTGAAATTTCTTGGACATTTTTACAAGCTTACTTTGTCAATTTCTGGTTCTTTATATGTTACATCTAACATAATATTTCATGAGATAAGTGTTGTTGATATGTTGTTGAAACAATGGTTATGCAGTGATGATTTTGAGTTGAGTGAGATGTCGAGAAGGATGAAGGATAAATTTGACAAATATTGGGGGTCTATTGACAAAATTAACATGATTTTATAATATGTTGTGATTCTTGATCCACACCATAAATTGGAGTTCATTGATTTTTCTTTTGATACGCTATATGATGATATCTCAAAAAAGAGCGATGATGAAAGAAAAAGTAAGGAATGGGATGCAAGAGTTGTTTCATGATTATATAGTGAGATATGGAACTTTGGAAAGTCTAATTCATGCATCAAGTTCTCAATCTTCAAAAATTGCTCAGATTTCATGTTATTTCTAAGATGAATTTAAAAAGTACAAATTTGGTGGAAGGAGTGGACATGTGAAAGTCAGAGTTGGAGAAATATTTAGGTGAGGATCCAGAAGATGATGAGGAAAATTTTGATATCCTTAAATGGTGGAAAATCCATTGTCTCAGATTTCATGTTCTTTCTAAGATGGCCCGTGATATATTAGATAGTCCAGATTGTTGCCTCGGAAGCATCATTTAGTACAGGTGGTCGTGTTTTGGATGCTTTAGAAGTTCATTATCTCCTAGAATTGTTCAAGCATTGATATGTGCTCAGGATTGGCTTCGCTTGGATTCAAAACCAATAAATGTGGAAGAAGATTTGGCCGAAGTTGAAATGATGGATAAATGTATTTTCTTTCACTACTTTTGTTTGCTTGATCATTTATTTTATTTGTATGTGACTTTGACATCTTTTCTCTAATGACTTTGGTTTTTTTTTTCTTGTAGATTTAAAAAAATTGGGGATTGATTCAACTATAACAGATATATGATTATGGGAAAAAATTTAATGTGTATGTAAGTTTCTACTCCTTAAATTTTCCCTCATTCCCCTGTTCTTAAACATTATGCTGGATGTTGGTTGGGTTATCGCATTCTGCACATATTGCCCCTTTTGCGGTGATTGGAAAGTTGCGTTGCACTACAAATGATGGTTGTTAAGTTTGAAATGAAGTTACATTTGAAGATGGCTGTTAGGGGTGGGTTGTAGGTTGTAAACTACAACATCTAATAGTGTATGATGGTGTTTTCTTTGATATTGGACAATATTGGTGATTTGCTTATTGGTGCTCATTTCTAGATATTGGTGTTTTCTTTATCCTTTTATGCAAGAATTTTTGGTGGCTTTTTATAAATTCTTGCTACTGGAATTTTGTTGTGCAATCTACTGGAATTTGGTAGAATTTTTGATGTGCAGGATACTGGAATTGGGCATAAAAATGCTGCTGGAAACTTGCAAAATTTTGAGTACCCGAACAGTCGGGTTCGGGTAGTTAAATCACTACCCGAGATTTTGGGTACCCGAACCCTAAAACCGACCCGATGCCCAACCCTAAGTGTAAGTGATTTGTGTTGACCTAGGATTATGATGGTTATATATTTGATGTCTAGTTTTGTCAACTTTCTTTGGATGATAATATTTTAGGTTTCTAAAGTAGCTAATTAATCATCTTCTTGTGGTTGTCTTATTGTTGTTATGTACTATGATTTGCCGTGCTAAAGACTATATTTGGTATCTATAATTATTTTGTTAGTATTAAACCTATACAATTTTGGTACTAGTTATTCATTAAATTACTATTAAACATATTTAGATATTAGTTCCTCATAAAATTGGTATTAAACCTATAAAATTTTGGTATTAGTTACACATTAAATGGTATAAACCTAAACAATTTTGGTACTAGTTACAGTTGAAATTGCTATCGAACGTATATAATTTGGTACTACTTACACATGAAATCGTATAAAATTTTGGTAAAAGTTACACTTGAAATTGTTATTAAACCGATATAGTATTTTGGTTCTAGTTACACATTAAATTAGTATTAAACATATACGATTTTGGTAGTAGTTACACATTAAATTAGTATAAAACCTATACAATTTGGGTACTAGTTACACTTGAATTAGTATTAAACGTATATAATGTTGGTACTAGTTACTCATTAAATTGGTATTAAGCATATACAATTTTGGTATTAGTTACACATAAAACTGACATTAAACATATACAATTTTGGTACTAGTTACATTTGAAATCGATATTAAACCAATCCAAGTTTGGTACTAATTACACATAAAATTGATATAAACATATACAATGTTGGTACTAGTTACTCATGATATTGATATTAAGCATACTTTTGGTACTAGTTACTCATGAAATTTGTATTAAACCTATACAATTTTGGTACTAGTTACACATTAAATTGATATTAAGCCTATACAATTTTGGTACTAGTTACACTTCAAATTTGTATTAAACGTATATAATTTTGGTACTGTTTACACATAAATTTGGTATTAAACATATACAATTTTGATACTAGTTACACTTGAATTTGTATTAAACCTATAAAATTTTGGTATTTCACAATAAATTAGTATTAAATTTATACAATTTTGGTACTAGTTACACTTGAAAATTGGTATGAAACGTATAAAATGTTGTTACTAGTTACACATGAAATTGGTATTAAACATATGCAATTTTGGTACTAGTTACTCAAAAAAATTGTATTTAACATATACAATTTTGGTACTAGTTATATATGAAATTGACATTAAAACTATACTACTTTGGTACTAGGTACATTTGAAATCGGTATTAGACAAATACAAATTCGGTATTAATTACACATGAAACTGGTATTAAACATATACAATTTTGGTACTAGTTACACATAAAATTGATATTAAAACAATACAATTTTGGTACTAGTTACTCATGAAATTGGTATTAAACCTATATAGTTTGGTATTAGTTACTCATGAAATTGGTTTAACCTATAAAATTTTTGTACTAGTTGCACATTAATTGATATTAAACCAAAATAATTTGATACTAGTTACACTTGAAATTAGTATTAAATGTCTAAAATTTTTTTGTACTATTTACACATGAAATTAGTATTAAACGTATACAATTTTGGTACTGGTTACTCATGAAATTGGTATTAAATCTATAGAATTTTGGTACTAGTTACACATTAAATTGGTATTAAAACTATATAATTTTGATACTAGTTGCACTTGAATTTGGCATTAAATCTATACAATTTTGATACTAGTTACACATAAAATTGGCATTAAACCTATAAAATTTTGGTAGTTGTTACACATGGAATTTGTATTAAACCAATAAAATTTTGGTACTAGTTACACATAAAATTGGTATTAAACATATATAACTTTGGTACTAGTTACACAAAATTGGTATTACACCTATAAAACTTTGGTAGTAGTTACACATGAAATTGGTACTAAACATATATAATTTTGGTACTATGTACATATAAAATTAATATTAAACATATACAATTTTGATACTGTTATACGTAAAATTGATATTAAAGATATACAATTTTGGTACTAGTTACACATAAAATATATTAACCTATAAAATTTTGGTACTAGTTACACATAAAATTAGTACTAAACATATACAATTTGGTACTAATTACATATAAAATTGGTATTTAAATATATATAATTTTGATACTAGTAACACATAAAATTGGTATTTCCTGACTCAGGTACTTCCAAAGTCTCAAGATACATCTATGAAGCTTAAGGTCTCCTCAATCTTGGTCGTCGCTCAAATCATCTTTCCTTCGGTACTTCCCGTCTATGTGCTTTGATTGATCCACCCATAACCCAATTTACTGATATGTAAGAAGAATTTACAAGCCCGGACATGGTGAAGCGGACATTTGTCTACAAGATGTGACAAACTGCTTGGCTTGTAGCATTCGCAATTTCGCTTTCGATCTACGTCTCGAGTATCTTCTGGGATCGTCTACCTGCGAGACGTGAGAAACTGCTTGTAGCATTCACACTTGATCACGATCTTGTTTGTCGTGTTATTTGTTTAGCATAGAGTATTCATACATACAAGTTCGTAGAACTTTCACCAAATTCACACATTTTCCTACTCATGCAAGCATGTAAATGCAACAAATAAACAAAGTGAGAATGTGTTACGGGCTCTACTGTTCTTGTTGCTATGATATATTAAAGCTAGACCCAATAATATCAAGCGCATGGAAGAGTCTAGATGTGATGGGGAGGGAAATAAAATGTGCATAGAGTTTGTTACTAGCTTTGCTAGGGAACATAGGACTTATTCTGGGTGAGGGCGTTCTTTCATTTCTTGTAATCTTTTTCCTTTCAATCAATACCATATATTTCCAGAAATTGTGCATTTGTTGTTTGTTCGATCATTAGCTCAGGTGGAATCTATCAATTGGTCTGACCGGCCGGATAATCTGAGTAACGTGAGATGATATCCACACGATGGGAAGCTAGGCTTGAAGCTCGGGGAAGCTTCGATTCAGTTAACACAAATTTTCAAGAGTGCACTGAGTCCATCAGCAAGAGACTCGAACATATGATATTCCTCATCAATCAATATATGGCAGAAAAACTTACTGGTCTCAGCATGAAAATACCACAATTTGGTGCAGCTAAAAGCGATGAGGAAGAAATCCAACAGGCCACACATACAAAGATTGATACCAGATAGCTGGGGAGGAGCTAGACAAACCAGCGGGACACACTGTAACAAATTCTGAAAGCCTTGAAGTGGAAGGAGTTGAGCACCAAAGTCACGAGCAAGCCATGGCTGAGCTCTTAAGTGTACGATTACTGATACCCCGATAATTGTCCCGGTGCGGTTTGGACCCGAATTCTATGGCTCGACCAGATCTGACAAGATACAGGGCCCATTTATCTTGAACCCATTAACCTAGGCCCATTCCCATGTTTATATAACCCATTTCCCTTAACCCTAATTAAAGGCCTTAAATGTAAAGCCCATTAAGGGTGATAAAAGGCCAAAAAAGAGTAGGTTATGGGGAGGATTTTTTTGGGCGCCTCCTTCCCTTCTTTCCAGCAGAATCTTGGCTTATTTATGGTAGGAAAGCACACTGTAAAGGGGGACTCGATTATAGTGAAGATTAAAAATTGGACTAGGTCCCGTGGTTTTTCCCTTTTCTGTATATTCATTCATTGTTACAAATGAACCAAGAAATGAGGTAACAATTGGCGTCGTCTGTGGGAAATCGAGCTAAGGCGTAGAGATTGAAAAAAAAGGGGTGATTACTGTCAGAGGACGAAAAAAAATGGGGGCGGCGACGGGTTTTTGGTGGCGAGTGGCTTCTGTGGCACTGGGTGGGCTTCACAAGGTTGGCTCCGGGCGGCGAGTTCAAGGTTCCATCAGGTGGCGGCAGGGCTGTGTTGCCGTCGCCGGCCTGCGTCGAGTCTGGCAACAGCCATGGCTGTGGTGCGTGAGCTGCGAATCTTCATTTCACCTGATGCGATTGATGAAGAGACATCTCCTTTGCTATTTTTCAGATCTTCTAGGCTGGTTTTGAGAGGGACGTCACCATCACTATTTTTCTGATATTTTCGACTTGGTCCGAATGGGGGTGGTGTTGGTGCCGATCATCTGCTTCAGCGAAGGGTGGAGGATCGTAATCATTGAAAGTGGGGGAAGGCGGAGGATGGTACGAATCAGCCCACCACCGGGCGAGGTGTGATAGGCTTCGGATGAGACATTTCGCGTTGACCTTTCGTGATGGAAAAGTTATCCGATCCATCAGACCCTTTTCAGCACTGGATCAAAGATGAGAACTACAGCACTAAAGTGAAAGATGAAGGATTCCCCATCTTTGCTTTGATTTACAAAGCCACTGGCCGGGCGATGAAGCATTCCATTGGTGCTACCCATCCAGCTCGATCACCTTCCTACTTCACAAGCTATAACTCGCATACATGATGCACCCTAAGTGTTTGATGGGATGTCTGAGTCAACTAAAAAAATAATAATTCAGAATGTGCTGCCTCGCAGCAAGATAGCAGCGAACAAATAAAATCACACTGCTCAAGTTCATGCAAAGGCTCATTTTGTGGATACTTTTGGCGGCCATCTACTCTTCATTCGAGAGTTGGATGTTACACATTCTCCTTGCCAGGGAAGCTCGAGATAAATGGATTCAAACTTATTTGCCCCACTATGTCGATTGGGTAAATCACTATGATTTGAGAAATCAAATATCAAGTGACAAGCTACCAATTGTTTGATGAAACAACTCAAGAAAGTAGTGGGCTGAAAGTTTATCTCGAAGATGCTATTTTCCTCAACGATGCAACTCCCAACGCATCATTTACCAGTTGGTCCACTTTGAAAGATATGTCTAAGTCTTATATTGCTTAATTATGTTATGAATATTATTTTGGGAATATTTTGTTTATGTGATTAACAAGAGAACACACACTGTCTATGAATTACGGATGCACCCATTTATCACATAACCAATGATTGTAGATGGATCATGATATTCACTGGTGCAGCATGTTAATTATGACCTCACAAAGTAGTAAAATGAGTGTTAACTTTAGAAAATATTATATTTGTTATATGCATGTGCATATGAGTAGTTTTGACGTGCTCAAGAGTTTAATATTTGAAGTGGGAACATTTATGATAAATTCTTTATGTTGCACGTGCATTTCAGATGCAAGAAATTTATTGTTGGTTGTTTCTGTCTCTTCTTTTGTGTATTTTTGCAGTACTTACACACCGAGCTGGGGACATGTTATATTTGATCGTTTGCATCTTGTCTGATCGGCCCACGTCGTTAGGCGTTCATAGCTCCAAATGGCGAGCCAACTCCAGCCTGAGAGCAGCTTTGGAGAGGGGTTTCTATCTTCTGGTCACACGTTGTCGCTGCGGTGGTAGGTTACGGGCTTGGCAAGTTGGCTCCTGAGTGCAACGAGTCTTGTTCTTACTCTTACCAGCGCCGCTGATCTAGCGGCAGTCATAGAACCACCACGCGCATCACCGTCATCCCTCGAGAAACATGTGTTGCGCAACAAGTTCTCTCAATTCAAATTGTGAGAGGAATGGTCCATTGTATGTGGATACTACTCGAGGAGGTTTGCCCAAGCTTCATGTGGTTCATGAAGGTACCAAGTGCGCACCTAATGCCGTTACTTATAACTCCTTGATTGATGGATTTTGTAAAGCTGGTAAGCTCGGGAGGGGAAGTGAACTGTTTGAGAAAATGAATGAGGCTGGCGTGGAGCCAAATGTCAGTACACTCAATACTTTACTGGATGGGATGTGTAAGCATGGTAAAATTAGTGATGGTGATCTTTCAAACCTTGTTGGTTTTTTCCGAGCCGCGTCTTCATTAGAAGAGTTTGTCGGTGGATCTTTTAGTGGGCCCCCTAGACTGGTTGGTGAGGGTGTTTTTAATGTGCAATTGCAAAGATATGGTGATGTGGCATTACCATCAAGGTTGTGTTGCTTGGGTCTCACTTACTTGGGCAAAGCCGAACTACCCATCGTATATCCAGTTGCATCCAAGCTTAAAAAGTTGGATCTCTTAATACACTTTACTTGATACCGAAGACCATTATCTCTTGCTACAAAGATGTCCGAACTTGGAAATTATTGAGTTGGTTGCGGCTCCTATTAAGTTTTCCATAAATGGCTTATTCTGCTGCTCAATCTCTTATGCTGATACTTGAACAACTCTGCCGATCCCAAGAAGGTTCTTCATAGTGAGCTGCAGATTGAATCTCTCCAAGAAAAGGAAGAGGCTATGGAGATTAGACTGCGTATATCAGACCTAGAATTTGTGCAACAAGGAATTGTTTGTCTGTGGATAGATCAAGACTCACCTTTAGTGGCAATAACACTATGGTGGGATTTGAAGATGAATTGTTGCAAATAAATGATTGGCTTACGAGTTCATCACGTAAACTAGAAGCAATGTCAGTTGTTGGAATGGGAGGTCTTGGGAAGACTACTCTTGTAAGAAATATTTTTACACTCACTTATTGTCTCACTTTCACGTCCGTGCTTGGGTAACCATATGTCAGGAATATCGAATGGATAAGATGCTAGCAGAGCTTCTAGATTCACTGAACAAGCTCAGTCCAGAGATGAGAGAGTTGAGCAGTGAAGAATTAGCCGAATGCTTGTATAAAAGTTTGAAAGTACTCTATACCAGCTCGGGGCGTGTTATAAATTGGTCATGTGCACCTTGCCGGTGCTCGACCCATGTTGCCTAGGCACACACAGCTCAAAACATCGGATCCTCGACCCCCATCTCAGTGTCACCGAGCTGAGGATTTATCATATATGGTTTCGGAATGTGCTTCAGCCGAACTAGCTGTGCTCAACTCGGTATAAGATTAAGCCTTGTAGCTGACTTCGACTTTGGAACTTAATCCCCACACCAGGATTTATGGTTATTTCTTTCCAACTGCTTTTTAATTTCATAAGCATATATTTTTGTGTTGCACTATTTCACTATTTCAGGTCGCCTCCGTGCACTACAGCTCGGGCATGCAATCTCGCAGTAAGCCCCATATCAGCTCCGATTGAGGATCAGCTCGGGCATGCAATCTCGCAGTAAGCCCCTATTCAGGAGTTCAGCTCGGGCATGCAATCTTGCATTAAGCCCCTATTATGACAGCTCGGGCATGCAATCTCGCAGTAAGCCCCATATCAGCTCCGATTGAGGATCAGCTCGGGCATGCAATATCGCAGTAAGCCCCTATTCAGGAGTTCAGCTCGGGCATGCAATCTTGCATTAAGCCCCTATTATGACAGCTCGGACATGCAATCTCGCATGGTATGGAGGTTCGGGAGTGGTGTGTGAGTGTGGGAGTTGAGATGTGGAGATATGTCATGGTCCGCCCAGACATGTGTGGCCATGGTCAACCCAGGCACACAAGATGAGGAGATATGTCATGGTCCGCCCAGACATGTGTGGCCATGGTCAGCCCAGGCACACGAGATGAGGAGAGAAAGTTAAGGTATCGCCCTGACTATGAAAGTTAAGGTACCGTCCTGACTACGATGAAAGTTAAGGTACCGCCCTGACTACGATGAAAGTTAAGGTCTCGCCCTGACTATGAAATTTAAGGTATCGCCCTGACTATGAAATTTAAGGTACCGCCCTGACTACGATGAAAGTTAAGGTATCGCCCTGACCATGAAAGTTAAAGTATCGTCCTGACTATGAAAGTTAAGGTACTGCCCTGACTACGATGAAAGTTAAGGTACCGCCCTGACTACGATGAAAGTTAAGGTATCGCCCTGACTATGAAAGTTAAGGTATCGCCCTGACTATGAAGTTAAGGTATCGCCCTGACTATGAAAGTTAAGGTACCGCCCTGACTATGATGAAAGTTAAGGTCCGCTCTGACTACTATGAAAGTTAAGGTCCGCCCTGACTACTATAAAAGTTATGGTCCGCCCTGACTACTATGAAAGTTAAGGTCCGCCCTGACTACTATGAAAGTAAAGGTCAACCCTGACTGGGAAAATTAAGTTCCGCCCAGGCACGATTTTATTTGATAGTCTGCCTCGGAGTTCGATCAGACGAGAATCATTCGCTCATATTTATTATCTGGAGTCCAGACCGAACATGTCTTATCTGCTCATATTTATTCTCCGGGATCAGATGAGACGAGCTTTATTTGCTCAACATTTTATCATATCAAGAGCTCAAGTCATCTGTCACTTTGCAAATTCAGATGAGCTATATCTCCTACGCGCATTTATTATTATGGAGTTCAATATGTACGAGCTGTATGTGCTCAGTTTATTAGCTCTGGAGCTCAGGTCGGGCTAGACTTATATGCTCGGTTTATTATCTTCGGAGTTCATACAGGTCAGCCTGCTCAAATAACAGGTCATCCCTGCTGGGAAACATGTCATCCCTGCTGGGAAACATGTCATCCCGGTCGGGAAACATGTCATCCTTACAACATGCCAGCTTAGTTTCGACACTCTGGAGTCTTATTTGCTCCATGCTGATTGTCTGGAGCTCGGCTCGGTACTACTTATGGAACTCATATCAGCTCGGATTTATTCGCTGTATGGATTATTTTTGGAGCTCAGCTGTATTTTATTTGCTCAGCACGGCATATTTATTGAACTCCGGATGTCCGTACGTTTATTAGCTCTGGAGTTCGACGGGTTTTATCTGCTATGGAACCGAGCTAAGATTTATTGATTATGGAGTCCATGCGAGCATTATTTGCTCTTATTTATCGTGTGGAGTTCAGCTCAACTCGGACCAATATCATTAGCTCATATATTTCATCTTTGGAGCTTAGACCGGGTCGGGCAAGATGAGTTTGCCTGTACATGTTATCTCATATCAGGTCGGGCGATCAATTTGTTCATATCTGGTCAGATGGGTATTATTTTCTCATACATCATTTCAGGAGATCAGGTCGGGCGAGCTTTATTTGCTCAGGGCGGCTTGGAATATTTTTTATTCCTGGAATCTTATTCCTGGAGTTCGGATATGTTTATTTGCTTCTCAGCTGTTTTATCACCTCAGGTCTCTCGATCACCTTTGTCAGCTCGAAACTCTCGATTATAGTAGCTTCAGTTCGGATTTCTACTGCCCAGTCCGACCTGCTATTATTGACAGAAGCTCAGTATTATGATTACACCGGTTCTCGTATGGGTTATATGAGCCGCCTACTTTATCAAGGATCGGCATTCGAATTGTCATGGCTCTACCGACAACACGACTTGGAACTCGGCACGACACAAGGTCACATCATGGTTTAGGCATTTAAAGGACTACCGATCTGGGTCCTAACCTAACCAGTTGGAGTCGATACAGCGCTACTCTAGCTCGACTAGAGGGGGATACTCATGATACCCCGATAATTGTCCCGGTGCGGTTTGGACCCGAATTCTATGGCTCGACCAGATCTGACAAGATACAGGGCCCATTTATCTTGAACCCATTAACCTAGGCCCATTCCCATGTTTATATAACCCATTTCCCTTAACCCTAATTAAAGGCCTTAAATGTAAAGCCCATTAAGGGTGATAAAAGGCCAAAAAAGAGTAGGTTATGGGGAGGATTTTTTTGGGCGCCTCCTTCCCTTCTTTCCAGCAGAATCTTGGCTTATTTATGGTAGGAAAGCACACTGTAAAGGGGGACTCGATTATAGTGAAGATTAAAAATTGGACTAGGTCCCGTGGTTTTTCCCTTTTCTGTATATTCATTCATTGTTACAAATGAACCAAGAAATAAGGTAACAATTACATATAAAGTGGAACCAAAAATCAAAGGACAAATCGAGGGATCCGCCATTTAAATCAGAACAGATGCGAAAAATTAGTTTGGAACGTGATGGCTGGAAACAAAACAAACTGGATCTTGGAGCCAGTAGCGCACAGAGTGCATGGGTTGAAGGAGGAGGTGCAGTAACTGATAAAAGCGGAGTGAACGAGGAAAAACATGTTATCCGACGTGGGAGATCCCAGGGGGTCGATGGAAGAGAGGCGATCGGTTGGTTGCTAAGGGCTGAGCATCGATTGAATAATCGCGCTGTTTCTCACGGCTTAGTAGCGTTGAGGGGATGTAGGCCCAAGGTAGGGTTTCAAACCATTGGAATTGTGTGGGCGGCTACTTCCCTTCTTTCCAGCAGAATCTTGGCTTATTTATGGTAGGAAAGCACACTGTAAAGGGGGACTCGATTATAGTGAAGATTAAAAATTGGACTAGGTCCCGTGGTTTTTCCCTTTTCTGTATATTCATTCATTGTTACAAATGAACCAAGAAATAAGGTAACAATTACATATAAAGTGGAACCAAAAATCAAAGGACAAATCGAGGGATCCGCCATTTAAATCAGAACAGATGCGAAAAATTAGTTTGGAACGTGATGGCTGGAAACAAAACAAACTGGATCTTGGAGCCAGTAGCGCACAGAGTGCATGGGTTGAAGGAGGAGGTGCAGTAACTGATAAAAGCGGAGTGAACGAGGAAAAACATGTTATCCGACGTGGGAGATCCCAGGGGGTCGATGGAAGAGAGGCGATCGGTTGGTTGCTAAGGGCTGAGCATCGATTGAATAATCGCGCTGTTTCTCACGGCTTAGTAGCGTTGAGGGGATGTAGGCCCAAGGTAGGGTTTCAAACCATTGGAATTGTGTGGGCGGCTAAATATGTGTACTCACAAAAATTAATGTTTGGGCTTTGGATTGGTTGGGCCCAATTTGGATTGAATTGTAATACATACTACTGAGCATCAAACGCCAACAAAGAAAGGAGCAGGGGAAGAACTTGGCAGATGCAGGTGCGATGGGATCAATCTGAGGACCGGCAGAGGCGGCGAGGGTCGGCAATCTTGTTGGCCGCAGAATCCTTTCGAAGGCCACTGCGTGGGGTGATGGAATTAGTCTTTCACATTGTAAAGTGATGTTCCGGAAGGAATTGTTGGACCCGATAAAAGGTAAATCTCAATCAAATAAACTGGAATCATTCAACATGCTTACTGGAGAGAAAATAGATATGGCACTCGCAGCCATAAATATGTTCCTAAATTTTTTAGAAAAGAAATTGGGGCTTATGATTGACGAAAAGAATACAATGGAGCATGGTTAGGAGCTTGGGGGTTGGATATCAGTGAGTGGAATATGTGATGGGTTGTGGATCGAATTAGGAGCTGGGCCCTGCTATATTAAAGCTAGGCCCAAGAATCTCAAGCCCATGGTATCATTTCTCGTAATTTTTTCCTTTCAATTAATACCATGCATTTGTTTGACCATTAGCTCAGGTGGAATCTATCAAAATGTTCACATCTGCAACTCAACCAAATGACAGCAATCCACTTCGGCCCCAAATATCGACGATACCACCTATCTAAGCAATTTGAGCCAAAAAATACACAGAAGAATAAATGATCCAGGAAAAGTAAAGGGAAATATAACAGATATATTAAAATTTCCTCCTGACCAAACAGTGCAGAAAGTAATAATTTGGCAACTTTTATTCATTACCTTCCCAGGTTCTCATTTGAATGTTTCCTTCTATTTTCAGAGTATTGAAGCCCAAAGTACTCAGTATGGTGAGGAGTTCCCATATTTCCCATCCTAATATTGCCACTGAAATTTTTATTTTTTTGTAAAAAAAAAATATGAGGTATTATTTGTTTTGTGCAACTAGGAGACATGAACATTGATGGCAAAAACTAACCAGGCCCGGATAGAGCACCATGCATGAAAGGAAAATAGGGAGGGATAGCAAATGGTGACCATGAGACCATCGATGTGTTGAATGGCATCATCGCAGGGTTACTATACATATTCCCATTGGGACAAAAATGATGTAACGTCTTCTCTAACAAAAAAAAAAAATTAATGTAATGTAGGACCATTCCAACAGGGAGATGCATAGCCTGGCATGCCTCCATGAAACGATCAGTTTCCTGATCATTAGCGTAATAGAATATTATAAAACTTTGCAAATACAAACAAAGCTAACACGCTTGATTACTAGATAATACCTGGATGAAACACTGGACCTGGATAGGACATCGGGCAGATGGTCAGGTGAACCACAAGTGTAACAATTTCGACTCCACTAAATTCAGACAAGATATGTCAATATCTATAGAACTTAAGAAGGAAAAATAATCCCTCGCAAGTTCAGACAAGGGATGTTAATGTCAAGAGCATGAACATAGTTTGCTTGGATTAAATTTAACGGCCACAGCATTCCCATCCATACACACAAGCAGTCCATATGTTCCCAGAGTAAAGAGGAATTTTGAGGATGAGCTAGGGAAGTTCATGATAATCTCGTTTCTGGAAATAACTTTGACTTGGTCGACCTGCTCACTCCACAGCATTTTCCAAAAGATATCCAAACATAGTGAAAAAATGGATATACAATGGGTTCACTACAGAGTATGAATATTTTATATTCTGTTTCTTTGAAACCATCAAAGAAAGAGAATTTCAATAGAAATTTGCAAAGAACGTTTTTTATTGCTAAAATTACTTAAAAGGATATAAGTATTGTTTCATTTTTTATTGAATAAAAAAAAGTGATAAAATTTACATCAATAACTATTTAATTGATTAAAAAAATAAAAAGTTCAATAATATCTAAGAACATTTTCCTCCGTTGAGGCGGCTACTATCAATTCACGGTGATAACCATCACATCCAACAGCTAGTTTCGTGGTATTGCAATTCTTCAAGATTTGTACTGCTCCATGCAAAAAGAATTGTAAAAGATGATAGTGTGAACGAATAATATATAGAGGTGGAAGATGAATTACCATTTGAGGTATATACTGCTACTGACGATTTGGTGAATGATTTATTTCATCGTTGTAGGTTGCATTTGTTTTTGATAAACAATTTAGTTAATATTCAAGCTACTCTGAAATAAGTCTCCGATACACTCTCTGGGAAGAGTTGTCGTTGAGGAAGATGCAATTACTAGCTTGGAATTCCATATACGACAAATGGGTAAACTCTTGTGTATGTCACTAGTCCGCGATGAACAATGTCATTTTACTAGTGTTTGGAGGGTACCCATGGTCACACTTCCAAGACAAATAACAAAGTGCTTCTCCTTGTTTCCAGAAAACTCATAAAACTCGGAGGTTCTAACGATGGTATGATATATGATACATTTCCCGAGAAACCATTGAGTAAACTGGCCAAGGTGATGATATGGAATGGTTCAAATAGATGAGTGGGAAATCGATTGTTACCAAATTGAAAGGGAGCTAAGCTTATCATCGCCTTGGCCAGTTCACTCCATGTTTTCTCGGGAAATGCATCATATATCATACCCTCGTTAAAACCGCAGAGTCCGTTGAGTTTTCTGGAAACAATGAGGTCCATTTCCTCCATCATATGTCCTTGAATTATAACTATGAGCATCATCCAAACAGTAGTAATGCGTGATAGCTACTCACGGATAGGTTACATACAGAAGAGATCACCCATTTCTGGCATATGGAATTTTAAGCTAGTAATTGCGTCTTCCAGAGACAACTCTTCGCAGAGATTCCATCACCTAGACTTGTTTTAGAATAGGTTGAACATTATTTAAATCGTTAATGAAAGACAAAAGCAACCTACAACAATATAATGGATCATTCACGAAACCATTAGTAGCAATATATAACTCAATTGTTAATTCTTCTTCCACCTCCATATAGTAATCCTCCAAACTATCATCCCTTTCAATTCTCTTAGCGTAAACGCATGAGCAGTACAAATCCTGAAGAATTGCAATACACGAAACTAATTGCAATACCAAGAATTGCATGGTTTTCTCTAAGCCTGTATCAAGCATCTGAGATTCAAGGAGACGCTCAATCACTTGACGAAGTGATAATTTGGCAGCAGATCTTCAATATTGTATTTGTTAGAAAAGCAGTTTGGACACCTTTTCTCTTCAATAAGCACCAAACAAATACCTACACAATACGACTAAATCGAATAAATTCAAGAGATTTTTTCCGCATGGATGGTGAAAAGATGGCATTAATGGTTAAAAGATAGCATTAAGGTATTGGAAGACGTGAAACGATCAAAGAAATAATTCTCATAAAAGACAACCCACATTTATCACAAAAGCTATGCTGGCATAGGGTGTTATTACAGCCTCCTTGAAGAAAGTGTTGCAAAGAACACATTTCATTTCTAGTGGCAGAATATTACTTTGTGCAACAGGTAAATTGGATGTGATCATCCTTTGAATGATCAAAGAAAATTGAAATCTGAAATTTAGAATAATCAAAAACTCTTCTAGATATCACATGTATATCAATTTTAAAGGTGGTAGAAAGAGGGAAAAATATGAAATTTTAAGCCTAATAGACTTAGGCCAGCCTATTAGCAGCAATGGGTGAGAAGTTTCAACGCCCGACCTGAGAAAATTGTGTTCTTACCAACCATTCATTATCAATAAAGACACGAGAAATTTACATGTCTTACCTCCATATGAAGATCCAACTTTGTCCGATTGAAAATGTTCGCTTATGAGTAGGGACCTTGGGTTCAACTTATATGCCCTAATCAGAAACACCTCTCAACAATCTCAGAATTCATTCAGTTAAAGGTCAAGCATTTAAACCTTCAGTTATGAGTGTCACAAATTAGTCGAGTAACAAATTTAGAATCTGAATGTCATAGTCAATCTTATCGAGTGAGTCTTAATGTAATACTAGAGTGTTATGGCAGGTATCAGTAATTCCAGAAGTGTGATTGTCTCGTATATAATTCTTGAGAGTGGTGAGCTTATATATGTAAACATTAATGCAAGAATATATTTTTATTTTCCTGTATAAAAATAGCTCACAAAGTTTTAAAATTTTAAATTTGAGCTCGAGCTCATCAGAAAGCTCAAACTAGTGAGCTTGCACAAGAAAGTTCAGGTTTGATTGAGATCAAGTAGAGTTGGACCAATAGACTTGTGAGCTGGGTCGACTCTCCTCACACCCCGACGTCTTATGTACATTTGTGCACTCAAAGAAATGAAGGTAGATAATAGGGATGGATTATCAAGCCGAATAAACAACACAAACATTTGCTGTTAATTGGAGCACACATCTATTATCTATGATGTGGAGTATTTCATGAAGATACATGTGTCTGATAGAGCATACCTGTTTTTTCGGGTTTTTTTCAAGGGGGTGGGGAAGAGGCCTCTTCATGGTTAATTAATACAAGAAAGTGAACAAAGGGTTCACTTCGATTACTTTAGTATCTATAGCACATGGTGTGTGTTCTACCTGTTGTTTCCCATTTCCCATATTAGCCAACAAACTGAAGGGTTAGGAATCTAGGTGAGGCGTAACTTCACAAATTTCAATATAATAGGACCAATAAGAAACAATAATTATATGTTGTGGAGGTGGAATAACAAACTAGTTCGGTTATTTCTAGACTGTGCTAAAGATATAGTGTGCTCTGGGGTCTGGTCAGTGAAATGGTCCGTAACTAAAAGATGAACTTCATTACCCAAAGCTAAAAAATATTCTTGTAATCAACCTGAAAAATTAAGAAACAGTTTAAATCAAAGTCCAACAACTCAACTAAAAAATCGATTTCATCTAAGTAATGCAATTACACAGCTCAAATCACAGAACGAAATTCCAATTAGATACATACAGCACTCGCCACCGGGTGAATCAAACAGAAATTTCGCTACATTAAGCTACTCTGAATAGATATATACAAATCCGTAAATAAGAATAAAATAGTCTGATAAGTCACCTGCATAGAGGTTTCATCCCAATCGTGACCAAAACGTATCATCACGAGACGTTCCTCCTCGGCGAGGATAGCCTGATCCACGGCCCATCCGAAGTGAAGGACTGAAGGTGCAGCAGCAAATAGGACATCGGTTGGATGTTTCCGAAAGCTTTATTCTTCGCCTATTGATTCTGACCTTTAGATTTTATCAAGGCCGTGGAGGCCGGAAGATTCTGATTGGGCAATTGGCAATAATTTCCAGTATATTTCCTGCGATTTTCTACAATTTATGCTAAAATCGTGTTTATTCGAAACCTTAATCACAAGTTGCCACTTAGATACTTTGCAAAGCTGAATAATGCTTTACTACTAAGGTAATTAATATTTACCCTAAAAATATATATGACACATGAAAATCAGGGTAATCTTTGTCGAACCTTGGTTGACATGTTGTGTGATATTGGTTATGTGGGATCCTTAAACAAAGGATTAACAATAAAGAAGTTTTCCTTCGATTCACTTCTGGAAGTTGGAGAGGACCAAAGACTAATTATTCTACAATTAGAAAAGAAATGCTTGCAATAGTTCTTTGTATTCAAAAATTTGAAGCAGATTTAATAAATAAAAACTTTCTGTTACGAATAGATTGCAAATCAGCAAAATTGAAAAAATGTCAAAAATTTAGCGTCAAAACAAATATTTGCTAAATCGCAGGGAACCTTATAGGTTTTCGATTTTGATATTGAATTTATTACAGAATCTTGTAATTCTTTACCGTATTTCTTAACTCGTGAATTTGTGCAGGAAAAACATGAATAAGCAAAAGGGCTTGTTTATCAATCATCGGACTTATAAATCTGCAGCTACTACACCTAAACAGGAAATTCAAAAAGAGAAACAACAAGAAATTCCTAAAGAGGAAAACATACGTGATGATGCTTATGCAGGTGCAGCAGAAACATATGGACCAAAAGAGTATATTTACCCTTAATACACAAATATTTAAATCTCCAACCTAATGAGGTTGCTTCATTCTACATGAAAAAATTTCATCCTTACATCCTAAGGATTTCGTTTACCAAGATATTCTAGTTCATACCTGGTCAGTAATTTTTTCCCCTACAGAACGTGCAGCTGGAGAATGGGCTTATTCAAAAGCTATTATCAAGAGATTTATCACCACTAATATATGGGATGGAGATTTGCATCGATCTAGAGAAATCCCTGGAAGGCTGGAACTAAATGTAGTTACACCTACTATGATTATATGACTGCTTGGGATGGAGCTTTTTGTTACGAAAATAGACAAAAGAGATTCAGTTGGTTTATTCAGTTCCAACTAATCCCAGAAAACCTCTCATTTTCCTAAATGGTTTCTACGGTTCTTTAATTGGGGATCACATCCCTTAATCCTTCCCGATAAAATCAGGACCATTTACGAACAACTTACAGCCAAAAATCTCTCTGCTCCCTACCCAGTCCTGCTATTCACAGTTTTATATCAAATTCCATGGATTTTAAGGTGGGAAGCCATTGTGGCTATTAGAGAATTCTCTAAAAAAGAACTTGTTACATGTTGTATTCAATGGTGGGATAAATATGATTTCTTCACCAATTCCATATTTTTAATAAAACGACTAATTAGTTATGATAAACCAAAAGAAGAAGCCTCATCATCTTCTTCCAAGAAATTTTTTTCAAAGGTTCTAAAAGAACTATTTAAAAATACGCCTAAGGATGGATTGAAAAAACATCTGCTTTCATTATTTGATGAAGAAGATGATCTGAGTCATTCTTCCGGGAGTCCTGCTAGGACTGATACTTCTATGAATAATGCACAAGACCCATCCCCACGTCTTATTTATACAGGGTCCACCAAAGCAATAATAATTGTACCTTGGCAAACCGACATAATGACTGATGAGCAGGGGCTAATTTAGGAATTTGACCGAGGGGTGCAAAAATTACATAAAAATTAAACAAAAAGTTCATCACAAGAATCTGAGTTTAAAAACTGTAGGTAAAAAACATAAGGTCAATAAATACAATGCGATTTTTTCAAGAAATGGACGTGCTTGATTGCAAGAAATAATACATTTACCAAGTTTAATTGTAATTATTACAATGCTCGGTTTATTGATATTCAAGGGAAAGACTTGCTCAATTTCAAGAAAGACGAGATCATATTCTTTACATGTTTAAGATACTCATATGTGAGTGAATTATAAGAGTATAGAGGCGGCAAAAGGGTACTTTGTGATGATATGTTTTTTAGTAATTTATTGATATTTTATATTTGTCAACTAGTGAATTGTAAATTATTACAGTGCTAATTGTATTTCGAATTGGAAGGAAGTTTTTTTTCATATTAAGAAAAAAATTTGTTGCAGATGTTTATCCAACTGTACAAAGATGAAAGTAGCAAAAGAAAAGGGTAAAAAATAGGACAATGTTGCCATAGACATCTGAACTCGGGTTGTAAGATTAGAAGTCCAATGTCTGGCCACTACAACCTAGGACCCTTTTGTAGAATAGTTGGTAACAAAATATATACATATAAAATAATAATAAGAATAAGTTATAATAATTGAGGCTGATCTTGCGAGAATCAAACTCTGACAATGAGATTGAAAGTCTAATGTCTTTACCACCGGTTTGTTTGATGATGCTCTTAAGGGTAGTGCCCTTAGGGGCATCATCACCATTCATTTGGAATCTTTTTTTAAAAAAGAAAAAAAAGATTACATATGGATTGTGGATGATGCCCCTAAGGGCAGCAACAATGAAATCTTTACCACCAAACCAAGTGGCCAAATTTTTTTATTAATAAATATATAATAAATATTTTTGAGGGGCAGCTCAATGTACATTCGCCTCTGCTGATGAGCCCAAAAGTACAACAATAATTGTACCTTGCACAAACGACAAGACAAGCATAATGGCCGATGAGTCATAAAAGCAAAGGCAGGACAATAATTAATCGTACTATCAACAAATGAGGACAATAGACTTCAAATATTTTCAAATCGAATCCATAAAGAATGGAATCCGGGCTCTATAAGAGAGAGGGGCGACTTCAGATGACAGACACGAACAAAAATATTACTCCTTATAATATGATATTTGTAAAACCTAATCTAAGCTCTTTTAGTTCTTAATATTTTTCCAGTTTATGTAAAATAATTCAAGTTTATATTCAATCATCATATTATATTTGGAAGATTCTCCGCCTCCGCATTAGACTGTATCACTCAGATACCTTTTTGGTACCAGGGTTTAGGAGAAATTTAACGTAGTTTATAACCTCTTTTGACAAATTAGATTAATGCCATCGAAAATGTCGAAAATTCTGGCAGTTCCATTTGCAACCGGGAATTGATGTTTCACTCAAAGACCTACTCTTCAACATTCAGACCTACAACAAATCTCAGAATACATAGGCATTAGTTAAATTTAACCGCAAAAATTCTTGATAGAAATTAAAGAAAAACCCCACAGGTTATGTCTCTCTTCGCACTTGTGCAATCTTTCAAGATCAAAACTTCTAAGTTTTCCAATTCAGTTATGAACGTTACAATTGTGAAGCCTTTGAATTTGTTAATCTTACTCCAAAATTTTTTAGTCCAACCCAAGTACATAAGAAAACTATGTCTCCCCCTGCTGTTATCAGAAACTTTTCCTCAAGAACCATACTAGCCTAATTTTATCTTCACACACATAAATTACGCACTCCTCAGCTTTTATTTCGCTGTGTACAATATTCCTCTACCGTTAAACTTCAAACAACTGATCTAATTCGGGGTACAAATGAGCTGGGCTGAAGATTAATCCATGTTTGGATATTCGAACCACAGTGCAAATATATAGAGTCATACAGAGCTAGAAATCAACTGATATTAGAGATGACATTTCTCTATCCTGCAGATTCACTGTCTACATTACCCAAGATCTTGAAAAATTCAAGTTTCAACAGGTTTGGCCAAAATACTTAACAAGTTTGTGGGAAAGCAATTATATGAGGGAAAGAAGAAAAAATCTAAAAAATAATGGAAGATAGTGATATTAGCGAAGTACCTAGGAACTGCAGGAACAAACAAACAGATTTTCGAAGGAATACAGTGCCTCCTCTCAATTATGAAAGATCAAAATATTGGGTTGCTTTTTAGGCATAACTGGACACATATAGCAAAGAAATTCCATTTAGTTTAATATTAACCGGATGGCAACCTATGTTAGCTTAAATCAGTTACTGCATAACCTACTTACGTCAAGATTAGGCCTCCATTTGGTGTTAATTTGTTTCTTTTTTCCCGTAAGATGGATCAATGTCTTAAAACTTTGTATATTCTGAATTTATTAATAAATTTCGATTCTTATTAAAATAAACATTACAAATGAGCTCCCAAGCTCATTTAGGGTCCATTTGGATGGATTTGATCATTCAAAGCCATTATTCAAATCACAATCAAGTGACTTCTTCCGAATCAAATCAAAAAATTATATTCAAGTTTCCTAATAGCTAGAAAATATTCAATACATGTATTTCCAGCAGCTACAAATATAAGAGGAAATGGAAGTTCACTATTACCATGAGAAAACGAAGAAGAGAACAGCACAAGTAGTAGACCTCCCATCCATCATCTCTCTCCCAAAGCATAGGCACTTAGTGACACCGTTAACCAAACTCTGGCTGATCAAACCAGCCCAAACGCCGTTAATCCGTACACCGTCGACACATCGGTTCCGCACACACCGTAGGTCTTCTCATCGAACTGATCCGGCAGCACCTGGGCCTGCACAGAAACACCGAGACAAAAAAAAATTGAAAGGAAAAATTCACACTTCCCGCGAAAAAGATATGAACCAAAAACCCAAGCAAACAAGAGATTGCTTGAAAATGCAAATATTCACCGTGCTACGGCGTCGTTTGGCACCGACAGCGAATACAAAGGCAATGAGGTGGAGAGAGATGGCGAGTACAAGAATGGGAATTAAAGCTGCCATTTTTCACTCTGAGTGAGTCGCTATTGTGAGTGAGCCTGTGAGGTGGGTTTAGCTTGGATTGATTGAGATTGTACTGTGTAATAAAAATAATAATTAGTAATAGTAATATTAAATGTTATATTTTTTTTTCATAATTTAACTTTTTATATGTACTATTTAAAAAATATATATTTCAAAAATTGGATGGCAAATACTTTGTACAAACATCGAACCAAAACATTCACAAAGTGGGAAGGGTGAGCTTAAATGCATATATTTAAATGCTCCAACTCATTTAGGAAAAATTCTTGCATGCATCGGCGTGAGTCCTGGCATATACACCAACACACACACATATATATATATATATGTGTTTGTGAGTGTATGTATCGGAGCCCACACCTGATGCATGTTATATATAGATATGTGTGTGGGTGCATACACTCACCCGATGCATGCAATTAATGGCGTATCCGGATGCGAATCTGCCATGGGCTGGCAAGATCCTAAACAAATATTTTCTTCCCAATTCCTCTCCCATATCCTCGATAAGGCAGGAGCAAGGTGCGAAACCAGGCTGTTTCATACTTGACTCTCCACGCCTGGTCTCTAGTGCCGCCTATACATATGTATGTATGTGTATGTATATAATTCGTTCTAACTAATTATGGGATATGATCCCTCGTAATCCTTTTTTCCCTCTTGAATCAAATTAATGAGTTCAGATGATATATTGATCAAATTTTTAAAAGTCTGGTCTCCCCCACTCCCAAAACCAGTTACTATTATACTCAATCTGATATTAATAAATCTAACCATAATATATATCGTCCCACTTCACTATTAAATTTCTCATTCGACTGGAAGAACAGATGTAAATAATCCTGCGACAGCACACCAATTTCATACGTGATTGTCTTATTTCTAAAATATTTTATTATCACGATATTTTTTAGCTTGGAGACAAGCCATGGTACTTTGTGGATGGGTACCGAGTTGAGGCCAAATTTAATTTGGAAATGATGAGTTTATTATATGAAGCTCATATATTTAAATCAAATTTGATAATTGATCTAAATATTATGATATTATCATTATATTGACAAGAACTCAATTATTGTGGACATGGGACGTGGCATGTACTGTTTCTACTAGAAAGATACACATGGATAGTGGGCATTGCGCTAGGTGTCTCTTTTTATCTAGGGAAAATTTCGGGCATCCAATAAAAAGTTCTTTCAACTAAGTTCATTTTTGAATACAATGACCAAACTAACCCTACTTACAAAAATACTCTACACCGCATAAATAATTTTTACATGCACCGCAATAATAATTTCACATGCACCGCATGACTCAGTTTCACATGCACCGAGTGAGTAATTTCACATGCACCGCATGACTCATTTTCACATGCACCGAGTGAGTAATTTTACATGCACCTCATGAGTCAATTTTTACATGCACCGCTCAATTTTACATGCACCATATGAGTAATTTTACATGCACAGCATGAATAATTTTTACATGCACCCCTCAATTTTACATGAACTGTACTAGTAATTTTACATGCACCGTCGATTTTAACATGCACCGCATTAGTAATTTTACATACATCTCATTACTCAATTTTACATGCATCGCATGAGTAATATGCACCGATAGATTATGCATATTAAACTATCTCATATGTTTCTATCGGTGCATGTAAATCACATGCACCGATAGACACAGATGGTAACATGTCCACCGCAGGAAAAAAAACTACCTTAATGCATGCATATGAGACTATCGGTGCATGTAATTTTCATGCACCGATAGACTCGATCGGTGCATGTAATTTTCATGCACCGATAGACTCGATCGGTGCATGAAATTACATGCACCGACAGATTCAGTCGGTGCATGTAAAAATTAAATAATCAAAATCAAATAAAGCGATTGTACCACCAAATCGTTCTTGTATCAAATGACTGATTCAACAATATAAGCAACGGGAATGCAAACCGAACACGAATTGGAAAGAAATTCAAAACAACGAGAATGATGAAAAATGAATAATTTCCTCAATTTTTTTAGATTCACGTTTTCTGCCCAAAGTTGAGTTTAAGAAAATTAATCCAAAATTCAACGAAAAAGAATTCAATGATTTTAGAAAATCACGATCGAAGAACGCGAGGCTAGAACAACTGAAATTCGATCAGAATTTCGTCGCTAAAACAGAATTCAAGCAAACACCCAGAGAATTAGAAACAATTCACTGAGAGGGAACAAGGAATCAACAACAATCACAACACAAATTGTAAATACGACCACACAACACAACCTAATAAAGTGATTCCAAATGAAATTATCTCAATTTGTTCGAAGAATCTTTGCAGAATTGCGGAAAACAAAAATCAGAAACAAATCAGAAGCTTCAGAGGCAACGCGATGGTGGAAAGTAGGCAAAGGCTTGGGGATGAAGGTGTAGAGCAGGGGTATTTTAATCATAATTAATGGACTAATTATATTAGGGTTTGATAAAATGGACTTATTTGAAATAAATTTTCTAAAAGATGTATTTAGTTGAAAGAAGATTTTTTGGGGTGATTTAGTTGAAAGATGTTTTAAAAATGGTACCTTCTTGTAATTTCCTCTTTTATCTATGTTATTTATCAAGGAAGAGGCCATGAGACCGACAACTTGGTCACATGGTATGGCATAGAAATTACCGTAATGCTCATCATAACTTTATTAATTACTCAGATGATATGGCATAGAAATTAACGTACTTCTAGGGCAGTTTAACGGGCCGAATCAATCCGGACCCGACCCAAAATCGGATCGATTAGCCCGGTTTGGAACTGAAACTGGGCAAGTCGGTTCCGGATCGGTCCGGACCCAATAACATACTGGGTCGGATCGGTTCTACTGATCCGGATCCTGTATCTTACCGATTCCGGACCAAACGGATCCGATTTCAGGCTGAACCGGAACCAGAACCGGATCCATTATTTTAAAAAAAAAATTATTTATACTGGTATATATTCGATTTTTTGAAGAAAAAAAAATCAACAAACTCGGTTTCGGGTTGGAACCGATTCAACCCGGAACCGATTGGATCGAAATCGGATCTAATCCGGTTCCTTAACGGATCGGACCGGTTTCAGGATTATTGGATCCAGAACCGGCCGGTTCCGGATCGATCCGGACCGAGTTGAGCCAATAAGCACCCCTACGTTCCCCTCATAACTTTAGCCCACCTCATTTTATAAAAAAACAAATGTACATACATGCAACGCCTGCATGGTTAAGAATCACAATGAGGATATAGTACCAATTACGCAAGACTTGTAACACGAAAAAATAATATTGTGTCCCATGCACATTGACTATTTAACTTAAGCCCGGTTAACTTACTACATGCTGATCCTCCCTAAAAATTACCAAGTCGAGAGATTCACCATGCAATAAGCCTCATCTCCTTCCCAATCTAATACAGTGTATCCATAATCTTAATGCAACCTGTCTACTCGTGCAAAAGCTTCAGATAAGTGGTGAACCCTGTTCGCATCAGAGATGAGACGAACAATATGGTAGCACTTATAATTCATAACTTGGGATGTTTCCCAAATTCAACTTTCGATTACGATTGCACCACTTATATCAGTTGATAAAGCAAACAGATTCAAGAACTTGAAAAAAAAAATTAGCGTGCTTCAAAATAGTAAATATGTCGATTGCCCAGTTCAGCTCAGCTTTGATCAGTGAATTCAAATTGTTTTCATCACTTTCCACAACAATTTTTGTGTTAATTTACCCCCAAACATAATACAAATTATCAATTTCTTCCCCGTCGAGGATATTTCTTAGGGTGTTAATTGTTTTGCGTTTTGACTCATGATAACTAACAGGACTAAAAGGCAAAAACCAAATGCACATACCCTTCTTCACAGTCCTCGTACCCTAGGCATAAAAATGGGTAGAGACCCTCCTTTACGACAATAGGAGGCGAGAAAGGGAATATATCACAAAAATTTACCGACGGCAGAAGAATGCGAAGTCTGGGTGATTGACCTGCACCAAATTTAGCCAATTATCAGCATCTTGCAAGAGAGAACTGGCCAACTGGCGCTGATGACCTGCATCTGGAGTCCACAGTGATTCTCTATATCTGTACGAGGCAAGCCCAAATACCGGCAACAAGATCTGCGGAACACCATCGGTTTCAGTAGGATACATTATAGTTGGAGGTTTCACGGCTTCACTTCCTGCAGATGCAAAAGATACAGACAGGAAATCAGATAGGATGATAAGAGCACGTATACTCCGGAGACTAGGCACACAGCGTTGAATACACCTTATTTAAGCAAGGAGTCCCATGGAAAGATAATTTACATAACTCTGTCATATTGAGTCCAATTTGTACTTTACAACTAGCAAACAACAAAGCATATATTCCTTAGTGCAAAAGCATATATAAATATTTTTACATTATATTTCACTTCAGATTCACAAGCATGATATTTAAGGCGCATTTATGCATATGTCAAGCCTTACTATCAAATCACATTTCACCTTTAATTGATCTCCTGTGCAATTAAGTCACATTTAAGGCAAATCTCAAGCCTTTGACGTGAGTGTTTTACTAAAGAATCATGCCTTCAACTTAGGTGCTCTCCTTCTCTGCTTTTAAAACAGGGTTGTTAAATCATTAGGATAAGCCATTGAGGTCCTGTGTGGTAGCATTTTCATAGGCAGACACAATGACACATAAAGCACACACACAAACAAATAGAGGTAAGGTATATCCACCTGTCAATGGTGTATGAAGAGAGTGGAAGGTTAAAAAGCAAGCATCTAAATCTTTAAGAGTTTGTCCGGTAGGTATTCTATAAATGGGATACCTGCAGAGCAATTATTGACCATTAGGTAAGTAAAATATTACCACCTAAAATCGGCAACCAAGATTGGACCCTTAATAAAATTATACCAGGCCACAGAGATCCAACTCAATGGATGTAGATCACAACTTCTAAGTGTCTTCAATTCCGGGAAGCCGTGAGCAAGATCAAATATCTGGCAAAGTTTCAGCTCAATGCAGGTTAAGGAATGAAAGAGTACCCTTTACCCAATTTCACCATAACAAAAGAAAATTTGAACAAAATAATTCAAGCATATTAGATGAATATGGAAGACCAACCTTGTTTGTCAAAGGTTCACGACAATATGGCTGATCCTTCTCAAGATACTCAAACAACAAGCAACCCTGTGGGCTTCCAGATTCACCTTCATCGCTAGAAAAGCCTTCTTGAAAAGCCATGTGCTGTGCTCTTAAAGACGACAATTCTACACCGCGAGGACTATCATTTATTTGAAAATGATAGTTATGTGGCTCCTTCAAGTAACCTCTGTCTTGTTCACTATCGCTGCTTCCATCACTACTAGAATCCCTAAAATATTCACCATCACTTTCTTCACCAGGTAGCCTACCACATGAGAGAAGAAATTATCAATTGGATGGGGGAGAAATGAATTTGGCTGAGTCTTATTCAGAAACAAATTGGTGTCAAATAGTTTATGGGATAACTAAAAAAATTAAGGGAGTCCGGAGAAAATGTGATCAGACATAGTTTTTCACAATATAAGGGCAAGCACTATCGAGAGTTGTAAGCGAAAAAAAAAGGGTTTCAGTCAGTACTTGAGAAAGCTACAATCGCTAAGAAAATGGATGTGTTAAGAGACTTAGAGTAAACTGTAACAACAGGTGAAAAATGCTTAACCATTCCTAACTTTTAATGCGTAAAATGTTAATGAGAAGCAACAATGACCGAAAGAAAGAATAATTTAAACAGAATATCTATTGTCTATTGCACTATCCCAATTAAAGAACATTGACGATCACCAACACAGACTAAAAACACACATAATATTTTGATATAACAGATTCTCAAAATACTAAAATGTGTAAATAAGTGGCTTATTTTAAGAAACAAATTTCACTCACAGTACTATCTTTTTACCAACAGAAACAATAAAGTGGAAAGCCACCAAGTTTCAGGTACAATTCACAAGCACGCACACACACATCATCAGTACAAAAGTACCAGTTTAGGCTTACATATACAAGACATAGTTTGTTAAACAGGAAAAAAAGCCCCCATCAAATCTTAATCGCATCGCGAATCAAGTATAATACTTCCGCTAGACCCAGTCCTCAGGACAAGGAAAAGAAAAGGATGAAAAAAGCATGGAAAGAAAGATAAAATAAAATCCAGAGCCATTTACAATACAAAAGTTTTAGTTAAACATGATTCCTTCACTAGAAACAATTACACACTATAAGATTCTCAGTTGCAAATGAATTCTATAATTAGAAGATCAGAAGTTCCAAACCTTCAACAAAACCTGCTACATATCCAACAGAGTTAGCATAGGAAGAATGATACATCATGTATTTATTCAAAAATTGAACATAAATAACAGATCAGTGTGCAAGCGATATTGAACCATCTAAAGTCAAAAAATAAATTCCTGAATTAATATTAAAAAGGAATAAAAGAGTAGAACTATAATAGAGGAGAGAAAATAAGACCCGACCCAACAGAGACAAGAATCCTCCAATTTTCATCCAAACACAGGAATTAGAACAAAAGAGTATGTTTTCATTCTACAATTCTTTTCTTCTTTCTACATAACAATTAGCTTCTAGATCAAACATAAATTCTTAAAACAGCGTATTTCAGGAAGACTGATACCTTAATTTTGCCCTGCTCTTTGAAAGATCGCCATATAATTGAATGCCTGATAAATAAGGCACATAATACTGAACAACGCAATCAGAATCATTTAATATCAAAGGCACTCCAGCACCATATGCACTCCATTCCTTGAATGACTCCCATAAATCACTAAGAACAAAGAACGGCTGAGATTCTGCATCACCTGTTCTCCAACTCCTCCCAGCCATCTGTCATTTCAACGTAGTCACAAATTTGGAAGTACATCTAAAAATTGGACACAAATTTGGAAGTACATCTAAAAATTGGACACAAATTTGGAAGTACATCTAAAAATTGGACAACACTCGTTCATTTAGGATTTTCATGTGAATGATAATGATAATAGAGCAATCGAGAATAAAAGCAAGTTCTAGGCTCCTATCAAGTATTTTGCAGCCGCTCAACGGCTTATGTCTCGTTGGGAATGGAATAGCTTGTTCTCATAGTAAATTTTTGCAGTTGCAAATCCATAAAATAAACTTCAATCAACTCATTATTAACAAAGGTAACCTTGGATAAATTCTGCCCTGGAACAGAAGGGGTGACGGATGCCAAGAACCTCTGCAGATTACACAAGGGGGAGGGTTGCAGAACCGGCACAGCAGCCGGCTTAGACTTTTCCGCCGGCGTCTCATCGCTTTGGCTCCTTGAGTAGGTTGAGGTGACATCACTCTGCGACCTCCCAAAATAATCCCGACTCCGGTGAGTTCTCGACGCACTATATAACCGATCGTCGCCATTTCTATTCCTATTAAACTGAAATCCTTGCGCCCACATATCTCCTCCACAAAACCCTAATCTTACTATGTAATAATTTATCAATTTCTACACACCAACAAGCCCTAAACCCTTCGATTTGGAAACACCTTTCTCTGCTATACAACCGAACAATTTACAATGACAATGCAATATAAACAAAAATTACGCAATTTAATAGATAAATATTCGTCGTCTTCAACAAATGAATTCGAATCCACGACTGTTTTCGATGAATTTGAGGAATATTTGAATGTAATTACCAACTTTGATCAAAGTTGTACCACGGGTGCTGCAAAATGGAAAGAGAGTGTATGTATAGGTGCATGTATAGAGAGAGAGAGTTAATGAAAATGGATGGGCTAGAAGAAGAAGAAGAAAGGCGATCAAACTTTTGAATATTAAATGAAGATGGAACTTTTACTGCGCGGTAAAAAAATTAGGGACCTTTCGTGTGTGTGGTTGGTTGCGGTGAAAGGACGCTTTTGCCACCAAATTGTTTCTTTAAAATTATTTTTTATTACTATTATCTCAAAAAAAATATATTATTATAATATAGACTCTTTTGAAAATCGGATCGGATTAATCGGTTCAACTGTGATCGGTGTTTAGTCAGGTCCAATTGACCTTCAAAATCACTCTGCTAAACAACCGATGTGAACCATATTCAACCTGTTGACGAACCGAATCCTTTATTTTTCTTTATTTTTTAAAGTTTTAATTTATTTATTTTTTGTTAAATTATAAATAATTTTTTTATTACAAATATATATTATATATAATTTATTGTTATTGAAATAATTATAAATAATATTTTATGTATGTCTTATAAAAAATCCATATAATTCTATAAATATGCATTGTATATTATATATAAATATATTTAATTTATCGTAAATTATAAAATATAAATTATTTCATAATTTTTTTATTTATTTTCTTATGATTTTGAGACATTGTTCTTGTTGAAAACTACTTGTTGTTTTTGAGATGTTTTATTGGTTTTTTTTTAAGTTGGACTTTTGGTTTCATGTGATTTTTAAATTGGACATGTTATGTTGATGTAATGATATTTTTTATTATCAACTTGAAAATATAGGAAATACATGGTATATATATTTTACAAAAATCAAAATATATACTACATAATACTGACGTTATCACCGATTGAACCCATGGCTTAACCAATCGAACGGATAGAACCTGAAATCAGTAAGAACACTGGTTTCATGTTCGATCCAGTTTTTGAAAACACCGATAATATAACCATATTTTGGCTGACCTCTATAAGGTTTAATTAATTTTATCTCGGGATGCCATTGGGACATCAAGCAATTCATTTCGCACCAATATAGATTGAATATTCCACATGATACTAAATGAATGGTTGGATTGTGATCTTAGGGCCAATATCAATTAAATCAAACAAAATATAGGTTTATTTAACAAGAACGTGACCTAACTATGGTTATATCCAATTTGAAATCAGGTAGCATGAATGTAACCCAATTTGAAATAGGACTGATTTTGAAAACAGGTAGTCCTATACGACAAATTTGGTTTTATCGTTCAAACAAAATGATATCATACAAAGAAATCAAGTTAATTATTAATAAAATACTCTCTTTTCACATGGTCATAGATAATCAACTGGCGTTAGTTAATGTATATATTAAATGTTCGGTTGGCTTTGTTGATGTTATCCTTAAGAGTATTGTTCTTAGGGATCGTAAGGGTAGTAATTTTCAAAGTTACAAGAATAGTTCGATCCAATATGTTATTAACAGAGGACTGTGAATGTATATATTAAATGCTCAAAAGGTTTTGTTGATGAGGACTGGAAGGAGTCATGTACTCCTATGTTTTTAAAATTATTTCCTTAAAATTTTTTTGAATATTTACTTGAATTTTTATACAATTTGTCTGACTCCGATGCCATTGGATTAGGTGTGCTTTGCCTGTGGAATATGAAACACAAGTAAGGGGTTAGTTTGATGTTTTTTTGTTGCTCTCACGGGTATTTTATGGGGTTAATTTTGATCATTGATGTGACATATTCAACATTAGAGTGTTTCACATTACCTAAAGTCTTCAGGTTTTTCAGGATATCCATAACATAACCTGAAATATTTCGATAAGATATTAATGATTGATATATACTTACGATGATAGCATCAAATTTTCGGATTATGTTACGAGTAAGCGCGAACGTGATTGGCGAGGAAGGATTATTTGTCAATGAAAATTGGAGGTACACGTGTATGATTGGATAATAAGAGGTCATTTTCTTATCTCCACGTGTAAGTTTCATTGGTATTGAGGCACTTGTGACCAAAATATTTATTATTTGTTTGTGAATCTCGTGGCGTTAAGTCCACGAGCTTAATGGGCTGTGAATAAATTTAAATTGAGAAAATTACATATAGTATCATTTTTTAAAATATCTTTTAATTAAATCTATCAAAATATTTTTTTATTAACTAAATATATATTTTAAAAAACTTATTTCAACTAAGTCCAATTTTTTTTATTTCTCCTATTTATAAGTCTTTTCTCCTTCCCAAATTAACCATACATATTTTAATACTGCCCCAAATTCCTGAACTTGTTTTTCTTTTAAACATTATTTGCGTGAATGTTCCCCATATACAGAATTTGTAGAGTAGAATCAACATGTTGTTGATTGGAGTGGGATCGAGTCCACATGGTGGAGGAGGTGGCGCGTGATGGATGGGGATGGAGGGAGGTGACGGGTGATGGCAATCGCGGCGACAGGCCCATCTGGCGGAGAGGAAGAAGAGCGTGATTGCGATTATAATGGAGAAGAGAACGAGGATGAAGTATAGGGTGCAGCCATGGATTTGGAAATTGCTGTCGTCGAACTCGGTTATAGTGACATCGAAACGGTGACTCCGATGATAGGAAAATTTTCTTTACGTGTCAATTCCGTCGATTTTTTGTTGTGTTTTTCGCTCACTTTTTATTATTCGAATTACCATCGGTGTTTTGCGTCAAATTTTTTGCTGATTTGTGCTTGAATTGTGCAAAAAATTTCAGTAATCATTCCCGAAAATTGATCAACACTGACTTTCGCTCTTCACAAGCGCTCGATTTTTTTTCTCCGTCTTATTATTACGTTGTGCGATCCAATTTTCGTAACATGAATTCCAGATTCATAACGTTTGAGTGCAGATCATTGCGTGCAAATTGTTGCTTTTGTGATGGATTCTTGTGATTTCTCGTTCCTTTTGTGCTTTAATTTGATCGAATTCCCTTGTCAAACGATTTTTACGTGTCTGTGTATTACCCTCATTGGTTCACACTATGGTATGCGATCTATTTTTGTGTTTACGTGTTTTTGTTACTCTTACAGATGGTTTTGTTTTTTGCAGGATGAATTTTGATAAACAAAGTGCGAATGGTGTTAAGTTTATTTGTTCAGCAGCCATCTGTATCTAGCGCAATCTCGAAATTAATTCTACTTCCTTATTTTGATTCTCAGTAAACTTATATTCGATGATTGTATATTTGATCAAATATTGTGATAAAAAATAATATACATGCACCATATGACTCTAGAGGTGCATGTAAATTACATGCGCCTATAGAGACATATGGTGCATGTAATTACATACACCTATAGACACATATAGTGCATTTGAGTCATGTATTGCATGTAATTTACATGCACCACACGAGACTAACAAGGAATTACCTAGTGGTGCATGTAATTTACATGCAGAACTAGTTTATTGGTGCATGTAATTACATCCACCGATAGACTTAGGTACTTTTTTTTAACCAAATATAGTCATCGATGCATGTAAATTACATGCACCACTAGGTAGTTTCTTGTTAGTCTCGTGCGGTACATGTAAATTACATGCACCGCATGACTCACATGCATCATATGAGTTTATATGTGCATGTAATTTACAACTAAAAATAATAATCAACCCATATTATTTGAGTATTATATCGTGTTTAAGTGACTTTTCACATATAAATCTTGGTCAAAATATATTAATATGATCATGCAAATGAATTTTTTTTAATACTAAGTCAAATTAAATTCGCGAGTCCTGGTCACCATTCCGAGAGCTGAGTCAGCCTCGACGCGTAACAAAAGAATTCAAAATGACGTTTTTATTTCAGAATCAGTCATAATTAATTATTTGAATTAATTAATTAAAATTGACTCATGCGGGATGCATATAAAATTGACTCGTCGGGTGCATGTAAAAATTACTCATGCGGTGCATGTAAAATCTAATCATGCGGTGCATGTAAAATTACTCATGCGGTGTATGTAAAACGGAGTCATGTGGTGCATGTAAAAATTTACTCATGCGGTACAGAGTGTTTTCATAACTGGGGTTAATTTGGTCATTGTATTGAAAAATGGACTTAGTTGAAAGAATTTTTTTGGGTGACTGGACCGAAAAATCTTTTATCTAATGATACCGGCCGAAATTGACCCATTTAAATTATATATATATATATATATATATATATATATTTATATTATTTTTTTATCCTAATTATATGTATTTTGAAAATATAAATTTCGTATTAAAGGGTGATGGATGAAATTACATAAACATCTCTAATTTTAATAATATTATTTTAATTTAAAAAATATTTTCTGCGTGAGGTTTTTAACATTTATTATAAGATTAATTTCAAGATTTGGAGGTAGTGCTAGTATTAAAACTTAGTTGTGGATTTATAATTTATGTCAAATATACGAGGTGTATCTCTTTAAACTAGATGTTAAAAGTTGCAATATACTTACAATAATTTTATTAATTAATTATATATTTCAAAATTTCAAATTTGTTATCGACTTTGCGGCACTATTTCATTCATGCCACGATTTATATGATAGCATAAGAACAACACGTGTGTGCATGGACGGATCTATTAAAGGGCAAAGGGGGGCAAGTGCCCCCCCTTTCCCCAAAAAAGTAATTTTTTTTTACCTTAAAAAAATATTTTAAAAAAAAATATTACAATTTTACCCTAAAAAATTATAAATTGTCCCTTAAACATTACATTTTGTCCTCCCTTAAATTATATTTTGATCTCTAATTTTTTTTTTTGGCCTAAATTTTTTATTTTAACTTTTTTTACCCCTTCCTAAAAATCCTGCATCCGCCACTGCGTGTGTGGCTATCTTTTAAACCGTACAGGTTAAGTATAAGTAATAATAATAACAATGGTCCCTTCAAAACTAGATAATGTTGAAAACCTGGGCTTTCTCGAATAGTTTCTCGAGTCTGTCCCACTTGGAACTCCTCGATTTCGAGCTTGGCTTTTTCCATTTAAAATATTTTAAAATCCAGTTCCCCATATTAAAAAATAATAATAAATGTTTCATTTAATAATCATGATACAATAAATTTTTTAAACATTAATACATGATTTAAAAAATATTAAATATATTAACTTTTTTTTAGAAGTAAAATAATAATATTAAGAAGAGAGTACAAGGGGTACTCTAACCCAAAATAAGAGTACAAGCCTACAAACACATAATAAGTGACCAAACAAAAAACATTACATTGATTTCAGACACAAAATAGCCTCCAAAAACCAATCGTTCAATGAATAACTAAAAGACTTACAATATTGGGCTTTGATCCACATCCAACTATACTTCTTGATGTTATCCACCACACCGCTCATATCAGAAACTGAGCCTTCGAAGATACGTTTGTTCCTTTTAAACCAGATACACCATACAGTGCAAACCCATAACAATGACCAAACGTTAACCGAAATCCCCGAAACACGCAGGCCACCATGGGATTCAAAGTGGTTACTTGGATCCTCATTACCAAAATAAACCAGCTTCAACCAATTATACATTTCTGACCAAATATTATAGGAAAATTTGCATTTACAAAACAGACGGCAATGATCCTCCTCTTCCACTGAACTAAAAACACAGATGGATTGTGCAACTAGAACACCCCTACCCAACAAATTTGTAAAAGTTGCCACTTTGTTTAAATTGATTTTCCAAGCTAAAACAATTGCCTTTTAGGGAGCAATCTTGCACCATAATTTTGAAAAAATATGGCTGGGTGGAACCTGAAAAGGAGAAACAGAATCCAAAAAACCATAAGCAGACTTGATAGAATAGATACCATCCACTTTGAGCTTCCAAAACCAACAGTCCTCAACATTTGCAACAAAATTTTCCATGTCAATAAATACAATAAAATCATCAAAATAGGTTAATTCCCAGGATTGCAAACATCTCCTCCATTTTAGATCCCAGGACCACTTTCCTTCGCTCCACTTAGTTACTTCATTGATAGAGTTTTCTTTGTTTAAGGACAGACTGAACAATCTTGGAAATTTAGATTTGAGACAAACCCCTCCAATCCACTTTTCTCCCCAGAATAATGTATCACAGCCATTACCCACTTTTCTACCGAGATTCTCTTTGAACCACTTGAAATTTGGGTTGTGCTCAAAATCGAGAAAGTCATTCCACCACCCCGAGGCTTTACTGTATCCTCTGGTCCGATCACTTCCTTTTCTCTCTCTCTCAAAGAACCCATATTTTGATCGTAAGACTTTGGGCCAAAGCTGGTGCTTATCAATTCGGATTCTTCAATTCCACCTACCAAGCAAAGCTTTATTGAAAGAGAACATATTTCTCACCCCTAGACCCCCTTTATCTTTATCCAAACACACTTTATCCCAAGCCACCTACGCTATTTTTCTTTTATCCTTACCCCTCCCCACAAAAACGGTCTTTACAATTTAATAAGTTCATCCACAATTTTTTTGGAGCTTTATAAAAAGATAAAAGATACACTGAGAGTGAAGAGATAACAGCATTCAAAAGGGTAACTCTACCCCCAATAAAAATCATTTTAGTATGCCAACTATTGAGCCTAGATTTGACTTTATCGATCAAAGGCTTCCACACCAATACTTTCCTATGAGATGCACCCACTGGGATTCCAAGATAGTTCAAGGGAAGGGAACCTTTGCTGCAGTTAAGAAAATCAGCAGCTCTATCAAGCCACACATCATCAACATTAAGACCCACTAATTTACTTTTGGTCAAGTTTATTTTTAAACCCGAAAGAAGCTCAAAATTTCTGATCACGGCTTTCATAAGGACTATATTTTGCCAAGAAGCTTCACGCAACATGATTGTATCATCCGCAATCTGGATATGAGATATATTCAAGCGATCCTTCTCGACTTTTGTTGGATGAAACAACTTTTGATCAATTGCCTTACTCATGAGACCACTTAGGCCTTCTGAAACGATGAGATAAAGAAATGGAGATAGGAGATCACCCTGTCTTAATCCCTTACCAAGTTTGAACTCGCCCGAAGGCTGCCATTTACCAAAACAGATGTCGTGGCCGAGGAAACACACTCCATAATCCAGCGACGCCAAATAGAATCAAAATTCATCGATTCCATCATTTCATCCAAAAAATCCCGATTGACAGAATCGTAGGCCTTTGCGAAATCCACTTTCAGGATAATACATTTTTTCTTATTCTTTTTAACCTCATCAATCGTCTCATTTAAGGTTAAAACACTGTCAAGAATCTGTCTGTTATCCATGAACGTTGTCTGGTTAGGTGAGATGACATTATGCAACACTTTGGAAAGCCTAATGGCCAATAATTTTGCAATGATTTGATACAAGCAGCCAATCAAAGAAATATGCCTGAATTCGTCAATATTCGTCGGATTAAGTGTGAGACCCCGTTATCTAAACAAGATTCTAAGTGCAATTAAGAGAACTAATCATTCATAAATCAGAGTATTAGGCCGTGTTGATAATCCTGAGCTTAAGAGATTACAGTACCAAAAGTTCAAAAGGAATTATACATATTCCTAACAAAAGGTACCAAATTACAGCTTTACTCTACTCTTTGTAGAAACTATACAAAAAGGAAAATTCTGTTATGCTAATCCTGTAGCACTCCTTACAGCTCAGCGTATCAACCCCAACACTAGTTCTCCATGTCAAAAGCACCTACAAAGACAACCCCCAACACATGAGCACATCATAGTTCATATCAATCATAATATGAATGTAAAGCATAAATGCATAAATCATAGGCATAGGATACTTCCTGAATTTCCAATGCATTTAAAACGCCCATTTTGGTTGTCCCTGTACCATAACTCATAATCAAATCAATATATGATATTATGGCTTCTTTAAATAAATGCCATGACATAACTTCACTTCTTAAATCTTTACTTCAATCCTTAGTCGGTTTATCATCAGTGTATTTTAATGCCCCTCGCATCATAACTTCATAATAAGCGGAACTCCCCTCTCTCGCTTCTTCATACAAGCGGTATTTCTATCCTCGCTTCGTATGGAATACCTCGCCTCCATGTGCAAGCGGACCTACACCCCTCGCTCCACATTTTTAGCGGTATAAGCGGTAAGCATTAAAATCATCACTGTGATAACCTTGACTCGTGGAATACACAACAAATGTTCCACAACATACATATGCAACAACAATGCATAAACAACATGTATCATAATCATAATGCACAAACTGATACATACTTGTATCCATCATGTGTCAAATTGACAAACATATAATACATGTTACCGTTGGGTGCCGTACGTCGCTTACGTATCTTTCCAAAATATCTTCAGTTGCAGGGCTCTATCCCATGCGTTGTGTGGCTACCTGTGATGGCTCTACACAAGTGTACAACATAATATTAGATGCCAATAATAGCCCAATACCAAAAATCCCACAAAATAATTAAAAACACATGTTTTGGCTTCTCGCGATCGATCGCCAATATGCCCCGATCGATCGCGAGATGCTACTGCCTCAACATTCAAAATTCTGCCTTCCGCGATCGATCGCTGATGTTGTGCTGATCGATCGCGCCAAACTCGCGATCGATCGCTGAAGTGTTCTGCCTCGCACCTAGTGCTCGCGATCGATCGGGAAAATGCGCCGATCGATCGCCAATGTCTGTAAATCGCGAACAACCTGCATTTTCGAGCACTCATTTTCAAGCCAACCGATCTAGCACATAAGACATAACACATGCCCAAACAAACATGCTAGGAATTTCATAAAAACACCATGCAAGTACTTAAATCGAAAGTTCATCCAAACCTACACTTACATGCCATTTTTTACACAACAAATTATCTAAACTCAACCAAAACTTAACCAAAAACAGGATATGGTTCCTTACCACTTTTGCTCCTCTTTGCTTGCAAGAATTTGGTCAATAAATCATTAAATCTCTCCTCCTACTTGCTTAGCAGATGTTGGACGATTTTTGGGTAAAAAAGGGAAGAGATTTGAGTGGAGGAAGGTTGAGTGGTGGGGGGTTAAAGTGAGGGGTATGGGCAGCTGTGTGGAGAGATGGGTATGGGTTGGTAGGGGGTGGTTGGGTGTGGGTTATGTTATGTGTTATGTTTTGGTCCCGGTATTTAGCATGATGTAATAAAATATCCTCACATGATATTTTATAGTATTTAATCAACAAAATACTTCAACTTCCAATTAAACATGCTTCACCCAAAACAAACAACATACACCCCAAATAATCATGCCATAATCCAAATTCACAACATATAACACATGCACCCTGAAACGCATTTCCCCAAATTCTACCCAATGAATTAATACCATAATCTTCATAACATAATTAATGTTTAAAATCACATAATCATTTCAGGGATATCACATTAATCACCTTAGGAATTAGCGTGATAAAAGAAGGGTTAATACCACGTACCAGCTTTCCTTGTTTAAAAACTCTGAGACAAATCTAATCACATCGGTTTTAAGAATCTGCTAGCACCGTTGAATGAAGTTGGCATTAAAACCATTTGGACCTGGACTTTTTGAACCCCCACAACCCCATATGTTCATTTCGATCTCCTCCTCCTCTGGTAATGCAATTAAAAATGTGTTATGAGACCCTGAATTTTTTGCAAAATTGATACCTCTAACTTTTGGTTAAGACCACTTGCTATAGAAAAACATTGATTCAAAATGTTAACTTAACTACTTGTTTTTTTCGAGTACTTAATTCTCAATGTTTACACGCTAAACATAATTAATGTATATTTTAGCAATAACAACAAAATTGTTATTTAGATATAAAATAAATATGATTACTATAATTTTGAGATTATATACCCAGTCACATTAGTTTTATTTAATGATTATAGTAATTAACGTTTTTTCTTTTCTTAACATTTAAGAACTGCGGCTGGGCGTCTCATAATTGTATTTAAAATTTATCTTAAAATATGCATTAAGTTTCGTTAAAAATCTAGAATTTCTTAATTAAATGGATATGTATTATTTAGTAAATTAATAATTTATTATATAATATAATAAATTGAAAGTATTATCTTATCAAATTTGTACTTTTTTTTAACAGACACATACTATAATTTTGTTAATGCTAACAAAATTTGGTAAGTTAATTTTAAATAGTCAATTAGGCTAAAGAAATCCTACATTGAATTTTTGATACACTTATGGTTTGTTTATATTGAGAAACAAATCAATAGAGTGTAGTTAAGTAGAAAAGATGTGTGCCCCTCGGGCGTCGTCCGTCCGTCCGCTCTGCTCGGCTCGTCTAGACTCGCCGCCCCGCGTCGCGCTCGCGTGCCGCAAAGGCAGCCTTGTCTTTTTAATACTTGGATTTCTTAAATGAATTTTCACATACATGACTTTTCACATTCTGCTGAGTATTAAGTTTGATACTTTTCATATCCTGCATAATTGATATCAGATTTAAGTGTGGGGGCTTAAATCCGTATTAAGTGTGAGACTTAATATTTGATGTTAAGTGTTGAGGCTTTTCATCTACCCCACTAAGCATTACACTTAATTTCTGAGACCTTTGAGAGGTTTGTTGCTCAGTTATATAAGCTGATCCAGCACCATTATTTCATCCATCCGAAAATCCGCATTCATACATATCACACATACTGTTCGAGAGTGCTACACACCACTAGTGTTCGAAAGAGTCTGTTCGGAGTTCCGCTTCAATCTAAACAGTGGTGATTGGGTGTTGTAACTTGGAACTCATTTGTCCAGGAGGCCATAAACTTACGCTGACAAATTTGAGTTTACGGGCACACGGCTTGTTGTAGCCTCGTCCAGATTCATTTCCAGTTTCCTGTTGTGTTTTCTACAATTACACTGTTGCTATAAGTTTACTGTCTTAGTATTTCAGTATAATTATTTTGCATGGTCATTGTAATCTGATTAAATTTGTATATTTATATATATACATAACCAACAATCGTAAACTCAATTTTTTTTTGTTCTTTGATCTGTTTTTGTGTTCTTTAATTTCAGATTTTAATCAATTGCAATTTCAAATGTTGTTACTGCTCAAGTTTTAATTCATACACTATTTCTACACTGTCTAAGGATTTATCCTGGTGTTTTAAAACTGTTTTGATATTATTTGTGCTCTATCATTTGTGTTCTGTTTTAGTCAATGATTGACCAAATTCCAAACCGAATTGCTGAGAATTCTAAGATTCGAGTGGTGAAAGCTAGCGGCGCTGAGGTCGTTATGTCAGTTCTGAGAAACCTAATACTTCTCTCTCAATTTGAGAAATCGAAAAAGTTCAAAGGTTCCAACTTTAAGCGTTGACATCAAATTCTTCTTGACCACCTTGAATTTGACCAGGTTTCTCAAAGAGGAGAAACCAGTGGAGGACAAATAGGATCCTCAATCTGTTGTAATAGTCGAATCGTGGATGAATGCCGACTATCTCTGTTGCAACTACGTACCGAATTCTCTTGACGATGCACTTTTCAATGTGTATTCCCCCAAAGAAACTGCAAAGGATCTTTGGGAATCGTTAGAAATGAAGGAAAAAGTTGACGATGCAGGTGCAAAGAAATTTGTAGCCGGACGATTCCATGACTATCGAATAGTATATGTCACTCAATGCCAAACCAATGAGGGTAAAAGGAAGATAGTCCCAAACAAAGGGAAAGACAAGAGACCTGTTCATGCCCACATTTCTGAGGACAATCTAAGCTCCGACATGGATGACATGCATCTGACTGCTGTGGTGTCGGAGGTGAACCTTGTTGGTGGGAACTCTAAGGAATGGTGGGTGGACACTGGGGCTACTCGCCACATATGCGACAATAAATGAATGTTTAAGACCTATCAATCGGTAAATGATGAGTTGTGATGACCAGGGATTATAGGTGTTAATCCCGTAGTATTAATAATCCCTAAAGTGGTTTTACGTGGCGATTTGGGATTTAATCGAGGTGTTGGGCCTTCTGGGCTCGTTTATTTGGGCAGTTGGGATCGTTGGATCCAGAGGTTGAGATTGTATTCACATTACGGTGTAAAACCTAAGAGTTGGGTTTTTGATGTGTCTCGGAATCTCGGGTGCTATGTGAGCACCGGTAGAGGGTTTTGGAGTTAGAGAGAGAGTTTTTGAAAACAGATGATTTTTAAGGAATCATGATGTATTTGTGGGGCTATTAATTTTTCGGGGTATTTTTGCTATAAATACCATTTAAACCCAAATTTTAGACATAATTTCCATTTCAGCCCCAATTCCTCCCCCTCTCTCTCCCGCGTACGATTCCCGTCACCCCCTGCACCCCCGCCGTTTCAGGCGCTCCGCCAGCCGCCGTCCGGCCGCCGATCGGCGCGTGCGACCTACCGCCGGCTTCGTCTCGACGAGGCGCTTCTTTCCCCTCTGCCAATTGAAGGTTTCGTCGCGTGTGGAAGTCGAATTTTACAGAAAGGCGTCGATCCCCAAAAGTTAGGGTTCATCGATTTTGAACGATTTTGCTTCCGATTTTCGTTGGGTAATCTCCCTTACCCCTTGTTCGTCTTTTTCGTGTATTTCCATGCCTTTATTGTGATTTTTGGTTCGAATTTCTGTTCGAATTTTAGGGCTTGGATTTCGAAATTTTGGGGGTTTTTGGCATGGGTGTTGTTTCTTGCAATTGATGGATTATTGCATGTTTTAAGAGTATTATGATGCTTGATTGAGAAGCTTTGGTTCGAATTTGAAGGATTTTAAGAGTTGGGATTTAAAGGCTTGTTTGGGATCGATTTTAAGGGGGTTGAATTCGAAAAATGGGGAGTTTTTGTCAAGGGATGTTGATTCTTGCTTGGATAGCTTAATTGACATTTTAGATGAGTTATGGTATTTAATTGGGTTCGAAATTGTGAGATTGAGGTTCGATTTTTGTAGGGCATTCTTGAACAAATTTCGATTGTCTCATTTATTCCTTCCCTGCATGTACCCTGCCCCGGGTCTTTTAAGAGGATAATTGTCGTGTATTGACAATGTTGTGAGGGATATGGGTGTGCTTGAACATAGGTTACATGTTCGTAAATAATGGTGAATTGTTTATCGTGTTAGCACATCATTCCTCGGGGCATGGAACTCGAGCAAGGCTTGGCTCGGACTTCGGAGATTTAAGGTACGTGCGACGTACGAGCATTACTATATATATGTGAAATGCATAAGGTGTTTTTGATTGCATTGAATGTTTTGCGTATGGTTATACATACATGTTGATATAGCCAAGGAATGACCCAAATCTTGATATCGCCGCTTGTAGCGTGCGTGACACTAGAGTAGGATGACTCTTGCATGATATATGGGGTACTGGATTTATATGATTATATTATGAGACATTTGAGATGTCTAGGTTTGTAGAATCATGCATTCTTCGTAAGACATTTGAGATGTCTAGGTTCGTAGAATCATGTATTCATTATGAGACATTTGAGATGTCTAGGTTTGTAGACTCATGTATTCATTATAAGACACTTGAGATGTCTAAGTATAATGAAGGAATGGTAAAATAAATGCTAAGGCATTTGAGCTATCTGTGATTGATAGCAAGGTTGTGAAATCAGTATTAGATATTGTGATATCTGTAATTGCATGTTTAATGAATTTGTAATCACTATATGTTGATATTCGAGGATCAGGCATGCGATGTGTAAATCAATGTGTTGATTTACTGATTTATGAGATTTGATGAGTTTGATGTTGTGAGAACAGGGACAGTACACGGAATCCCGGATGAGGATGTTGCCATCCAGGGAGTATCATTTAAATTCATTAGCATTTACCTTTGTTGTAAATTATGAATTTCATTATTATGATTATGGGATTTTGTGTATTGGTATGCTCACCCCGTTGGGGGCTGTCTCTGTTGGGACAGGTGGACAGGTACATCGATGGCTATGGAGCTGAGCTCGAGCTGTTGATTTGAGGTACTCCCAGGATCGTGGTACCAGGGCTTGATGGAGCACGGTATCGTATAGAGTACCTATATATACACCTGAGGATTTATACATATTCATATTCATGATGCTCGCATGTGAGCACGATTATACTTGTATATGGATTGTATATAAAGGCATGAGCCTTTCTCTCTTTCATTTAAGGTTGCATGCAATTAGGTTGAATTGCTAGAATGATATGAGAGTCATTGGTGTATTATGTGGGTGTTGGAACCCACTTTTGTTGACATATGTGTGGTGTCTTCCCTGGCTGGGAATCTACTTGTATTACTGCTTTCTGTTGAGTATTATGTGTTCCCTGGCCGGGAATTTTGTTATGTGTTGTACTCTGTTTTGGGATAGCTCTATTTATGGGGAGACTCTGCCCAAATTTTTGTAAAAGTTTACAATGTGAAAAGTGGTACCAAGGGGTTGGTAAAGGGCAAACATATGAGTCTTTTATTGACAGGCAATGATTAAGTATCATCAGAGCTTCCCGATTGACTTTTTATAGAAAGCATGTACCACACATAGTGGTTAATACACTAATCAAGGTTTTAAGGGCTTGGGGTCCTTACATTAGTGGTATCAGAGCAGTGGTTGCTCATTGGGGCTGTTAAGGGCCTAGGAAGTTATTGATAGCACATATTTATGCATGATGGCATTAATGTTGTATGACATAGCAAATTGTTTATGTGCTCTTATGATATGAAAAGTGGTATTGCTAACCATTGTGGTTGCAGGAATCGTGTGGAACACGATAGGATGACATTTATGGGGATGTCTGGCACTCCGTGTGTTATGTGCCAAGGAAGCTGGTTTTAAGAAAATCAGATAAAGGGATATTTCCGAGGTAACATGTATTTTACGTTGTCTTGTTGACACATGATGAATGCAAAGTGGTGCATTGAGGTTATGATATATGTTATTGTGCATTGTTTTTGCATATGCATGTCTTGAGTCAAAGTTATCTTAGTAAGGATTTTAATGGCTTATGCTAAAGTCCATATGAAGCGATGAAGAGTCCCGCTTATATGGAGTAGCAATGCTAAAGTCCATATGAAGCGATGAAGAGTCCCGCTTATATGGAGTAGCAACGCTAAAGTCCATTGGAAGCGATGAAGAGTTCCGCTTACATGGAGTAGCAACGCTAAAGTCCAGTGGAAGCGAGGAAGAATTCCGCTTTCCTGGAGTAGCAAGAAGCATTAAAATGTACTAATGATAAGGGCTCAGGATGAAATAAGGATTTAAAGAAGGATATCATGACATTTATTTGTGAAACCATACATTCTCATAATGTGTTTTTATTATGTATTGAATGTTGATGCATAGCGTATATGGCTATTGTTGTTAACCCTGATGGTTGCAGGTTACAGGAAATATGGAGTATAAAAAGGAATGATGATTATACATTCCAGGAGTCCTGCTTATGACAGTGAGAATTTTTATACTTACGCTTGACCGCTAAAAATGTGGAGCGGGCGGGGATGCTCGCTTGCACATGGAGGCGGGGTATTCCATACGAAGCGAGGATGATATACCGCTTGTATGAAGAAGCTTATGCTTGTACCGCTAAAAATGTGGAGCGGGCAGGGATGCTCGCTTGCACATGGAGGCGGGGTATGCCATACGAAGCGAGGATGAGATACCGCTTGTATGAAGAAGCGAGGATGAGATGCCGCTTGTTAGGATGATGATTCATTCCTATGTGATGACACGGATGATAGCGGTGATGTGTCCCGCTGTGTCGATTTATATTCATTTCTCTATGAGGACACGGTTTATAGCGACGGTTCATTCCGCTATATCTATTGGCGATGGTTCATTCCGCCAGGTGTATTTATAGCGACGGTTCATTCCGCTATATTTATTGGCGATGGTTCATTCCGCCAGGCGTATTTATAGCGATGGTTCATTCCGCTATATCTATTGGCGATGGTTCATTCCGCCAGGTGTATTTATAGCGACGGTTCATTCCGCTATATCTATTGGCGATGGTTCATTCCGCCAGGTGTATTTATAGCGACGGTTCATTCCGCTATATCTATTGGCGATGGTTCATTCCGCCAGGTGTATTGATAGCGATGGTTCATTCCGCTATATTGATTTGCGATGGTTCATTCCGCCAGGAGTATTTATAGCGATGGTTCATTCCGCTATATCTATTGGCGATGGTTCATTCCGCCAGGTGTATTGATAGCGATGCCTCTTTCCGCTACTATGTGGACGATGATTCATACTCAGGTATATAGCGAGGTTTCATGCCACTTATTATATGACGAGGTGTCATGCCGTCGATTCTATAGCGAGGGATTTTGCCGCTATGTACTCAGCACAGGATTTTGCCGCCTTCGAGCGATGGGTGCTGATTACGCACTATTATTGAGCGACGGAGACAGGTATGACGCTATATCACTAGCGATGAGGTATGAGATATTGCTATTTTATTTGCTTTATTGTAGCTGGCATGCATTGATATACATGTTTTATTATGCCTATTTTACTAGCATGTTAGTGGATGACATACGCTGATGTACATGTATCGTCACTAGTGGGCAATGTTTTAGATGCCATGAGTTGGCATGTGTCGTCACGGGATGACGATGACGATGGTGTAGGAGATGTCTTATTAGACATGCATCATCGTTACGATGATCGATGCGTTGAGTATACGTATTCAGTGGTATGCCTTGGGTGCCAGTACCGAGCACAAGGTGGTGTGTGCGACACCGATGGACGTGACCCTTATACCGAGCGGGTTGCTCGAGGAATGGTTGGATGCGCTGTACATGGGATTGTACCGCAGCTTACGATTGGGGCGATCATATTACGAGTGGTGATACCCTTGAGGTATGCTCGTTCGAATGGCTTTTGGCCATGTGATTTGACGACAGGAGTAATCATGGAGGAAATTACTCGCTTTCTGTCGATGTGACATGTGGTAGACATGGTCACACCACCCTTGAGGGTGTAGGATGGGTCCTAAGGGAGTAGGATCAGGTTATGTTAAGTACATAGGGACATTGGAGTGTCCAGGGTTTATCGGCATTGAGGAGTGTTGGATAAAGACCCACTACTCTATTGAGTTTTTCTCCCATAGTATGTTATACCATGTGGAAACGTCCGTCTAATTGGTAGGTTTGAGGTAAACCTAAAGAGGCAGAGACTAGGTTGTCTGCCGCGTGTGTGTAGCACCATGATGGGCTTGCTAGAGCCGTTACACTGCTCGTTGGAACCAAGTTTGGCAAATCGTAAGGTGATACGATGTGGATTGTGGTGGACTCTAGTAGTCACCATGTCATTGAGGTTAAGGTTGTTCGTGCCTCGCTGAAACGTGTATACGTTTATGTTTAATCTTGGAGACTTGTCTGGGACAGCTCAGGATGTTGGAGTACCAACAAGAGAGTCATCAGGTTGTTATTGACTCAATCTAAAGGAACCCGTGTATTGGGATACAATGGGTGTTATTGTATCCAGTTTTTTCCGAACGATGGTTCGAGACTTGTGGATCTCGAGTTCGATGGCATTTCCCTTGCGAGGAAGGAGGTAGTATTATACCTATTTGGGAATCTTTGAAAGATTCGGTAAGTTGGTGCAAGTGGTGTTGATTTTGGGAATCACACCGTGTATTGTTAATCGTCGATTTTCATCCTCCACTGAGTAAGGAATGACTCAGAATTGACGGTTGTGTTCGGGGCTTAGGGATATGTGGTAGATACCCGAGCCGAGTGCATTGAGTATGCATGCGATATCAGTGCTTAGGCAGGTATACCGGTGAGTATACGGATGCCAGTTATTGATTTCCTCTCTGTTAAGCATAGAGTTATGCTATTTTAGGAGGGTTAAATCTCTGATGAGAGATATGGAACACCTTGAGATTGGGAATCTCCATGGCACGATGATTATGAGGAATGATCGTGAAGTTAGTTGACTCCCTTGAGGAGGGATTTTCTTGTGAGGGTTAAGGTATTTTCCCTTGTTGGTGTTTTCCTTCGAGTTATGCGGCAGCCTTCCCAAGTTTGGATTGTTAAATCCGAGGATTTTCAAGGGATGTCAGGATTTCGGATTGGTTGAGTGTCGCTGACGACACAAGCGTTGAGGATGCAATGGGTTTATTGCATGCCCCTTAAGAATTTTAAACTCTGCGGAGTCTCGGTTGTTATTTATGATCAGGACGTGATTCTTGGAACATCCGGAGGTGGACATCTTGTGAGATGTCTTTTGTTTGAATTTGTGGCCGTGAGTTGCCCAAATTAAGTTGCAATGAGGCGACTACTCCTTCGATGGAGGAAGTTTGAAAGTGGAAACCAGGTTTGGTATGTGTACACCGTAGTTGTACTAGTGTTTCCCTCGTAACGATGTATGTTAGACATCGAGAGTCTTGGTAAAGATGTCATTGGATGATATCTACGATAGAATCAAGAGCGATTCGAATCCTTGCAGTTTCAGTTGACTAACTGCTTTTGGACTGTTAGCGTTGAGTTGTGCTGACGCTCTTTGACGTGATGATGGATTTGGAAGTCTACTCCACTCCAGAGTTTGACACGAGGTCAACGTTCTTACGGTTGAGGTGTCATTCAGGATGTGTTCGTACTGTTGTATTAGAAACGAAGGATGACTGTCTGATCTACAGTCGTAAGTATCAGTTGTTTCGCAGTCATGAGGGACTGACTTTTGGGATGACCCGCATCGAGGTACGTTTTACCTCTTGGGTGATATGTTGGTTTTGGTATGTCGCTCTGTTTCAGAGTTTGATGAGAGGTAAGTATCCTCGCGTTTATTAATACGATTCTGATATGGTCAGGAATCGATGTTATGGCTTCATGTTGTTGTGCAGCCTGGGTGTTACGTGATACACCAGTGCTAATTTCGAGGACGAAATTCTTTTAGTGGGGGATATTGTGATGACCAGGGATTATAGGTGTTAATCCCGTAGTATTAATAATCCCTAAAGTGGTTTTACGTGGCGATTTGGGATTTAATCGAGGTGTTGGGCCTTCTGGGCTCGTTTATTTGGGCAGTTGGGATCGTTGGATCCAGAGGTTGAGATTGTATTCACATTACGGTGTAAAACCTAAGAGTTGGGTTTTTGATGTGTCTCGGAATCTCGGGTGCTATGTGAGCACCGGTAGAGGGTTTTGGAGTTAGAGAGAGAGTTTTTGAAAACAGATGATTTTTAAGGAATCATGATGTATTTGTGGGGCTATTAATTTTTCGGGGTATTTTTGCTATAAATACCATTTAAACCCAAATTTTAGACATAATTTCCATTTCAGCCCCAATTCCTCCCCCTCTCTCTCCCGCGTACGATTCCCGTCACCCCCTGCACCCCCGCCGTTTCAGGCGCTCCGCCAGCCGCCGTCCGGCCGCCGATCGGCGCGTGCGACCTACCGCCGGCTTCGTCTCGACGAGGCGCTTCTTTCCCCTCTGCCAATTGAAGGTTTCGTCGCGTGTGGAAGTCGAATTTTACAGAAAGGCGTCGATCCCCAAAAGTTAGGGTTCATCGATTTTGAACGATTTTGCTTCCGATTTTCGTTGGGTAATCTCCCTTACCCCTTGTTCGTCTTTTTCGTGTATTTCCATGCCTTTATTGTGATTTTTGGTTCGAATTTCTGTTCGAATTTTAGGGCTTGGATTTCGAAATTTTGGGGGTTTTTGGCATGGGTGTTGTTTCTTGCAATTGATGGATTATTGCATGTTTTAAGAGTATTATGATGCTTGATTGAGAAGCTTTGGTTCGAATTTGAAGGATTTTAAGAGTTGGGATTTAAAGGCTTGTTTGGGATCGATTTTAAGGGGGTTGAATTCGAAAAATGGGGAGTTTTTGTCAAGGGATGTTGATTCTTGCTTGGATAGCTTAATTGACATTTTAGATGAGTTATGGTATTTAATTGGGTTCGAAATTGTGAGATTGAGGTTCGATTTTTGTAGGGCATTCTTGAACAAATTTCGATTGTCTCATTTATTCCTTCCCTGCATGTACCCTGCCCCGGGTCTTTTAAGAGGATAATTGTCGTGTATTGACAATGTTGTGAGGGATATGGGTGTGCTTGAACATAGGTTACATGTTCGTAAATAATGGTGAATTGTTTATCGTGTTAGCACATCATTCCTCGGGGCATGGAACTCGAGCAAGGCTTGGCTCGGACTTCGGAGATTTAAGGTACGTGCGACGTACGAGCATTACTATATATATGTGAAATGCATAAGGTGTTTTTGATTGCATTGAATGTTTTGCGTATGGTTATACATACATGTTGATATAGCCAAGGAATGACCCAAATCTTGATATCGCCGCTTGTAGCGTGCGTGACACTAGAGTAGGATGACTCTTGCATGATATATGGGGTACTGGATTTATATGATTATATTATGAGACATTTGAGATGTCTAGGTTTGTAGAATCATGCATTCTTCGTAAGACATTTGAGATGTCTAGGTTCGTAGAATCATGTATTCATTATGAGACATTTGAGATGTCTAGGTTTGTAGACTCATGTATTCATTATAAGACACTTGAGATGTCTAAGTATAATGAAGGAATGGTAAAATAAATGCTAAGGCATTTGAGCTATCTGTGATTGATAGCAAGGTTGTGAAATCAGTATTAGATATTGTGATATCTGTAATTGCATGTTTAATGAATTTGTAATCACTATATGTTGATATTCGAGGATCAGGCATGCGATGTGTAAATCAATGTGTTGATTTACTGATTTATGAGATTTGATGAGTTTGATGTTGTGAGAACAGGGACAGTACACGGAATCCCGGATGAGGATGTTGCCATCCAGGGAGTATCATTTAAATTCATTAGCATTTACCTTTGTTGTAAATTATGAATTTCATTATTATGATTATGGGATTTTGTGTATTGGTATGCTCACCCCGTTGGGGGCTGTCTCTGTTGGGACAGGTGGACAGGTACATCGATGGCTATGGAGCTGAGCTCGAGCTGTTGATTTGAGGTACTCCCAGGATCGTGGTACCAGGGCTTGATGGAGCACGGTATCGTATAGAGTACCTATATATACACCTGAGGATTTATACATATTCATATTCATGATGCTCGCATGTGAGCACGATTATACTTGTATATGGATTGTATATAAAGGCATGAGCCTTTCTCTCTTTCATTTAAGGTTGCATGCAATTAGGTTGAATTGCTAGAATGATATGAGAGTCATTGGTGTATTATGTGGGTGTTGGAACCCACTTTTGTTGACATATGTGTGGTGTCTTCCCTGGCTGGGAATCTACTTGTATTACTGCTTTCTGTTGAGTATTATGTGTTCCCTGGCCGGGAATTTTGTTATGTGTTGTACTCTGTTTTGGGATAGCTCTATTTATGGGGAGACTCTGCCCAAATTTTTGTAAAAGTTTACAATGTGAAAAGTGGTACCAAGGGGTTGGTAAAGGGCAAACATATGAGTCTTTTATTGACAGGCAATGATTAAGTATCATCAGAGCTTCCCGATTGACTTTTTATAGAAAGCATGTACCACACATAGTGGTTAATACACTAATCAAGGTTTTAAGGGCTTGGGGTCCTTACATGAGTACTGCTACATGGGAAATTCAGCAGTCTCAGAAGTTGAAGGCAAGTGGACGGTTGTGCTAAAGATGACTTCCGGCAAAGAGTTGACTCTTACCGAGGTGCTCCACGTGCTACAGATACGAAAGAATCTAATCTCAGGAGCAGTGCTGAACAAGAAAGGCTTTCGACTTGTGTTTGAATCCGACAAAGTCATTCTGTCCAAGGGTGGTATGTTCATGGGCAAAGGCTACTTTGCCATTTGTCATGCCTCAATACGAATCATATATGCTTACTATGAGTATGTCATAATTATGTGGTCATTACGGTATGGTGTGAACTCGAGTTTGGTATGGAATTGAGCATGAAAAATGAAAAGGTCATGTTATGAACATGTTAGTGATATATTGTGGTTGATGTTGTAGCAAGAGAGCTATGTCATGCATAGGAATGATATGAGTACATCTAGTTGATTATTAAGTAAACATACATTTGAATTTGAGTTTGGAATGCGATGTGCATGTGCATGAAATTTCAGATGGATTAGAGTTTTCATATTTAAAGAGGAAATCAGATTGTAATCACATAATACACCACAATTCACCTAGTAACTCTCTACAAATCTCTCTTCAAAACCCTTGCTTCATCTTGATTTCTTTTCTTGGAATTGAGCTTGGAATCAAGGAAACTTGTTGCAACTTAGAAGTTGGCTTGTGTGGTAAGGATTATGTACTTTGTGTGCTTGTTTTTATGTTGGTGAAAGATGAGTTGGGGTTGAAGAATATCATTTGATACTTCTTCAATTTATACATGATATAAAAGAAAGAATTGAGTTGTGTAGTTAAGGAAACATGTTTATATGATGCTAGAGGTTGCATGGAACAATGTTTAATTGTAGGAAGTGAGGTGTGAGAGAAACACCATGAAGATAAGCTGAAAGTCGCCATAGTATGGAATTTTTGTTATCGATCGATCGATCGGTAGATGTACCGATCGATCGCTAAAACATGGGAGGTGTAAGGCGGTTCATGTAGCGATTCATCGCTGAATGCGACCGATTGATCGCTCAAATGTCGTAGCTTTTGTATGAAATTAAGATTTAATACCGATCGATCGCTAGCTTTGTACCGATCGATCGCTAGGTTTCATACCAACTTCATGTGTAACTTGTACCAAAATTGTATAGGTTTCATACCAATTTTATTTGTAACAAGTACCAAAATTGTAAAGATTTCATACCAATTTAATATGTAATAAGTACCGAAAATAGTATAAGTTTCGTACCAATTTATTCGTAATTAGTACCAAAAATTTATGTATACTTAGTACCGAAATTGTTATAGGTTTCATACCAACTTCACGTGTAATAAGTACCGAATATAGTATAGGTTTTATACCAATTTCATATGTAACTAGTACCAAAATTGTATAGGTTTCATACCAACTTCATGTGTAACTAGTACCAAAATTTTATATCTTTCATACTAACTTCACGTGTAATAAGTACTGAAACTAGTATATGTTTCATACCAGTTTCACGTATAACTTGTACCAAAATTGTATAGGTTTCGTACCCTTGTGTAATTAGTAACAGAATTGTAAAAAAATTTCATACTAATTTAATGTATTAAGTACCAAAAATAGTATAGGTTTCGTACCAATTTCATTCATAATTAGTACCAAAATTATATATGTTCGTACCAATTTTATGTAAAGTACCGATTATATAGGTTTCATACCAATTTTTTACGTATAACAAATTTCGAATATAGTATAGGTTTCATACCAACTTCACATGTAACTAGTACCAAATTTATACAGATTTCATACCAATTTTATGTATACTTAGTACCGAAATTGTATAGGTTTCATACAAACTTTACGTATAATAAGTTTCGAATATAGTATAAGTTTCATACCAACTTTACGTGCAACTATTACAAAAATTGTATATGTTTCATACCAACTTCAAGTGTGATAAGTACCAAAATTGTATATGTTTCATACCAACTTCATGTGTAATAAGTACCGAAAAGTATAGGTTTCATACAAATTTCACGTATAACTGTACCAAATTTGTATATATTTCATATCAATTTAATGTGTAAGTAGTACAAAAAATGTAAAGATTTCATACCAATTTCATTTGTAATAAGTACCGAAAATAAAATAGGTTCCGTACCAATTTTATTTGTAATTAGTACCAAAATTATATGGGTTTCATACCAATTTTATGCATAGTTGGTATCGAAATTGTATATGTTTCATACCAACTTTACGTGTAATAAGTTTCTACTATAGTATATGTTTCATACCAACTTCACATGTAACTAGTACCAAAATTATATTGTTTCATACCAACTAAAAGTGTAATAAGTACCAAAATTATATATGTTTCATACCAATTTTTTGTGTAATAAGTACGGAAAAGTGTAGGTTTCATACCAATTTCATGTGTAACTTATACCAAAATTGTATAGGTTTCATACCAATTTCATGTGTAACTAGTACCAAAATTGTAAAGATTTCATACCAATTTCATATGTAACAAGTACCAAAAACAGTATAAGTTCGTATCAATTTTATTCTTAATTAGTACAAAAATTGTATCAAAATTGTATAGGTTTCATACCAATTTTATGTATATTTAGTAGCGAAATTGTATAGGTTTCATACCAACTTCACGTGTAATAGGTACTGAATATAGTATAGGTTTTATACAAATTTAATGTGTAACTAGTACCAAAATTGTATTGGTTTCATACCAACTTCATGTGTAACTAGTACCAAAATTGTATATTTTCATACCAACTTCACATGTAATAAGTAACGAAAATAATATAGGTTTCATACCAATTTCTTGTATAACTTGTACCAAAATTGTATAGATTTCATACCGATTTTATGTGTAACGTATACCAAAATTGTATAGGTTTAGTAACGACTGTAATGATTTCTCAAAATTAAAAGTTTAACTTTTAATAGATGGATATTATAGTTATTTTAATAAGAATGGAGTTAGAACAAAATTTTAAGTTGTAGTATTGAGTTGAATTAAATTTTTCTGACATGGGAACTGATTTCATAATTAAGTTTGACAATGAAGATTTTTTTTGAGTTTTCCCCAATTTTTTAAAAAAATAATATTGCAGTGCCGTAATTTAAAAGTTAAACCAACTTTTAAATAATTTATTGAATCAAGCGTATCAGACCAAATTAATGATCATAATTACACAATTAAATTTGACTTCAGAAGACAAATCAATGTTAATTATTTAAAATAAATAAAAATAGTACAAATAGTGAAATATTGGATGGTGACAATGAATATGATAATGTGAATTTCTACCATTAACGTTAATATAAATGTACTATGATGCTTACTTATAAAATATTTGTTTTTTTGCACTCAAAATTTTTTTTAACCTTTAAATATTATCTAAAAAAAATTATCTCTCCAACTTTTTTTTTGGTCCGCCCCTAACTTATTCAAACCTAACCCTATCATAGAAAATCCGACAGGCTGATTTGAATTATTAGGATGTTGTACAAAATTGCTTTTTGAATTCATTGAATATAAAATTCTCAAGATCGACCAGCATTGACGTGAAGACAATCAAGATTGGATCTCAATAATAATAATAATAATATAATCGGATAAATTACAAGTTATTTTGCACAAAAAAAAATCAAATTTTTTATTAATAGTGCATGTAAAATTTAAACAAACTCTAATTTAATAATTAAAACAGTGAGAAATAAGTAAAATTGTATTTTTAAATAAATAAGATGAATGATGATTCATGCATACTAAATACTATTAAAATAAAATTATATAAAAGGACGATCTGTTGGTCAAGAAGGAATAAATAATAAATACATTTATTGCAAAAACTCAGAGTTTTTGTCTAAATGGACCACTTAAAACTCATCAATGTTGTGTCGAGGACATGTTCGGAGGTTTAATGTTTGAGTCTCTATCTCCCAACCTCAAGTAATTGTAATAATTGCTAAAAAAAAGAACTCATCGATATTTTAATATTATGACATATGCTATATAGGTAAGAAATAGGGTTATTTAAAAAAATAACCCCAAAAAAAAATATTTTTAACAAAATAACCCAATTTAAAAATTGTTACCAAAGTAACCTGAGACGCCAACTCAGTTGGCGTCTCCAACAAATAAATTTTTTTTAACATATGTTGGAGGCGTCAACTGAGTTGGCGCCTCCAACATATTTTTTTTTTTTTTAATTTATTATTATTATTATTAACAACCAACCAAAATTCAATGTAGTGTTCAACGTCAATCACTATCTCAAAAACTATTATTGATAATACAAATATTTACTCAAATATATAATGTCTTGTAAATTGTCGGTTGAGTCCAATCATTATCTCATATTCAAAATTCAAATAATAACGTTATCATGAGTTAGAATACTCACTTTGATCATTTAAAATTTTGAATCACATTCAAATAAGTATAAAAATACTATCTTTTGATCTGAACAAAGATTAATATGTGTCCCACTTGGAGGTGGTTGAAGTTAGAAATGTAAATGAATCGAATCGAGCCGAATATGAAATTTTTTTTAAGATTCAAATTCGGCTTGAAATAGTTATATTCGAACTCGGGTTTGATTCAAAGTTCGAATAGTTTGTTCGCGAGCTATTTGAACAATTGCTCGAGAATAAATACCCGAAATGTTCAAAATATATTTATTTAATATATATTTATATTAATAAAATATTAAAGTTCGCGAGCGACTCGGAATGGCGGTCGCGGAACATTATTATTACGGGTACGAGTTTAGACCCGTCTCATTGACATCCCTAAATTTTATGTTTAAAAAATTTAATAATGTTCCGCGTCGGCCATTCCGTGCTGCAAATTTTTTTAGAATTTGATAATAAAAAAACTGTTTAAATAGCTCACGAACATGCTCGAATCTTTTCGAACCGAACTCGCGCCAAATTTTTAAAACTATTCGAACTTTGAATCAAATCCGAGTTCGAATATAACTATTTCAAGCCGAATTCGAATCTTAAAAAAATTTCATATTCGGCTCGATTCGATTCACTTACATCTCTAACTTCAACTACACCTCCAAGTGGGACACATATTAATCTTTGTTCAGATCAAAAGATAGTATTTTATACTTATTTGAATGTGATTCAAAATTTTAAATGGTCAAAGTGAGTATTCTAACTCATGATCACGTTATTATTTGAATTTTGAATATGAGATAATGATTGGACTCAACCGACAATTCACAAGACATTATATATTTGAGAAAATATTTGTATTATCAATAATAGTGTTTGAGATAGTGATTGACTTGAACACTATATTGAATTTTGGTTGGTTTTTAATAATAATAATAATAATAATAATAATAAATTAAAAAATAAAAAAAAAATATGTTGGAGGCGCCAACTCAGTTGGCGCCTCCAACATATGTTAAAAAAAAAATTTATTTGTTGGAGACGCCAACTCAGTTGGCGTCTCCAACATTAAAAAAAAAAAAAAAAAAAAAAAAAGTAGGAGACGCCAACTGAGTTGGCGTCTCCTAATGGAGACGCCAATTGAGTTGGCGTCTCAGGTTACTTTGGTAACAATTTTTAAATTGGGTTATTTTGTTAAAAATATTTTTTTTTTGGGTTATTTTTTTAAATAACCCTAAGAAATACTTTGAATATAACGAAAATAATTAAATATATAAAATTATATATGTTCTACCAATTATGACATCCCTTCTCTGCCACTTCACACCTTGGAACACACCTTTCTTATAGAGATAAACGCTAGAGGAAATGTTCCTTTTTTTGAGGGTACTCCCGGGAACAGATCCAGTGGAGACTGGGTGGAGCCTGTAGCTCAGAGGATTAGAGCACGTGGTTACGAACCACGGTGTCGGGGGTTCGAATCCCTTCTCGTCCACAACCGGCCCAAAAGGGAAGTATATTTCCCTCTGGGGGTAGGAAAATCATGATCGGGATAGCGGACCAAAAGCTATGAAACTTGGGTGTGGGTCTTGATTATATGGACTATCGACAACAAACCCATATAATTTTTTAATTAGACAAATTGTATCCATTTAATTTAAAAATAGATAGTTTACCTCATGTGGTTTGAAATAGACGTTTACCCATGCGAACACATATGCAACACAATCCCTCAGTGTATGCTATATCTCGCAAATCGCTGGGGTAAAATGCCCATTATAAATATCATTTGGGATAAAATACATATTTACAAATTACATGAGGTAAAATGTATCAATACCACATGATAAATTACCACTAGCTCACATTATTCATTATATATACCCAATCAATGAATCTCACCAGTTTTCGCTAGATTATAGCTCATTTGAAAGAAAAAAAATTCAACTTGGCCTCTCAAAATCAACTATTTAACGTGCGGGAATGAGTATGTCCACGTAGAAACTTTGCCCGTTCGTCCACACCAAAGATCACATATCCCGCAGTTATACTTCATTTCATTTCCCATGAATACCACAGTATCCATACAGACTTGTTTTTTCAATTTTATATTATATTTTAAACTAGTAATTCACATATGCAGCCACTTACCAATATATAGTTTTTAATTTAATTATATTATTTATTTTATAATTTTTCTAATTACTATTTGTCTGTCGACAGGTGGCAGATGAAATGCTCAATATCAGAAATCAAATAAAACAATCAAACTTAACCACAAACTATTAGGACATTCGAGTAAATCTTTAATTGACATAAAAATTCAGTATTGGAAAAAATTAAAGACAAGAGACGGCTAGTCGGCTACGTTCATAAACCAAAAAAGAAAAATTCTTTTGCCGATCAGAAAATACCAATGCAGCTAACAATGGCGAAAGTTTCAGAACAAGAAAAAAGCAAACATACAACACATTTAAAAGAATTTAAAATAATTCCAGCTGCTTCTTATTGGCTTCTAATCTAAGAACAATTCCAAGTAAACATGTGGTAGCAAACTCAGCTCAACATTTAGCAGTTAGATTATCCGTTTTACCCGGTTTATGTAGAGGAATATACGGAGTTCTATGATCAGAAGATGGGTTTATGGATTGATGCAATGTCTTGTTCTCTCCGGGGATTTCGGATCCTTTTTGGGATTGGGTTCGACTATTAGGATTAGAATTTGGTTTTGAATGCTTTCCATCAGGAGGCGATACATGTGACAAGAATCTATGTATCATCTCGTAACTGGTAAATGTTATCACAGCAGATGGAGTTGTTCTCAAGAGATTAGTAGCACAACCACGATAAAAACCGGGAACACCTTCTTTTCTTAATATCTTTTTAATGCAATCAACAACGCCTACATACTGCAATTCAGAATTCCGAACTTGACCTTGTTCTTGTAACCTCGAACGAACAACCTGGTGGAGAGTTGAAGTGTTACAAAAGGGACAAAACGGGAGGTCACAATACACCATGAGCAATAGAAAGGATCATTTGAAAACAAAATTGTGAGGACTAATTTAGGTCGACAGGCAAAAAGGGAGTCATACCTCATGAGGGTATGTCAGTAAAGAAGCAACTACTTTTGAGAATGACGATGCAATTGCCACTGCCCCAGGGCTGAGCTCGTCACTGCTCTTATTTTCTTCAAATTTGGGAAAAATATATATAAAAAAAAGTGTTAGTAATAAGCAGCAGCAGAAGCAGCAACATAAAGATTCATAAGCTTACCTCGTTTTGCTAAGTAGAATTTTATTCTTTCATATGTAGGGAACTGAATAGCAACATGACTGATCCCAGCCAGAGAAGGAAGAAGGCCACTGCAAAAGAAATGGAAGGAAATGTTTCATATATACAATTGGACGAGCCACCTGGAAACCAACATTTCTTGCTTCCTTGAAACAGTTGACATTATTTTGTGTCAAGGTGTTTAAACAATAAAGCTGAATATAACAACAAATGTTCAGTGACTCCTGGAAGGCAATAACACTTGTTAAATGTCTTGGTCACCGAGGTAAGGACTAACCTATACCATCCACGAAATCCTTCTTCATGTACAATTCGTCTCAAAGCAGAAAATATACTCTTATAAGGAACCACACCTTGCCTCATTCCTTGCGTCTAAACAAACAGATGAAGTTTAAATTAATTCAACAAAACCCTAAGATAAATACTTTATGATATCCGAAAAACAAAAAGTCTAAGTCGCAACAATTGTACCAACAATTGCTCAATATAGTTAGATATTTTGGTAAATTGCATAAATCAGAAGGTGATTTAGGCCAAGCATATCTAGTTTGCAAAAACTAAAAACCAACAAACTTCAAATTATCATTAAGCATGGAATGATCCAAAGACTATACAGATTGTCAAAAGGTCCAATGCTGTCCAGGTTAGAAGGTCAATCCAACCTACCTGAAGTCTAGTCTTAACAACCCACAAAGGGTTTGTTGCAATAGATGTTGCAGCGCCTGCTCCCGAGGCGGCTATGATGTTTGAAGCAATTGAAAGCTGGTCACTGCTACCCTCTGTATGCATGAAAGTTCAAAAAAACATAGGTCTAAAAAGTTAACAGAAAAAAAATCAACAAGATTTCAATTTTCCGGCTTCACAATCTACAACCAAAATATTTCCCAGATATGCAAGTAGGAACCCTACCATATGAATGGAGCAGCTCTTTGAGATGTCCATAAACTGTGAAGTAAACCTACAAATAATGCATATTTCATCATTGTGAGGTTTAGAAAAGAAGAAGATAAATGATGAATTTTCATGTGTTTGCTCACTGGAAAACACTGAAGTACTATATCTCGCTAGTATAAACTAAAAACAAAATTTGTAAATGAAGAACAAGAGAATTGGTAAACTCTTATTTCTGAATGAATAATAAAAGAGAAAGAAAAACTCCTAAGTCTGTATCAATATCTACATCTACTATTCAACACTCCACATCAAGCTGGATCATTTATGTCTAACATTGCCAGCTTGGAACTTATGTATTCAAAGAAAGTATGGTGAAGAGCCTTAGTCAAGATGTTTGCAAGTTGCATGTGAGTAGACACATAGTTGAGATCAATGATTCTCTTCTCGATCTTTTCACTAATGAAATGCCGATCTAACTCAATGTGCTTTGTTCGAAACTTGGACCGTCCACAACCCAAGAACCTGAACGCATGAGCCATTCGCGATTCGGACATAGCAGGGAGATGAGCACGGCCGATAGGAGCATAAAGATGCAGATTTCATGTCATATGCTCGGATGCACCATAGTCAATGATCCAACAATTGGATAGCACCTGCTGTGAGAGCATAACAGTGGATATAATGCGCATGTGCAGAACTACCAGCACCAATAGGCGGAGGATTGGTTGTCGGAAGAGCTTTACTCAACAATTGCTGAAGAGCATCAAGTTGCTCCCTACTAAAAGGTTGGGAATCCTGTGCAGGACCTCGGATTGTGCCAAGTTGGCACGCCGCTGACGGAACGAATTCCAATTGGCCGGTTTTCCGTGAATCCTCCAACAAGTTTCAAGAGTATGGTTGGGTTGTTGCATTTTTCACACCAAGGACGCCCATTCCGCATATTAGTCGATGAACCTGAATTTTGGCCAAAAGAGCTAGTAGGTATAAAATTATTACACCAATGGGGGCATCGTACCAGAGAAGGACCGAGGTACGAGTAGAGCCGAACCCTCAATTAACGAGGTACCAATCGAAAGACCCATCATCAATTTCCGTCGGCTTTCTTCGTGACGGACAGGCGAAAAAATTTCGCGCAAACGTGGAAGAGGTTTTACGGCCAGAATCCTTGTACGAACATCATCTAGGGTGCGTCGAGACCCATCAGAACTGGTTTCAACAATTGACCGGTAAATTCCTTCGTCATCTAGACACTTCCACAACTCTCAACAGTCTCGAACATGTTCAATTGTTGCCAATATCGGGTAAGGGTAGTAAAACATTGAGTGATCGTTGAATCACTCTGTTTCAAGGCTTGAAGATTGCTTTCGATCTCGAACAATCCCCGCAGTGTTTTCCTTGCTGGTCCTGGAATACAACAAAAATTGTTCACCAATATCGAGTGACATGGAATTAACCAACCATGACATCATTCCACAATTTGAACGCAACATCAGTTTTGTCTGGGCATCATCGGCTGGCACCCGAAATTAAATCGTCCCCACCCTTCCCAAGGATGAACATTCAAACAGACTGGGACCATTGAAGGTAATTGTGTCCATTTAACCTATGATTAGTGATAGGGATGGACGTATTATCGGAAAAAAGTGGGTGGCACAGAGGCAGAGGAATTTTCTGTGGTGGCCGAAGCGGAGGAATCGCCTCCGGAGGCTGAGACCACGAAGAACAAGAGCGTTTAAGAAGAATTGGTAAACTCTTAATTCTGAATGAATAATAAAAGAGATACAAAGTGGGTTTAAATAAACTCCTTGCGGAGAATTTAAAATACAAAGATTTGTTTAAATAAACTCCTAATACCAAAAAACTCCAAAGATAAGATAATTACTAAGAATTTAAAATTCAAAGATTTATCTCCGGCTCCTTATCAAATAACAAAGATATCTATATCTATATCTACTACTCAACAGTAAAGCATTTTTGTCAATTGTAAAATCATGCAGAAAAAAGTCTATTAGCTTTATTATAAGAAGGAAAGGCAATATAGTCTATCTGATGGATAAAACACAACAAACAAAAAACGTTGAAGTACCGCCACTTAATCAACTTATCCATACTGGTCATCATGAGCATTACATGGAAAGAAAACTTTTTATAAGGTAGATAGCTCAAAATATATATGTTTACCATTTATGCATTCATAGCACAACCGTACTAACCAAGCTTTAATACATGCTAATCACCTATATATTACAGGATTAGTCATGACGAAAGCTTTTTATCATGAGCTTATATTCATAAATGAGTTGTGATAGGATATAGATGCTAAAAAGTTAATTTGTTATTGGTGAAGTTATCTCATGAAATATTATATGAAAAGGGTGATTATGTATGAATATTCGCCAATAGTAAAGTGAAAAGCTATGGTTCCGAGTCACCAAATAATAATTGTAATATGAATAGTTCATTTGAAATGTGATATTGTGCTGCTTGAAATATGTCCAAAAGCAAATTATGAGACTAAACATGATGGATTTTGTTGGAAGAAAGCTCCACTGAAAAGCCTAACCAACTCAAAGTCATGGATCTCGTGATTGTGAAGAACTCGGTATGTTACCTAGATAGTTTGGAACCAATCAAACCGCCTGAGAGGAACTATTCGAAAATAGATAAAATAAAATGCAGAAGAATAACCCCAAAGGCAAATGTGCTTAATATAGTACTCACAGCCCAATTTGGAAGTAATGCTGCCAGGGTCGGTGTAAGGCCACGGTAAAGTCCTCTGAAACCTTCATTCCGGGCAACGTTTTGCAGGTTTGTCCAAATAACACTTCCTGATTGTCAGGAGGGAAACAACCAACTTTAGACACTTCCCTGGCAGTTGAACAAATATGCGTAATCTAATTTAAAATCCTTTCAGATGCACTGTGAAATGTAAAATGCCATGCATGCAGAAACTTATGACTTGGTCCATGGCTATTCCTCTGCTTGATTTCTTTTATAGCTTAAGTGGCATAGAAAAAAAATTCAATTTTTTCCATGAAAAACCATTGGAAACAATTCTGATAATAATGAATAAGATGCAGGATAACATAATTTGTGTAAGATACTTCGATTGACACATGACAGCAAGTGTATTTTTCACATATTTCAATTTAATCTCAATACCACATGTCAGTCAGTCCAGATGCGTTCATGCAACAAAAGGAGTCAAAGCATATATTTACAAGTTCCATCATGGCCCAGAAGTTGAGGCTGTGCTTGTATATTAATAAAATATTTATGCTTCAAATTTGATATGAACACAACTTATTATGCGTCACTTCATCTATTTTACATTTACACTCACTTAACTTTACAAAAGGGTGCTTACATTGCATCTACTTTCCTAAGGTACCTAAAAAAAGTAACAGACTATAGGTATGCATATTATTGAAAGCGAATAAAATCCTCATAACTATGTTGTTCAAGTTCATGATGAACTAATATAATGAGACATTGTCCTTCACTGGCATCTGGTGGTTGTGCTCAGATTATTAATCTCAAATGAGAAGGAAAAAGCAAAATGAAGTAGTTAAAAAAACCCTCAAGTTAAAATAAACCAAACAACATCATATGCTAAAAACAACATGGTATGCTAAAACTCAAGAATAATTACACATCTATCACACGCTATTTCTACCAACTGCCAATGTTTACCCTAAAACAGCTACGAAGCAAACACCAAGACAGCAAGAATCTGATCCAATGTACTTCTCATAAGAGATCCCACCTTTACTAATTAGATAGTTTAAGAAGCTGCAATTGTAATAAGTAAGCAAGTGATAACATTAACAACACGTGGCAAATAAATATTGATCCACCAAGCTTTGAAATCCACCCCAATCACAAACATGCTTGCTTCTAAATCTACAGAGCACAAATATAAAAAAAAAATTGCTTTAACACACACCTCTATGGCCAGAATTATGGATTTCAGGCAAGCCATGGACTTGAAGCCTCGTTTTAATCACGTCCAACGGGCACACAAACGTTGCCGCAATAGCACCTGAAATTAACACACACAAAAAAAAATAAAAAAATCACGAACCCCAACCGTAAAAAAGCGTAATTTGGCCAAATCGAGGTAAATTACCCGCCGCGGCGCCGGCGGAGGCGTCGTATATGATATCTTTGCAGCTCCGGCAGCCGCCCGAGGCGGCAGCGGCAGCCATATCAGAAGTTATTTAATTCTAAATTATTACCGAGATTCCAATTCCAAGGAAAAGAGAACAGTAAAGAAAAGGTCCCACGTAATTAAATCTGACTGGAAAATTATATGTTTCCAGTCGAATCGAGTTTACATGCGTAGATATTTGTTGAATAATGTGCTTTTGGGTCTGGCGGAGTGGCGGACGGGATTGACACTTCAGCTTGATTGAGACTTGAGCAAGTGCTTTTATGACCGGGCCATTCCCTGTTCCAAGAAGATTCACAGTTTGATTTACGAAAAATGACTTAGGAAAAATAATAAATAATGCTTGATTTTTAAAGCATGTTTTTTTAGCATAAACATATATTAATTAATGAATACAAGAAAGACCAATCCAAATGCTAGCTTCCACAACGAAACAAACCTAAAACTAGCATTTGATATTCGCCCCAAGCATAACCTATACAAACCCCAAGAGATTTTTGCTAAAAGGCCTAGATTAGTCATGCATAGTAACAGGATTGCGAGACTGCAAACTGGAGAGATCAAGGACAACCGGAGCTAAATGAGTCCCCTTAAACCAAGCATGTCGCGACAATGTCGAAGAGGGGATCTGCCTTCAAAGAAACAAAGGAACACTTGAGGATAGATACGGAGCAATAACTGATAACAGACACAAAACACACAAGCTTCTGTATCCAATATCTGTAACAACTACACAACTGATCAAAATAAAAAATATCAAATAGCTTTATTGCTAATTTTAATATTGATGTGATTAAAATTTATATTTTACATACTTTTAGTATTCAAATAGTTTTATCCAAATAGGGATAGATAAATGTGGTTTTTTTCTTCTATGCACCGGGTGTGCACCAACAATAACACATATATGTGTGTGTCTATATATATACATACTTCGATGCATCGGGTATGCAACAAGTTAACAACTCATATATGTGTATTTACATATATTCAAATGTTGAGAAATTGTATGCATAGATTCCGAATGTGACTTGCCTGAATTGGTGAAAATGCAATTTTTTTGTCTCCTCATTGGATCTCCTCTACTCTTGTATTTATACAGCAATCGTACTCCCCTTAGGTAGCACTTAGTTAGTTAGGCGGTTATTGATAACCGCTTTCCAGTTGACAGGCCAACTTCCAAACTTGCGATCAGTTAGAGTCTAACTTATTCACTTTCTTGATATCTGTTGAGTTGACCATCGGTTGAGCAGGTTGTGTTCCATCGGTTGAGCAGATTATGCTTAAGCTTCATCTGCTCAACATATTTTCCTTCACTCTGCAGTCTTGCATGTTAAGCCTTATCTGTTCAGCCGACTATATTTCAACTCTGCATATTTTGTATGTTAAGCTTACACGACAGATTATATCATCTGATCCATCCAAGACTCGATCTGTCCACCTGATCAGCTCTTAAAACAGCTGACCATTTCACCAACATATTCATCTACTGACCAGTTCTTAGTTCAGCCGAACAGTCCATCTGTTCTATTAATCATAGTAGAACAGTTCTTGTGATATCCCCGAAATGATTAATTGCAATTTGGTGCATTAATTGTGTTTATATGATTAATTATGTGGTAATTAATTATGTGTTGGAATTATTATGCGGAAATGCTTAGTCACATGTTAGAGTGACCCCGGGTAGCATTTCAGGGTGCATGTTGGGAATTATGGTTGGGAACATGATTTATTTGCCTTGGTTAACAATTTGTGGAAATCATGTGTTTAATTGATATTTTGGTGCATTTTGAGTTAATGCTTTGGAAAATATCATGTTGGGGTGTTTTATACACCATGGAATTCTTTTGGTATGTATTTTAATTAACCCAACTTTATATCCCCAACCCCACCTTACCATCCATCACTTTTTAACTTTACCAAAAATCAAATCCACAAATCCTTCCTCCTTCCAATTTTCGAGCTCAAGCTTGGGGGTGAAGAGAAACCTTTCAAAAATCTTGATTTGTGGAGATTGTTGGGTGATTTGAGGTCCCCAAGAGGTATGGATACCTCATGGTTAATTTTGTGAGGTTTTGTTTGAGTTTGGTATGATTTTGAATGGTTTTAAAATGGGTTTTTGTTGGGTTGTTGTGGGTTTGATTATATGTTGGATTTATGGTTGTTTTAAGGTGTATTTTGGTGGTTTATGTTATTATTTGAGTTGTTGGTTTGATGGTTAAGTGTTGGAATGGGTTGGAATGGTTTTGAGGTGCAAAAATGGAGGTTTTTCGGGTAACAGGGGTTGGCGATCGATCGCCCATTCCAGGCGATCGATCGCGCCCAGGCAGTGGGCTTTTCAAGCATTTGGCGATCGATCGCCACTCTTGGGCGATCGATCGGCGGGACTGGCGATCGATCGCGCCAGGGGTGGCGATCGATCGCCGAAGGGTGCAAAATTTGGTTCTCGGACAGTGAGGTTTGGCGATCGATCGCCGTGATGGGCGATCGATCGCGAAGGCCAAAATATTGTGTTTTTGGATTTTTTTGTAGGATTTTTGGTATTGGACTATTATTGGGTTCTAATATTGATTTGTGTGAATGTGTAGAACCATCCCAGGTGGCAACATAGCCAAGGCATTGAAGTCCTACCATATCCTACATTTTGGAAAGGTACGTAGTGGACGTACGGGCACCCCAACGGTACATGTATCTTATATACTTATTGTTATGCATTGTGGATGCAAGTATATATGTGGTATTGCATTGTGGGTGCAAATACATGTTATGCATGATGTTTATAGATGCATATGATTATTGGTGCACATCCCATGAGCCGTGGTCATCCCTTGATGATTTTAATGCTTGCCGCTATTTGGTTTGGTTCCGCTAAATGTGAAGCGAGGGGTGGGAGCGCCGCATGTCACATTTGAGCGTGGTTATCATATAGGGCGAGGAAAGGGTATTTGCCGCTCAATGAGAGGCGAGGGTGGGAGTCCCGCAGTCCATTGAAGCGAGGTTATCCTATGCCGCCTATATGTAAATAAGCGAGGGGCATTAAAATACATTGTGATGGACAGACTAGGGATTGGTGATCAGTATTTGGTATTGATGAACTGGTATATGTGATGACATGTTTAGACCATTAAAAATAATCTATTGATTATACTCATGAGTTATGGTACAGGGACAACCAAACGGGAAGCGTTTGAAATGCATGGGGAAAACAGGAAGTGTTTTATTATGATTATGCATTTACGCTTTATCTTCATATTGTGTTGAATATGAATGATTATTATTGCTCATGTTTGGGGGTTGTCCTTGTAGGTACTTTTTTGGCATGATAGAAGGGCTTGAACGGGTTGAGGTGGTGAGCCTTGTGAAGAACTCTTTTGAGACAGAAAGGACAGGATTATTTTGGATAGTATCTACTCTAGGAGTAGTATAAAACTATAATTGAACACATTCATTGATTGGAATGTAATTAATCCTTTTGGTAGTCCTTATTTTTGGCATGTAATGCTTAAGCTCATAGACTCAACACGTTCTTTTACACTCTGATTATTATGATAGCTCTATTATGCCTTGATTCCGCACTTAAGGATTAGGGTCCTTACATTAGTGGTATCAGAGCAGTGGTTAGAGAACCCGGGAACGAGTGAAGGGTAGCCTTAGCATGTTTGGCTAGGTGCTTACATTTGAAGCATGTTTATGCATGTGGTGCATATTAATGTATATCCTGTTATACTAACATGCGTATTCTCATTCCTGTTATCTAACGGCATAACATATATACTGCTTTGGAATTGTTGTTAACATTTGTATTACAGCATGTCTGCTAATGAGGAGGTTGGAGATGTTGGTAGTGTGAACGCAAGCGTTGGACAAGTGAACCCTCTACCTCCACCGGCCGTAGGCATGGAACCAGTGGTTCAGTTATTACTACCGGGTGAGATCAGTCTGACGCAATTTCTGTCGTATCATCCGCCCCGGTTTGAGGGGACAGAGTCCGGAGAGGAGGCTGAAGAGTGGCTGGAAAGACTTGAGCAGATCTTTGTATCGGCTCCTTGTGCTGTGACAGCTTGGCTGAGGCTGGCGGAGTTTCAATTAGCCAAGAAACCTCTGATGTGGTGGAGGAGCACGGTGATGGAGCTAAGAGCACTGGGTGCTGTGATTGACTGGACACTCTTCAGGACTAGGTTTTTGAACCGGTACTTCTCCGCAGCAGCGAGACAGACAAAGGAGGATGAATTTACAAGTCTGAAACAGGGGAACATGACAGTGGCAGACTATGCCACACGGTACTCTTCGTTGCTGAGGTACGTTCCCCACATTGCCACCAGTGGGCACGCTAAGATGAACTTTATGAAGGGATTGCGACCGGAGCTCTATGACCGGGTTATCACTAATAACCCAACTTCTTTTGATGATGCTCTCACAAGGGCGGAGCTTGCCGAGCTAGGGGTGGGAGCTTATGCTAGTACCATGCCACCACCAGTACCGCATCAGAGGCAGACTAGTGACAGTTTGAGGCCCCGGGGAGAACCATTTAAGCCTCGTGGCGCCTCTTCATCTTCACGTTTTGGTGGAAAGAAGTACTTTGGTCAGAAACAGGATGGCAAGAAGGGCAATTGGTCGGCCAATCGAGGGCCTTCACAAGGGGATAGGCCGGGAGAGCCGAGGTGCAACAATTGTGGAGGGCCACATTCTTCAAACAAGTGTCCTGCATGTTATATCTGTGGCAAGATGGGCCACATCGCTCGGTATTGCCCCACTCGGGGAGGACAGTCTGAGTTTCAGGGCAACAGGCCGAGGTTTGATGATAGGACGGTGCAGCAGAGGCAGCAGTTTGGGCCTCGACCATCGGGAGGTCAGACAGTAGGACCACCCCAGGGGCAGGTGTATGCACTGACCAGGGAGCAGGCCCAGGCAGCCCCAGAGGAGGTGATCGCCGGTACGTGTCATTTATTTACGTACCCTGCTTTTATTTTGATCGATACAGGTGCCTCCCACTCTTTTGTATCGGTGGGTTTTGTGGAAAGACACCATATGCGCACGTCTTCTTTACCCACGCCTCTCCTTGTCTCGACACCCACTGGAAGAAATGTCGTTGCTGATCAGTTTATGGCAGACTGCCTCATTTATTTTGAGGGCAACGAATTGAGATCAGATTTGATTGTGCTGGGTATGTCAGACTTCGACTGCATCTTGGGTATTGATGTTCTGAACAGATATCAGGCAGTGGTAGATTGCCGATAGAGGACAGTGAAGTTCAGACCTGAGTTGGGCAGTCAGTGGACCTTCTATGGCAACGGTTCTCGTGCGAAGATTCCGTTGATTTCAGCGATCAAGATGACTCAGTTGTTGGAACGTGGCCACACGGGTTATCTTATCTATGCCGTGGACACGTCTGGGAAGAGTAAAGAACTAAGAGTTGAGGATGTACCAGTGGTAGCAGAGTTTGCTGATGTATTCCCAGAAGAGATCCCAGGATTCCCACCGGCTAGGGAAGTTGAGTTTGGGATCGAGCTGTTGCCAGGGACATCCGCTATCTCTCGTGCACCTTATAGGATGGCACCGGCTGAGTTGAGAGAGTTGAAAGAACAGTTGCAGGATCTCCTTGACAAGGGATATATACGCCCGAGCGTGTCGCCATGGGGCGCACCAGTTCTCTTTGTGAAGAAGAAGGACGGCTCGATGCGGTTGTGCATCGATTACCGGCAACTGAATAAGGCTACAGTGAAGAACAAGAATCCTCTTCCAAGGATCGACGATCTGTTTGATCAGTTGCAAGGTACCAGTGTGTATAGCAAGATTGATTTGAGGTCCGGGTATCATCAGATTCGAGTCAGAGAGGAAGATGTGCAGAAGACAGCATTCCGGACGCGATATGGACATTATGAGTTCCTAGTGATGCCGTTCGGCGTGACGAATGCTCCAGCAGTCTTTATGAGTCTGATGAACAGAGTGTTCCAGCCGTATCTTGATCAGTTCGTCATTGTGTTTATTGACGACATTCTCATCTACTCCCGGAGTGAGGAAGAGCATGTGAAACACTTGAGGACAGTGCTTCAGATTCTCAGAGAGCATCAGTTGTATGCTAAGCTCAGTAAGTGTGAATTTTGGCTGAGCAGTGTAGTGTTTCTGGGGCATGTCATATCGATCAGCGGGATATCTGTATATCCCAAGAAGATTGAGGCTGTGATGGAGTGGGCTGCCCCCACTTCTGTGCCTGAGATCCGGAGTTTTCTGGGTTTGGCCGGTTATTATCGACGCTTTGTCGAGGGCTTTTCGAAGATTGCCAAGCCGCTGACGCGGTTGACTCAGAAGGGAGTGCCTTTCTTTTGGTCAGAAGCTTGTGAGGAGAGCTTCCAGGAATTAAAGCACCGGTTGACGACGGCGCCAGTGTTAGTGATCCCTACGGAGAACTCCAGATTTGTTCTGTATACTGACGCATCACTTCAGGGCCTTGGGTGTGTTCTGATGCAAGATAAGCATGTGGTAGCTTATGCATCGAGGCAGTTGAAGCCGCATGAGACCAGATATCCAGTCCATGACTTGGAATTGGCGGCTATCATCTTCGCCCTGAAGATTTGGAGGCATTATTTGTATGGTACGTCGTTTACCATTTACACGGATCACAAGAGCCTCAAGTTTTTATTCACTCAGGCGGAGTTGAACATGAGGCAGAGGAGGTGGATGGACTTACTCAAGGACTATGATTGCGAGATCGAGTACCATCCTGGAAAAGCCAATTTGACAGCAGATGCTCTGAGCCGGAAAGTGAGGAGTTCTGCTGAGGACGTCATCCATTTGTCAGCCATGATGACCTCCTATTGCCATCTGGGCTATGATTTTGACATAGATGCATCACCTGTGTATGTATCGACTCTGTTAGCCGAGCCAGACATCTATGAGAACATCAGGAGAGCTCAGAGGTCAGATGCTGAGGTTCAGAGGTGGTTATCTTTAGTACATCTTGGTCAGCCAACGAAGTTCAGGGTGGCAGATGACGGATCCTTGAGATTGGGGAACCGTTGGGTGGTTCCGAGTACGCCGGAGTTGCGTAAAGGGATCTTGGAGCGAGCTCACAGTAGCAGACTTAGCATCCACCCAAGCGGGAAGAAGATGTATAAAGATCTGCGTGGTCAGTTTTGGTGGAAGAGAATGAAATTTGATGTCGTCGCTTTTGTAAATCGGTGTTTGATCTGCCAGCAGGTTAAGGCAGAGAGACAGAGACCTGGCGGCGAGTTGAGAAGCTTGGAGATACCGAAGTGGAAGTGGGAACACATTTCCATGGACTTCGTGACTCACCTGCCGAGGAGTGCTTCAGGCTTTGATGCTATTTGAGTGATTGTGGATCGATTGACTAAGGTAGCCCACTTTATCCCCTATAGCATAACTTTCACCTTTTTGAGGATGGCGCAATTGTATATTAGAGATGTGGTGAGATTGCATGGGATCCCCGTTTCCATAGTGTCGGATCGAGATCCGCGATTCACGTCTCATTTCTGGGAAGGCCTTCAGTCAGCCTTGGGAACTGAAGTCAAATTGAGCACTGCTTATCATCCTCAGACGGATGGCCAGACCGAGCGCACTATTCAGACGCTCGAGGACATGCTGAGAGCTTGTGTTTTGGAGTTCGATGCCTCTTGGCAGGATTCAGTGCCTTTGGTAGAGTTTTCTTATAACAATAGCTACCAGGCGAGTATTCAGATGGCTCCGTTTGAAGCTCTTTATGGCAGACGGTGTAGATCACCCTTGTGTTGGGATGATTTGGACCGCAGATCGGTCGGAGGACCGGAGTTGATTCGAGAGATGGAAGAAAAGATAAAGACGATAAGGCAGAAAATGAAAGCGGCCCAGGACAGAAAGGCAGCTTATGCAAATAAACGGCGGAGACCGTTGGAATTTCAGTTGGGAGATAAGGTCTTTTTGAAGATCTCGCCTTTCAGAGGCATTGTGCGATTTGGGATGCGCGGGAAACTGTCTCCGAGGTATGTTGGACCGTACGAGATTTTGCAGCGCATTGGCACCGTAGCTTACCGACTGGCCTTGCCGCCTTCTTTATCTGGTATACATGACGTGTTTCATGTGTCTATGCTGCGGAAGTATGAGCCGGACCCGTCGCATGTTTTACAGCCTTCCGAAGTTCAGTTAGAGTCCGATGTATCTTATGTGGAACGGCCTGTCAGAATTCTGGATCGAGCAGACCGCAGACTTCGGAATAAAGTGATACCTATGATCAAGGTTCAGTGGGATCGCAGGGGTGTCGAGGAGGCTACGTGGGAGACGGAGCGGCATATGGTGCAGCACTACCCGGAACTATTCTCTGGTATGTGTTTATGTTTAGTTTCCTTTTGGGGTAAGTGCATGTGATTTCGAGGACGAAATCTTATAAGTAGGGGAGTATTGTGATATCCCCGAAATGATTAATTGCAATTTGGTGCATTAATTGTGTTTATATGATTAATTATGTGGTAATTAATTATGTGTTGGAATTATTATGCGGAAATGCTTAGTCACATGTTAGAGTGACCCGGGGTAGCATTTCAGGGTGCATGTTGGGAATTATGGTTGGGAACATGATTTATTTGCCTTGGTTAACAATTTGTGGAAATCATGTGTTTAATTGATATTTTGGTGCATTTTGAGTTAATGCTTTGGAAAATATCATGTTGGGGTGTTTTATACACCATGGAATTCTTTTGGTATGTATTTTAATTAACCCAACTTTATATCCCCAACCCCACCTTACCATCCATCACTTTTTAACTTTACCAAAAATCAAATCCACAAACCCTTCCTCCTTCCAATTTTCGAGCTCAAGCTTGGGGGTGAAGAGAAACCTTTCAAAAATCTTGATTTGTGGAGATTGTTGGGTGATTTGAGGTCCCCAAGAGGTATGGATACCTCATGGTTAATTTTGTGAGGTTTTGTTTGAGTTTGGTATGATTTTGAATGGTTTTAAAATGGGTTTTTGTTGGGTTGTTGTGGGTTTGATTATATGTTGGATTTATGGTTGTTTTAAGGTGTATTTTGGTGGTTTATGTTATTATTTGAGTTGTTGGTTTGATGGTTAAGTGTTGGAATGGGTTGGAATGGTTTTGAGGTGCAAAAATGGAGGTTTTTCGGGTAACAGGGGTTGGCGATCGATCGCCCATTCCAGGCGATCGATCGCCCGCGCCCAGGCAGTGGGCTTTTCAAGCATTTGGCGATCGATCGCCACTCTTGGGCGATCGATCGGCGGGACTGGCGATCGATCGCGCCAGGGGTGGCGATCGATCGCCGAAGGGTGCAAAATTTGGTTCTCGGACAGTGAGGTTTGGCGATCGATCGCCGTGATGGGCGATCGATCGCGAAGGCCAAAATATTGTGTTTTTGGATTTTTTTGTAGGATTTTTGGTATTGGACTATTATTGGGTTCTAATATTGATTTGTGTGAATGTTAGAACCATCCCAGGTGGCAACACAGCCAAGGCATTGAAGTCCTACCATATCCTACATTTTGGAAAGGTACGTAGTGGACGTACGGGCACCCCAACGGTACATGTATCTTATATACTTATTGTTATGCATTGTGGATGCAAGTATATATGTGGTATTGCATTGTGGATGCAAATACATGTTATGCATGATGTTTATAGATGCATATGATTATTGGTGCACATCCCATGAGTCGTGGTCATCCCTTGATGATTTTAATGCTTGCCGCTATTTGGTTTGGTTCCGCTAAATGTGAAGCGAGGGGTGGGAGCGCCGCATGTCACATTTGAGCGTGGTTATCATATAGGGCGAGGAAAGGGTATTTGCCGCTCAATGAGAGGCGAGGGGTGGGAGTCCCGCAGTCCATTGAAGCGAGGTTATCCTATGCCGCCTATATGTAAATAAGCGAGGGGCATTAAAATACATTGTGATGGACAGACTAGGGATTGGTGATCAGTATTTGGTATTGATGAACTGGTATATGTCATGACATGTTTAGACCATTAAAAATAATCTATTGATTATACTCATGAGTTATGGTACAGGGACAACCAAACGGGAAGCGTTTGAAATGCATGGGGAAAACAGGAAGTGTTTTATTATGATTATGCATTTACGCTTTATCTTCATATTGTGTTGAATATGAATGATTATTATTGCTCATGTTTGGGGGTTGTCCTTGTAGGTACCTTTTTGGCATGATAGAAGGGCTTGAACGGGTTGAGGTGGTGAGCCTTGTGAAGAACTTTTTTGAGACAGAAAGGACAGGATTATTTTGGATAGTATCTACTCTAGGAGTAGTATAAAACTATAACTGAACACATTCATTGACTGGAATGTAATTAATCCTTTTGGTAGTCCTTATTTTTGGCATGTAATGCTTAAGCTCATAGACTCAACACGTTCTTTTACACTATGATTATTATGATAGCTCTATTATGCCTTGATTCCGCACTTAAGGATTAGGGTCCTTACAGTTCTCCATATCAATTTTCACTTGTTCTGATATTGAATGAGTTGACACATATTATAACAATACTCCACCTTGTCACTCATTCAAAATCCACCATAATACCGTCCTTTATAGCCTTTGTTCTAAGGCCCTGTTCCACTGGTTCCATCAACCAGTCTTATACCTTTTTCTAGCTTTACCAAAAGTCAGTAACTTGGTGACCAAACTCTTGAAGTTACGTCTGGTGTTCATTATCCCAGAATGCTTTTTTCAACTCCCCATCGAGTTTTTCCAGTTCACCTCCATTTATTGCTGAGCAGACACTTAAGACACTCTCATCAGTTTTAACCTGCTCCTATCTCACTGGTTGTTGAGTAACTCTCCTCCAAAACATCCTTTGAATTACATGAACTGGTTTCTTGTTCTTCAAAACCAAAATTTGTCGAGCATCCCCAAAAAATCAGATTTCTTCTCAATTAAGGTACATAATGTACACTTTGCAAATCCTTCTCCAACCCCCCAAATAGCCTCAGTCTCACGGTTCCTTTGCCTTGTAATTTACAGGTTCCGTTGTTTCCAAGCACAACCTGTTCTTCCTTTATCGATTTGAAGGACTCGAACCATGACCTATTTGGTGTCATGTGGAATGAGCAACCGCAATCCAAAAAACACAAAACTGATCCTTTTTCCTTCTTTGTCACACACAACACTTCTGCATAATCTACCTCATACGCAACTACCCCTGCTTCAGCCTGCCCACCTGATTCATCAAGATCTTCTTATGCTCAGGGCATTGTCTCTTATAGTGTCCCTCATTGTGACAATAAAAACACTTGTTGTCCTTGTTTTTCAACCTTGACTTTCCTTTGTTTTTATGACATGTCTCATATTTATATCTTATCCTTGGTGAATAGGCTGTCATGATTTCCTTTTGTATTCGTCTCATTTGACTCTCTGTTTCTTTAGACTTCAATATTGATTGCACATCACTACAGGACAAAGATTCACGGGCATATTTCATCGAGTCTACAAACGTGGCATAGGACTTTGGAAGAATTTTAACACTATAATGGCCTATTGAAATCATCAAGATTTTGACTAATCGACTGGGACTCAGTCAGTCTATAAACGAACAACTTTCCTTTGAGATATATATGATCTTGCAATGATTTTGTCAAGTTGAGCTATTCCAAATTTACCCAGATACCCGCTGCGGTTTTCTCTGATGAAACTGAACTCAGACTTTGTCATCAAGATGAAGGGTAAGGGTGATGAATGCAAGATTCAATATCTCTTGTTTCTGATCAGCCGAGAGAAAAGCTGGTAACTTTTCTTCGCCCTAAAGTGCCCTTGCCACCTTCCGTTGTACCAAGATTGCTTGCATTCTCGATCGCCACAATCCAAAATCTCCCTTGCCATCAAATATTGCCACTTCTATCTTCTTATTCATTTTCAAGAATCAAGAATGAGTTAAGAACGAATTAACCTGATCGTGAGCTCGATTCCCATAGACGGTGCCAATTTTTATGAATAATTCTTTATCCTTTCAATATGATTAATGATGACAAAACAATTGGAATACAGACATCAACAATCAAGCAATCAATAAGAAATTCTGAATCGAAATAAACAAACAAGAAAATTGTTAGGATCGGTCCGGAGTGTTTAGAGGGGGCGGGGGTGAATGAACACTCCGTTAAAAAGTACTCCTTTATGATTTCTCTCGGGTTAGTTAGTGAAATCTATTTCTTAATCAACTTGTCAGCAGAACAGATCACTGAAAATAATAGTGCGGAACGATCTGTTCTAGACTGGTAAGAACGGCTCGATGGCTTAAAGACTATAACGTAGTGTGGAATGATAAAGACAGAATATGTTTCTGGAAGTTCGAAGGTGGTGTAATCCTTCTACGTCTCCCTTTCTTCCAATTAAGGAAGGATTTCACTAGAAGACTTTGATTTATACAATCCTGTTGTACAAACCCGATTCAGCTGGAATTACCTCACTACCAGACTGAAACTCCTAGTCCCTTGATCTGTTCAGACACACACTGTCTGACAGTTACAATTGATTCTCACTTCTCTATCTTAGTAAAGAATACAAAAGACAGACTGATCTTGTTTATGCACACAATGATCCTATGATGATTAAATATTACAATATGCTGTGCTTATAAAAACTTTTGAGCAGACTGATAAAATGATTATCTTCTGAAAGTGGTTCTGCTCAAGAATATCTGAAGTTGTAAGCTTGTGCTGTTTTTCTTTTCTTTTCTTTTCTTGATTGATCAGTCAGTCCGTCTGAGCTCTTTAGTTGCATCCTTATATAGTTGATTGTACCAACGACATTATTTCCTTTTCTGTGCAACTCTTGACTCTGCTCAGTCTCTGAATAAGCTCCAGTCTTATTCTTTTAGGCACTTGCCATTCTGGTCTATGCTTTCGGCGACTGTCAGGTAGGCTCTTCTTTGTCTTCTTACCTTTTAAGGTAATCTTCAGTCCTTGGTCTTTGTCACCATTAATTGCATCATTAAATGCTTCAATAAATAGCCGTTAATGATTCGGACTGAAGAGCAAAGCTTATACAACCTTGTCTGCTCTGATCTGATTATAATTGAGCTGATCTCGTGCTTCGATCTGATCAGGCTGATGTTCATCGATCCGTTCTGATTTTTGCGATAGACCATATCGGCGTGATCTGCTTTGAGCATCGATCTGGTCAGACTGATTTTCATCGATCCGTTCTGATTCGTTTTGTCATCTTTAAAATCCGGAACTAACAAATTCCCCCTTTTTGATGATGACAAAACCTAGCTTCTATATCTTCTTATTCAGTCTTTTAAAAATTCTGAAGCGTATACTTGCGGATCAATTAATTCTTCTTGTTCAAAATAAATGAACATAGTTAAGTTGTAGTTTGGATTGATTAAGCCATTTTGTTCAAAATAAATGAACTAAGACTTAGATAAGAACTCTGAGTTTTATTGAATAAAAATCTGATATACATTTACAGACATGTCTGACTTATATAGACATCTACTTCTTCGCTGAAGACTGAGCTGGCTTGAAATCCTTTCACTTTTCCCCCTTTTTGTCAGCAGCAAGCTCCTGAAGGAAATCGACGATCTGTGTGAGCTGAGCGCTGATAGCATCCAGACGAGTGTCTTGAGCAATAAGGGACTTGGCGACGGAAGTCCGAACTTCAGTTGCCAGCTGGATCTGTTCTTTTCTCAGGCTGTTTTTATATGAAGCTTGCTGAGAGAACAGATCATTCAGTCCGCGCTGGATACCGCTAATGCTAGCCGTCATCTTATCTCTGAAGGATTCAAAATCCAAGTATGTGGACCTTTGATTCTGATGAACTTCTCTGACTTGTTGAGATAGAGAGAGACAGTTATCAGAAAGGAATAGAAGTGACTTGGCCAGAGATGGGGCTTCATCAGATAAATGGCTCGGAGAGTGATCAGATGGCGACATAGTATGATCAACCTCGGCGGCAATTGGTACAAGTGAAGACACATCAGATTGGCGTGTTTCGGACCGGATCAAAGTAACCAAGTCCGAAGAGAATTCTTCCAAAAATGCCAAATCTTTATCAGACTGATCTGTAGGAGTGAAGGTCTGGTAGGCTCCTCAACTTTTAAAGCTGCAACAACTGTTGACACCACGAAATTCGGATCGACGGAGTCTGGTGAGACAACTTTTGAATGCATGGCCTTTGGACTGTGCTGAATATGGGAGGCTGAAGACGTCAGAGGGATGGAAGTTGTTGGAGAGTCCAGCAAGACATCTATGGCTTCAGTCTCTGCTGCAGACGGAGCATTAGTCAGTGGCTGCTCCGCTGTACCAGAAAGAATTGGCTCAAAGAATGGTTCGGCCATAGTCTTGCTCGCAGATGGGTGATCCGGGCTGGGAACTGGAATGGATACGTTGAGCTTCTGTCGTTGAAAACGAACAGCCAAGTAGAGAGCATGAATATCCATTTCCAGCTGAGCAATGATAGCACCATCATCTTTGGCAGTCGGATTGTTGGCATCAAAATTCGCCTTTTTGGCTGTAATGAGCAAGTTTGCCAGTCTTAGGCTGTGGTTAGTCTGGAACAATTCTTTGCGATGCACCGCAATCCGTACGTCATCAGTCTCTGTCCCCTTACGGACTTCTTGTTCCATCTTGTGAAGTCTCTTCAGCTTGCCGAAGAACAGATCAAAGTGGTTGATCGTTCTGTATTCAACCCATTCATCAAATACCACAGTAAGCTGTTTTACTTTGTCTTCAACATCTTCCATGGCGATGTCGATTGCAGTTTGAGCGGCTGACTTGGGTTTTGAAGAGAGAGGCTCAGTGAGAACTGCCTTGCCTTTGTCTGTGCCGATGGGAGACAAGGTCTTTATCCCTGATTGGGTGTAGTCCCCTAATTCTTTGATAACAATGCCTTTGACCACAGGGATGGCAGAAGGGACTCGGATGGTGACTTTGGGTACAGTGAATGGATCTGTTGAAGGTTGAGTTGGAGTTTGGGTTGCAGTGGTGGCTTTTGTTGAGGGCAAGATATGTAAGGTTTTGATGTTGATGGTTGATAGGGGCTTGGCGATCTAGGTTCTTGGCTTCTTTGGAGGAGGCTTGGCTGGAGATGAAGGAGCAGAGGTAGACTGAGTTTCCTCTGAGTCAGTCTGGATTGTCAGTTTGCGCTTGACTCGAGATTTTCGAGCAGCATCCTGTTCTTGTCCCTGTGCAATCTTGACAGTCACCAGATCGGAAGGAGTGGGTGGAGCACTTTTGGACTTAAGTAGTGCCAATCCCTTGGGGTTGAGAATCTTGAAGGGGATTAGAGCAGACGGCTTCCCCAGCTCGATGTCCAGTGTCTCCAATAGCTTGCTGAGAGGAACAGCAAAGCACACAGCCTGTTTGGATGCGAAAACCGTTTCAAGCAGGACTCCAAACAAGATCGCGGACCAATTCATCTTTTGTCCGGAGTGGATAGCAGCCATGGCCCGAAATTTTTCGGCAGTGACGGCGTCATAGCTTCCGGCTTTTCCCAATAGTGGCTTGCCAACAATCTCACAAAGAACTTGAAAATGAAACAACATTTCCTTCTTCTTGAAGGATGGCTGCAGTCTGTGGCCAAAAATAGATACTTTCCCCTGAAGATTGGTGATAGTGGCCTGAGGGATGTGGCCAAAATCAGTCAGTCCGGTGTTGGGAAGCCCAAAGGTCTTTGACAGCGTCGACTGAGAAATATCAAAAGATTTGCCCTTGACGGATGTGGAGATGAACGTCTTTTGAGACACAGCATTGGCGAACAACTCGCGAATCTCCGACTCCTAAACCACAGTCCCACATTCCAGAAAGTTCCTTAATCCAGAAGATTCCAAAGATTTGAACATGGAGACCATATCCGGATCTTCAGCCCTGTAAATTTCATTGAACTCAACAGATAGAGAGTTGTGAGTGATAGTGGCAATTTGAATATGTAAAGAAGAATGCGGAAAAATATATGAAAGTTATACACAGACAGCAGTAATTCGTAAAAAAAGTGAAATGAAAGTGAGATGTACAGCCCGCTAACTAGGAGAGAGAGGACACGTGTCTGTATCTCGATTACTGATATTTAAGCGATTCAAAATAAACGGACAGGATGAGAGAGAGATAAGGCGGTTAAAATTCGATCAGTCCGGGTAGTTTTAAACAATTACTATGTTAAAGACTGGTTGACCAGACAGATCATGGGATAATATCAGATTTTACAGAGATCGGTCTGAAAGTTCGGACCGGTCTGTGTCTTTCTGATCGTTGTATTATCGATCTGTGCCAGTATATAATTTTTAAAAGCGAAAAGAAAGATACCTATAAAATATCAAGATAAATCTATTAAACCAAGAATTTGACGAAAGTAATTAAACTTAGCCTCAGGGAGTGGTTTGGTGAAAATATCTGCTGTTTGCTGGTCTGTTGAAATATGCTCGATCCGAATTTCCTTTTTGCCAACGTGATCTCGAATAAAATGATGTCTGATATCAATATGCTTTGTTCGAGAGTGCAAAACTGGATTATACGTTATAGCAATGGCACTGGTGTTGTCACAAAATATCGGAGACTCAACAGCTTGAATGTCATAGTCTCTGAGTTGATGTTGAATCCAGAGCATTTGAGCGCAACAGCTTCCAGCGGCAAGATATTCCGCCTCAGCTGTAGATGTGGCAATAGATGTTTGCTTTTTGCTAAACCATGAGATCAATCTTTCACTTAGAAATTGACAGGTTCCACTGGTGCTTTTGCGATCAATCTTACACCCAGCATAGTCAGCGTCTGAATATCCAACTAAACTGAAATTTGAATCTTTGGAGTACCAAAGACCAACGTTCTGAGATCCTTTTAAGTATTTAAGAATGCGCTTAGCAGCAATAAAGTGTGATTGCTTTGGATCAGACTGAAATCTAGCGCACATGCAAACTGAGAACATAATATTAGGCCGGCTCGCTGTAAGATATAATAGTGATCCGATCAGAACTCGTTACATGGTTACCTCAACTGCTGTTCCCCCTTCGTCTTTGTCTAGCTTGATTGAAGGACTCATTGGAGTTGACGCAGTTGAACAAGTCTCCATTCCGAATCTCTTGAGAAGCTCTTTGGTATACTTGGTTTGATTGATAAAGATACCGTTGCTGAGCTGTTTGACTTGAAGACCCAGAAAGAATGATAGTTCTCCCATCATACTCATCTCAAACTGTCCCTGCATTAACTTAGAGAATTTCTCGCAGAGTTTGGGGTTATTTGATCCAAAAATAATATTGTCAACATAAATTTGAACTAATAAGGTATGTTTCCCCTTAATAAATTTAAATAAAGTTTTATCCACTGAGCCGATCTGAAAATCGTGGTTCAGAAGAAATTGAGACAGAGTATCATACCATGCTCTGAGCTTGTTTCAGTCCATATACTGCCTTATTCAGTAGATATACATGACCTGGAAATGAGTGGTTCTGAAATCCAGGAGGTTGCTCAATGTAGACTTCCTCCTGAAGCTTACCATTTAGAAAAGCACTCTTTACGTCCATTTGATATACTTTGAAGTCTTTAAAAGCAGCAAATACAAGAAATATTCGGATTGCTTCAAGTCTGGCGACTGGTGCAAAAGATTCATCGAAGTCAATTTCTTCTTCTTGTCGGAAGCCTTGAGCCACCAGTCTGGCCTTGTTTCTAACCACCACTCCATCTGCGTCTAGCTTGTTTCTGAAAACCCATCTGGTTCCAATAACAGGCAGACCACTTGGCCTGGGGGTTAGTCTCCAGACTTGATTTTGTTCAAATTGATTAAGCTCTTCTTGCATGGCTTTTATCTAGTTATAATCAGTCAAAGCTTCATCAATCTGTTTGGGTTCCAGATTAGATATAAAAGCGGCATGAGTGAATTCATCCATCATCTGTCCTCTGGTTCTTATGGGTGCAGAAGGACTTCCAATTACTAGATCAGGTGGATGCCTCTTTGTCCATCGATAGCTTGATTCTGGATAATGTGGTCCAGATGTATTAGTAGAGGTGACATTATCAGCATCTGTTGGAATCGAAGAGGGGGGTGAATGGGATTCCTTGGCTACTTTAGCGTTTTAAAATGAGTTTGCAAAACTAAAAGATTTTGTGCTTGCGGAAGGCTTAAATCAATCGATAAATAAAATAAAATAAGAAGTAAACAAATAAATAAATACGTAAAGAAATTAAAGCAATAAAAGACAACAGATTTGTTATAGAAGTTCGACGATGAATCACCTACGTCTCCTCTTCCCGGTTAGATAACCTCCAACCAAGGTTCCACTAGAACAATTGATCTTGGCCTTGAGGGCTCCAAGTTAGCCACACAACAACTCTTCCCAAGTTACAAAGCTCTTCCCGAGTACACAAGCTCTTCCCGAGCACAATACTCTTCCCGAGTACACAAGCTCTTCCCGAGCACAATACTCTTCCCGAGTACACAAATCTCTTCCCGAGCTACCAACACTCTTCACGAGTCTTCTTGGCCTTAAGGGCTCCAAGGATAGCCACAACACATGCACCAACTTTACTTGTTGGCGACTTTACAATTTTCCAACTTGCTTTGGTGTTGGAGGACCTTTACAATAGATCAAATCAAAAACACCTTCACGGTGCACTCACACGAAGAGAACAAGACTCTAACGAAGAAGAGAATTACAAACTCCAATACAACAACAATGTATGGAGATTGCAATACAATTTGAAATAATAATTGATCAAGACTTTGTATAAGTTGTAGGCTTGTTTCTTAGCTTCAAAATGCTCCAAAGCATCAATATTTATAGTGTAGGAGGCCCCCAAGGCTCCTACTAGCAGTTGCTACACAAAAGGCTGAAATCACTCCTCGATCGCCTCGGACATCGCCTCGGGCGATCACCATCGCCGGGCCCCAACGGTCAGCATTTTACACGGATCGCCTCAGGCGATCAACAGCAAAAATCAAGGCCGTAGCCTCAGCATGTCCAAATCTATCATCGCCTCAAACGAACTCCACATCGCCTCAGGCGTTCCAGCCATCGCCTCGGGCGTTCAGCCCATCGCCACAAACGATCTCCCCTACGCGCATGCCTCGGCGTCGCCTCTGTCGATGTGCGGGGCGAAGTGTCAAATGGTTGCCATCGCCTCAGGCATTGGTCATCATCGCCTGGAGCGATCTTCCTCGCATGCTCGCCTAGCCATCGCCTCTGTTGATGTGCGTGGTGATGCCTCGCCTGGCACCCATCGCCTGGGGCGATGATCACCATCGCCTGGGGCGATCCAGGCCAGAATATGCACACTCGATTTTCTTCATTTCAAACCACTTTTCATCACTTAATCTGCACACTAAGTAGATGCATTAGTATAACAAACACAAGTTTTGTTGATCATCAAAACTCAAAGATTGACCAGGGATAATTTAACGCATTAAACGCAACCATGCGTTTAATGCTCAACAGCATCTGCTTTAATATTAGGGTTCAGAACTTCCAGATCAGCTCGATCTGGAAGAACTTCAGTGCCTTGATCCGGTCTATCTGGTACTTCAGGTTCCGGTGGATTGTCTCTTGACCTATTAGCTACAATCTCATCATCACTGTTAGCTTTGAGATGGATATTTTCCATCTGATTTTGAATTAATTCCTTGTTACCCTCAATACACAAGGATTCATCAAGCACTACATGAATTGATTCTTCTACAGTCAAGGTTCGATTATTGAAGATGCGAAATGCTTTACTATTGGATGAATATCCTAAGAATATTCCATTATCTGACTTAGCTTCGAATGCTGTAAGATGATTCTTACCATTATTGTGAACGAAACATTTGCAACCAAATACATAAAGGTGAGAGATAGACAGTCTGTTACCTGTCCATACTTCATATGGAGTTAGATTTAACTTCTTGTTAATCATGGATCGATTTTGAGTGTAGCATGCAGTATTTACAGCTTCTGCCCAGAACTTTTGGGAAATACCAGAATATGCAGGCATTGTCCTTGCTGCCTCCTTAAGCGTGCTGTTCCTTCGTTCTGCAACTCCATTTTGTTGAGGAGTTCGAGCGGCTGAGAATTCATGCTTAATTCCTTGATCTTCTAGAAAGGATTCAAGATTCTGATTTGAGAATTCAGTGCATTTGTCACTTCGAATCCTATCTATGCTTGATGATTTCTCATTCTGAGTGCGTTTCAGCAGCTTGATCAACTTCAGACCGGTCTGAGCTTTACTGCTAAAAAATATAGTCCATGTAAAACGTGAGTAATCATCAATGACAACAAGAGTATACCTCATTCCCCCTAAACTTGTTATAGGTATAGGACCAAACAAGTCCATATGTAATAGTTCATAGCATCGTGAGGAGGATTTGGCATTCTTGTTTTTGAAGGATGATCTGATCTGTTTGCCCATTTGGCAAGCTTCACAGATCTTATCCTTGGCAAAGTCGATCTTGGGCAGACTGACAACTAAATCATGTTCACACAGGCTAGAGATAGTCTTAAAGTTGAGATGATTCAAGCGTTTATGCCATAGCCAGTGTTTATTATCATTATTCACGATGAAGCAAGTAGGATTATCAGGTTGAGCAAAATTCCAGTTAATCTTATATGTGTTTCCATTTTCTGATTCCTACAAGCATGGTCATACCGTCTGACGTTTTAACAGTGCAAGTGTGTTTGTGAAATTCTACAGCATAACCATTATCACATAGTTGATTTATACTAATCAGATTATAGCATAGATTTTCAACTAATAGCACATCATTGATAGTAATATTACAATGGACAATCTTACCCTTGCCCACGGTCTTACCCTTTGAGTTATCTCCGAAGATGATCTTCGGTCCAGTACATTCTGTGACGTCAGACAGCAGCTCGACGTTTCCTGTCATGTGTCGAGAACACCCACTGTCTAAGTACCAGTCCGATACTAGTTTCTTCGGTACCTGTCATCAAGCATAATTACTGTTGGTACCCAATCCTACTTGGGTCCAGAACGGATTAGCCCTTTGGGAACCCACACCTGAATCAGCTTTAATGGCTTGTGTGTGTCTGGTGTGATGTGAGCTGATCTGTTTCAATATTGTGTGTGATGATGTGTGCGATATGGAAGTCTTTGATTCTTATAAGGTAATCTATATCTTCGTTGAACTGGTTTTGAGTTATAGTAGTTGGATGATCTTCCTTGCCTTAGATCTTGCATCTTTAGGTTTGGTCTGATAGACACAAAGCTTGCTGGTGCTTTTTCTTTGGCTTGGTCAACGTACCCAATTCCTTTTCTCAAACCTTGATCCCCGAAGGAGACTCCCGTTTGAATTGTAGGCACTTCGGTTTCATATACTGTGCTGGATCTAACAAATGTCATCTGTTTGATTTTGTTCTTTACCAGCAACGATACAGATTCATCTTTGGTGCAGTCATTGATATCAAAGCCTATGCCGGTGATGTCACCGACATTTCTTTGTACCTCTTGCAATTTTTCCAGTGATGCTCTTGATTTTGTCCATGTTTTGAAAATATGAGAAAGTTTAGCATTTTGTGTGCTAATTATCTTGTTTTCTTCATGAAGCTGTTCGTAAGAAATTTTCAGCTTATGCAGCTCGATCTTTAGATTATTGCATTCACCTAGCTCAGAGCAGCTTGGTTTGATATGCTCATATATTTGATCATTGGCTTTAGCTTTAGTTTTCTCAAATGATTCAGCTAAAATTCTATAATCATTAGCCATGTCTTGCAGTGCGGACATAAGCTCTTCACGTGTGAATTCATTTGAGTCAAGATCGAATACCTCGTATGTTTGACTCATTTCTTCGTCTGCCATTAGACATTGAATATCCTCTTCGCTTTCGCTGGATGAATATTCAGAGCTTTCTGGTTCTGAGTCAGTCTGAGCCCACTTGCTGTTACCTTCTTCTGCTACCGGAACCTTTTGGGACTTTCCATGATGATTTTTATGATCTTTGTAGTGCTTCTTTTTCTTGTCGTCACGATGCCTCTCTTTTCGTTCATCTTTCTTCGGTCTGGTGCAGTCTGCAATAAAGTGTCCGGTCTTACCACAATTGTAGCAAGCCTGATCATTAACATCATCGTCTTTTCTCGATTTATAGTGATGAGAAGGTTTAAAATTCCGTTTGTTCTTAGACATGAATTTATCAAACTTCTTGATAAATAATGACATAGCATCATTACTTATCTGTTCGATAGATCGGTCTGTTGAGGGGGTGGTCTGGTCTGGAATGGCTGCCAGTGCTTTGTTTGGTTGAGAGATGAATGGCTCTGCTTCACCTCTGGTGATCAGTTCAAACTCATACGCCTTAAGATCTGCGAACAGATCATGGAGTTCAACTTTGTTCAGATCTTTAGACTCCCTCATTACAATAGTCTTGACATCCCATTCTTTTGGCAATGCTCTCATTACTTTCAGAGCAATCTCTCTGTTAGAGTATTCCTTGCCCAGACCATTTAGTTCATTGATAATACCAGTGACTCTTTCATCAAACTCGTTTAGAGTTTCTCCAATCTTCATTTTTATGCTCTCAAATTTTTGTAGAGCAACAATCAGCTTGTTTTCCTTAGTCTGGTCGTTCCCTTCACATCGCTGTGCTATCTTCTCCCAAATTTCTTTAGCAGTTGAGCACATTTTGATTTTACTGAACATATTCTTGTCCAACGTCTTGAACAAGATGTCTTTGGCTACGTTGTCTAGATTTGCTTTCTTTCTTTCTTCATTCGTCCAGAGTGATCTGTCCTTTTCGACCATTTGGGGTTCACCACCAGTAATGGCGGCTGCTGTATTGACTTTCAGAATTTTCATTGGTCCATCAGTGATGACGAACCACATGTCGTCATCCTGTGCTGCCAGATGAGCTTGCATTCTGATTCTCCAATCATCATAGTCTTCTTTTGAGAACATAGGAATCTTGTTGAATGATGCCATCAGTCCAAGTATCTTCGATGATTAAGACGACCTGCTCTGATACCACTTGTTAGGATCGGTCCGGAGTGTTTAGAAGGGGGGGGGGGGTGAATGAACACTCCGTAAAAATTAATCCTTTATGATTTCTCTCGGGTTAGTGAGTGAAATCTATTTCTTAATCAACTTGTCAGCAGAACAGATCACTGAAAATAATAGTGCGGAACGATCTGTTCTAGACTGGTAAGAACGGCTCGATCGCTTAAAGACTATAACGTAGTGTGGAATGATAAAAGACAGAATATGTTTCTGGAAGTTCGAATGTGGTGTAATCCTTCTACGTCTCCCCTTCTTCCAATTAAGGAAGGATTTCACTAGAAGACTTTGATTTATACAATCCTGTTGTACAAACCCGATTCAGCTGGATTTACCTCACTACCAGACTGAAACTCCTAGTCTCTTGATCTGTTCAGACACACACTGTCTAACAGTTACAATTTATTCTCACGTCTCTATCTTAGTAAAGAATACAAAAGACAGACTGATCTTGTTTATGCACACAATGATCCTATTATGATCAAATATTACAATATGCTGTGCTTATAAAAACTTTTGACTGCTCAAGAATATCTGAAGTTGTAAGCTTGTGCTGTTTTTCTTTTCTTTTCGGTTCTTGATTGATCAGTCAGTCCGTCTGAGCTCTTTAGTTACATCCTTATATAGTTGATTGTACCAACGATATTATTTCCTTTTCTGTGCAACTCTTGACTCTGCTCAGTCTCTGAATAAGCTTCAGTCTTATTCTTTTAGGCACTTGCCATTCTGGTCTATGCTTTCGGCGACTGTCAGGTAGGCTCTTCTTTGTCTTCTTACCTTTTAAGGTAATCTTCAGTCCTTGGTCTTTGTCACCATTAATTGCATCATTAAATGCTTCAATAAATAGCCGTTAATGATTCGGACTGAAGAGCAAAGCTTATACAACCTTGTCTGCTCTGATCTGATTATAATTGAGCTGCTCTCGTGCTTCGATCTGATCAGGCTGATGTTCATCGATCTGTTCTGATTTTTGTGATAGACCATATCGGCGTGATCTACTTTGAGCATCGATCTGGTCAGACTGATTTTCATCGATCCGTTCTGATTCGTTTTGTCATCTTTAAAATCCGGAACTAACAAAAATAACAAGACACGATTCACGTGGTTTGACAAAAAATGGCTACTTCCATGGGAGGATGATATCATCGATGAACAAGTATTTCTGATACAATACTATACAACACCATAAGCTTTGAACTCACCCTCAGATTCACTCATATGGCTTCCAGCGAGTCTCTCTGGATTCACTCTGTTTCTCTCTCAGTATTGCCTCTCTTGTATCGCTCAAACTCTCTCAGAAAATTGATCTATGCGTGTTCTGTGTATAGCTTCATTTTTGTATTGTGTTTTGCCTCCACATTAGATCTCCTTTATCTTTGTATTTATATAGCAATCGGACTCCCCTTTGGGAGAAGTTAGTTAATTAGACGGTTACTGTAACCGCTTTTCAGTTGACATGCCAACTTCCAAACTTGCGAATAGTTAGAGTCTAACTTCTTCATTTTCTTGCTATCTATCGAGTTGACCATCAGTTGAGCAGGTTATGTTCCATCGGTTGAGAAGATTATGCTTAAGCTTCATCTGCTCAACAGATTTTCCTTCACTCTCTAGGCTTGCATGTTAAGCCTTATCTGTTCAGCCGACAATCTTTCAACTTTGTAGATTTTGCGTTAAGCTTACATGATAGATTATATCATCTGACCTGTCCAAGAATCGATCTGTCCACCTGATCAGCTCTTGAAACAGCTGACCATTTCACCCGACAGATTTCATCTACTGACCAGTTCTTAGTTCAGCTGAACAATTCATATGTTCTGTTAATCACTGTTAGTAATCTAACAAGCATACAACGCAGCGGAATATAAAAATTTGGATTACTTGAACCGAGGATCTATACAAAGTTGTCATATCGGATAAAGGATTATAAGAGTCTCACCCTTGTAGCGTGTTTGAGCAGATTCCACGAAACATCACCACGTCCAACGCGTCCTTAGAGCCACTAGCAAAACTTATCAAGTTTTGCCTGTACGGTATCCACACGATCAAATCGGGAAGGGATAGTTTAAGAACAAAGTGCTAGATTTGTTCTTAAACCGATACAAGAAACACTCTCGATTCACAATAAAAAAGGATGGCCGGAATACACCAAAGCTCCTTCGACTATCAAGAAGCCGAGAGCAATATGAGAGGCGGCCGAGAGTCCCTTTTGTGTGTTTAGGTTGGAATGGTATGAAAAATTGTCTCTCATAATTAATTAATAACCTTGTTATTAAAAGGCTTAATTAAAGTTCAAGACTTTCTCAAAGTCTTATGTGCCCAAACCCATAATTTAATTAAGTTCTTTTAATCATTTAATTAAGACTCCTCTTAATTAATTAATTCATCCAATGAATTTAATTTCCCTTCTTGATTTAATCTTTTGTGCGACCCGATTGGATCTTGTAATGTTGGTAGTGACATAAAATCTCATTTTACATCACAAGCAATGAGCGGTATCTAGCAACACATCAAGGCTACCCAAATTACAAGAATGTCAATGACTCGACATAACCTAAGAACTTGTGATAATATTAACCATGTAACTTAATCCCTTTGTCCATGTGTTTAGATTGAACACGAGTCATGGAATAGTCATACTCGTATATTCAATCTCTATTTCTTGATCCCCAAGTAGAACTAGAATAAACGAATAAGCTTGATATCACATATCGACTCATTCGAGCACAGCCATGCATTTTAGTCTTACTTGATCAAGGGCCCAAACACTTCTCCTGTTATATAGGAGGGACAAATCCTATCTTGATCAATCAACATCCCTCTACATAATTCGTAGTGTATCCAATAGTTGCCTATATAGTTTACCCTATTATAGGTAACGTTTGATAATATCAAGATACATAACTCCTTATGTTGGGATCTCTGATGATCTCAAGTCGTAAGGATTACATACACTATTATCACTATGAGAATTGCTTATGACACTCATATAACTATCCATGTAGCATTCTCATGGTGGGTCTGTCCAGTACATTGTTCTCTAACATGTACCCATGTGTTGATTTGATATCTCATATCTATGAACAATTCATCAATCAAAACATAATAGTCTCAATGTATTATCATTATCCCGATTCATGATAATACTTGACTAGGGACAATCTTTAAAAATAATACAATATTATTCTAAGGACATTAACTTATATATCAATTCATATTGCACAGATATTCGAATAATATATAATAATGATTTGCCATTTATAAAATCATAAAACATTGTATGTCATAAACAATCATCTAATGACTTGTCTTAGGGCATATCCCAACAAATCTCCCACTTGCACTAAGACCAATCTGACATATACCTAATGCCTAGAGATCTAGTATGACGATCATGCTTCTGCTGTGACAGTGGCTTCGTCAATGGGTCAGATACATTATCATCTGTTGGTACTTTGCATATTTTAACATCTCCCCTTTCAATGATTTCTCGAATGAAATGAAAGCGCCGAAGTATGTGCTTGGATCTTTGGTGAGATCTAGGTTCCTTAGCCAATGCGATCGCTCCATTGTTATCACAATAGAGTTCTATCGGATCTTTAATGCTAGGCACCACTCCAAGTTCAGAAATGAACTTCCTGATCCAAACAGCTTCCTTTGCTGCATCTGAGGCAGCAATGTACTCAGCTTCCATTGTAGAATCGGCTACTGTCTCTTGCTTTGAACTCTTCCAGCTCACAGCACCTCCATTTAGGCAATACACATATCCAGATTGCGATCGAAAATCATCTTTGTCGGTTTGGAAGCTTGCATTAGTGTAACCCATTACATTGAGCTCTTCCTCACCTCCATAAATCAAGAATGTATCCTTAGTCCTTCTCAAGTACTTCAGGATGTTCTTGACTGCAATCCAGTGACCTTCACCTGGATCAACTTGATATCTGCTCGTCATGCTCAAAGCATACGATACATCGGGACGAGTACATATCATGGCATACATGATAGATCCAATAGCTGACGCATATGGAATCTTACTCATGCGTTGTCTCTCATCTGGTGTTGAATGACACTGTTCCTTCGAGAGATATATTCCATGTGTCATAGGCACGAATCCTTTCTTTGATTCTTGCATGCTAAACCGTTTTAGCACTTTGTCTATGTATGTACTTTGACTTAGGCCAAGTAATCTTCTCGATCTATCTCTATAAATCTTGATTCCTAATACATAGGTGGCTTCACCCAAGTCTTTCATAAAAAAACAATTCCATAGCCAAATCCTTACATATTGTAAGGCATGGATATCATCCCAATGAGAAGTATGTCATCTACATACAATATTAGGAAGATAATTATGCTCCCACTGACCTTCTTGTAGACACAAGGTTCATCTACGTTTTTGATGAAACCAAACTCTTTGACTGCATCATCAAAACGAAGATTCCAACTCCGAGAAGCTTGCTTCAATACATAAATGGATCGTTGTAGCTTGCATATCTTTCCAGCATCATTTGGATCGACAAAACCCTCGGGCTGTGTCATGTACACATCCTCAAGCAGATTTCCATTAAGGAAAGCTGTTTTGACATCCATCTGCCAGATTTCATAATCATGAAATGCAGCTATTGCAAGTAAGATCCTTATGGATTTAACCATGGCAACTGGTGAAAAAGTTTCATCATAGTCAATACCATGAATTTGTTTGAAACCTTTTGCAACCAGTCGTCCTTTATAGGTTTGTACATTACCATCCATGTCGGTCTTTTTCTTGAAAATCCATTTGCACCCTATGGGTCGTACCCCTTCAGGTGGGTCAACCAAAGTCCATACTTGGTTTGCATACATGGATTCCATCTCAGATTTCATGGCCTCTTGCCATTTCTTAGAATCAGTGCCCATTATAGCTTGTTGATAAGATGACGGCTCATCCTCATCAATAAGTAGTAAGTCACCTTGTTGAGTCACAAGAAATCCATATCTCTGTGGCTCCCGGTGTTCTCTTACAGACCTACGCTGGGCTTGTGTCTCTTGAGCAGGCATTTTATCCACAACATCTTGTGGTGTCTGCTCTGTTTCCATCTCAATATCATGTTTAATGTTTTCTTGTGGTTGAACTTCACTAAGTTCTATTTGTCTCCCACTGGTTTTTCTAGAAATAAATTCTCTTTCTAGAAAGACACCAGTCCGAGCAACAACTACTTTGTTCTCGGTGGGATAATAGAAATAGTATCCTTTTGTTTCCTTAGGATACCCCACAAATAAACATTTATCAGATTTGGGTCCAAGTTTGTTAGTGGCGTGACGTCTAACGAAAGCCTCACAACCCCAAATCTTCATAAAAGACATACTAGGACGCTTCCCAGTCCATATCTCATATGGTGTCTTTTCCACTGATTTAGATGGAACACGGTTCAATATGAATATTGCTGTTTCTAAAGCATGTCCCCAAAAGGATATCGGAAGATCTGCATGACTCATCATTGATTTAACCATGTCCAACAAGGTTCGATTTCTCCTCTCGGATACACCTTCCATTGTGGAGTATACGAAGGAGTGAGTTGTGGGACTATCCCACACTCCTTTAGATAGTCATGAAACTCTTGGCTTAAGTATTCATCTCCTCGATCTGATCGAAGGATTTTGATACTTTTGCCAAGTTGGTTTTGTACTTCATTCTTGAAATCTTTGAACTTTTCAAAGGTTTCATGCTTATGCTTCATTAGGTACACATACCCATATCTACTAAGGTCATCAGTAAATGTAACGAAGTATTGAAAACCACCTCTAGCTTGTGTACTTATTGGCCCACATACATCACTATGTATTAGTCCCAATAAAACATTTGCCCTTTCAACATGTCCCTTGAAAGGGGCTTTAGTCATCTTGCCCATTAAACAAGATTCACATGTTTCATATGATTCAAAATCAAATGAATCCAAAACTCCATTCTTATGAAGTTTTGATATGCGTTTCTCGTTTATGTGGCCCAAGCGATAATGCCAGAGATAAGTTGGATTAGAATCATTATTCTTAATCCTTTTAGTATTTATGTTATAGATATGCATATCAAGATTTAATACATAAAGACCATTAATCATTTGTGCACTAGCATAAAACATATCATTTAAATAAATAGAACAACAGTTGTCCTTTATCATAAATGAAAATCCACACTTGTCCAAACAAGAAATAGAAATAATGTTTTTAGTAATAGATGTCACAAAATAACAGTCTTTTAAAATCAACGATAAACCAGAAGGTAAAGCTAAACAATAATCTTCTATAGCTAATGCAGCAACTCTTGCTCCATTTCCAACTCGGAGATCAACTTTACCTTTCGCCAACGTCCTACTCCTTTTGAGATCCTGCATGTTGCGCCTTAAAACGCTACAACTCTCATTCCTCTATTTTAAATAAAATTATCGTTTTTGTTTTGATGATTACAAAACCTATACATTTTGTACTAATGATTTTTATTGAGTATGCAGCATAAATTATGATCAAATTTGAAGATTGTAATAGATTTGAAATGCCAAAGAAATTGTCTTTTGGAAGACACAGATCGCTCCAGGCGATGAGTGCCATCGCCCCAGGCGATGGGTGCCAGGCGAGGATCGCCACGCTCATCGACCCAGGCGATGTCCAGGCGAGCACGCGAGAAAGATCGCCCCAGGCGATGGTGACCAACGCTTGAGGCGATGGCAGCCACAGGGACTTCGCTCCCGCACGTCGACTGAAGCGATGCCGAGGGTGGCGCGGGCATGCGCGCAGGGGAGTTCGCCCGAGGCGATGTCACGAACGCCTGAGGCGATGGGCTGGAACGCCTGAGGCGATGTGGACTTCGCCCGAGGCGATGCATGATTTCAGGCTGCTGAAGCTACGGCATTGGGATTTGACTTGGATCGCCTGAGGCGATCCAGCGATCGCCTGAGGCGATCCGTGATTTTTGCTGACCGTTGGGGCGCGGCGATGGTGATCGCCCGAGGCGATGTCCGAGGCGATCTTGGAGTGATTCAAGCCTTATTTGAAGCAACGGCTAGTAGGAGCCTTGGAGGCCTTCTACACTATAAATATGGGTGTTTTGGATCATTTTGAAGTCAAGAAACAAGAGTATAAACTACAAGAAAGTTGTGTGCAATCAAAATTATTCTAGCATTGCAAACTTCATACATTTATATTGTATTGGAGTTTGTAATTTACTTCTTGTGTGTGATCTTTTGATTCTTGTTGTTGGTACACCGTGAAGGTGTGATTTGATTATTGTAAAGGTCCTCCAACACCGACGCAAGTTGGAAAATTGTATAAGTCGCCAATAAGTGAAGTTGGTGCAAGATTGTGGCTATCCTTGGAGCCCTTAAGGCCAAGAAGAAGTTGTTCTAGTGGATCCTCGGTTGGACGTTTTCTAGCCGGGAAGAGGAGACGTAGGCGATTCATCGCCGAACTTCTATAACAAATTCTTGTCTCATTTTATTACTTTATTTCCATTAAGCATTTATTTATTTTGTTCTTTCTATTTATCGATTGACTAAAGGCTTCCGCAAGGGCAAAATTATTTTATTTTTACAAACTCATTTTAAAAGGCTAAAGTAGCCAAGGAACCTCATTCACCCCCCCTATTAGGTTCCAACAAGTGGTATCAGAGCCATTTGATTTTTGTTTTAAATCAAAATTTTTATATGGCTAATCTAGCAAATGAGTTTGCTCAAGGTCAATCGACAAATCGCCCTCCGCTTTTCACGGGTGATAACTACGGTTATTGGAAGAATAGAATTTCTCTATACATCCAATCCGTAGATTATGATCTATGGAAAATCATAGTGAAAGGTCCACATATTCCTTTAAAGGAAGTTGGGGGAATTAGTGTTCCCAAAGAAATGGACGATTTCACTAGAGCGGATATGATATTAATTTCACAAAATGCTAAAGCGATTAATATTTTGCATTGTGCCTTAGATATGAAGGAGTACAACCGGATCTCGATGTGCTCAACCGCAAAGGAAATTTGGGACAAATTGCAAATTTGTCATGAGGGCACTAATCAAGTGAAGGAGACCAAGATTGATCTATTGCAACTCAAGTATGAAACTTTTGAGATGGAGTCCGGAGAAAACATTGATTCAATGTTTAGAAGGCTCACTCAAATCATCAATGAGCTTGCCCAACTTGGAGAGAAGTATCCTCCAAAACAAATATGGAGAAGAGCACTTAGAGCCCTACCACAAGAATGGGATGCCAAGAGGACGGCCATCATTGAATCTAACAAAGGAGATAGTGCATCATATGATATTGATGAACTTCATGGTACCTTGGTTACCCATGAGCTTGAGATGTCAACCCGGAAGGAAATGAAGAAGGATGAAGAAAAAGCAAAAGGCAAGGGGATTGCCTTGGTTGGAAAGAAAGCACAATCCGATGACGAAGATGATGAGGAAATGGCATTGTTCACAAGGAAGTTCAAGAAGTTCTACCGGAAATACAACAAGCCAAAGACCTCCGAATCCAACAAGAATTCTACTAAACGAGAGGTAACTTGTTATAATTGTCAACAAAATGGTCATTATGCTAATGAATGTCCAAGTAGAAAGAAGGCGGATAAGGGAAAGAAGAAAGCTTTAATGGCCACATGGAGTGATAGTGACTCCGATGAAGAAGTAGCAAACCTTTGTCTAATGGCTCTTGAAGATGAAGATGAAGATGATGAGGTACCATCTTATGATGAATTATTAGATGCTTATAATGAAATTATTGATGTTCTTGGTAAATCTAAAAAAAGTAATAAATTGTTAAAGTTGGACTTGGCTAAAAAGGAAGAAGAAAATGTTACTTTGAAAAATGAACTACTTGATTTAAAGAAATCTTTTGGGAAGTTTAATGATAGTGGTGTAATGCTTCATGAATTGCTTGGCTTGCAAAGATGTAGCTTTGATAAAGCCGGATTAGGCTTCTCAAGCAAGTCAAAAACATTTTCAAGCTTGTTAGCCAAAGCCAAGCATAATCCCCCTACTTGCACCTATTGTTGTAAGGTTGGTCATGTTAGAAATAAATGTAGATTTTTCAAAAATCAATACCAACCAAACAAGAGGTGGAAGTGGATTCCTAAATCCCCCATTGTTACTAACCAACATGGACCCAAAGAACAATTGGGTACCAAAGGTCCAAATATTAAAAATTTGTTTTGTAGGGAGGAACAAGTAAGAGGTCCAATTCTTGGTATCTCGATAGTGGATGCTCAAGACATATGACGGGTGACAAGAACTTGTTCTTGTCACTAAAAGCTAAAAGTGGAGGAAGTGTCACCTTTGGAGACAATAGCAAAGGAATCATTGAAGGCATTGGCTCAATTGGTAACTCTAACTCTACTATTATTGATGATGTACTTTTTGTCAAAGGACTTAAGCATAACCTTCTTAGCATAAGTCAATTATGTGATAAAGGTTATGAAGTCTCATTTGCATCACTTCATTGCACCGTATCATACACTCATGACAAATCCATTAAATTCATTGGTTATAGAAGTGAGAATGTGTACAAGGTTGATTTGGATAATCTTTCTTCTCAAAATGTAAAATGCCTTGTAACATTGAATGATAACAAAAATGTGTTATGGCATAGACGACTTGGTCATGTTGGATTGAGCACCATTGGTAAGATTCAAAAACTTGATCTTGTTGTTGGATTGCCTAACCTTGATTTACAAGTTGATTCTATTTGTGATGCTTGTCAACTAGGAAAGCATACTAGAGAATCTTTCAAAAATAAAAATGTTATCTCCACTTCTATGCCACTTGAATTGCTTCATTTAGACTTGTGTGGTCCTTCAAGAACAACTAGTCTAGGTGGAAAATCTTATGCATTTGTCATTGTGGATGATTTCTCTAGATTCACTTGGACATTGTTCTTAGCCCATAAAAGTGATGCCTTTGAGAATTTCAAAATATTTGCAAAAAGAGTTGAGAATGAGAAAACTCTTTCAATAAAAAGTATCCGTAGTGACCACGGAACCGAATTTGAGAATGAAAATTTTATAAACTTTTGTGATGACAAAGGCATTGGTCACAACTTTTCTTGTCCTAGGACACCTCAACAAAATGGTGTTGTTGAAAGGAAGAATAGGACATTAGTGGAAATTGCACGTACTATGCTATGTGAATATTCACTTCCAAAATATTTTTGGGCCGAGGCAATGAGCACCGCATGTTATATCATTAATCGTTCATCAATAAGGCCAATTCTCAAGAAAACTCCATATGAATTATGGAGGGGGAGAAAGCCTAACATTTCTTACTTCAAGGCTTTTGGTTCAAAGTGCTTCATTCACAACAATGGTAAGGATAACCTTGGTAAGTTTGATGCCAAATCGGATGAAGGTATATTTCTTGGTTATTCTAATACTAGTAAAGCATATAGAGTATTTAATAAACGTAATCTTATTGTTGAGGAATCTATTCATGTTATAGACTAACACTCGAGTATCAAGAATTTCCATGGATGGTGATGATGAAGAATTACTTGAGCAAAGGAGAGAGTCAACCACCCTTGAGAACTTTAGTGGTGATAAAGAAGAACAAAGAATGGAGTCAAGTAATTCCAAAGAGGATGGAGAACTTCCAAAAGATTGGAAAACCACCAAGGATCATCCCATGGATCTCATAATCGGTAGTCCATCAAAAGGGGTAAAAACTCGATCCTCATATATCAATATTTGTAATCATCTTGCTTTCATTTCTCACATAGAGCCTAAGGACATTAATGATGCATTGCTTGATGATTCTTGGATCTTGGCTATGCAAGAGGAACTAAATCAATTCACAAGAAATAAAGTTTGGAATCTTGTACCTAGGCCTTCGAACAACACCATAATTGGAACAAAATGGGTATTTAGAAATAAAATGGATGAACATGGAACGATTATTCGAAACAAGGCTAGGTTGGTAGCTAAATGATATTGCCAAGAAGAGGGCATAGATTTTGATGAAACATATGCACCCGTTGCTCGCTTAGAATCCATTCGCATGTTTCTTGCTTTTGCTTGCTTTAAAGATTTTAAGCTCTTTCAAATGGATGTCAAGAGTGCTTTCTTGAATGGTGATTTGAAAGAAGAGGTGTATGTTGATCAACAACCCGGCTTTGAGGATCCACATTTTCCCGACCATGTTTTTAAACTTGATAAAGCTTTGTATGGTTTGAAACAAGCTCCTAGAGCTTGGTATGAAAAACTATCTTCATTCTTAACCAAGAATGGCTTTACAAGAGGAAAAGTGGATATCACTTTGTTTACCTTAATTAAAGGAAATGATTTACTTATTGTTCAAATATATGTTGATGATATCATATTTGGTGCCACTAATGAATCTTTGTGCAAGGAGTTTTCTAAATTGATGCAAGATAACTTTGAAATGAGCATGATGGGAGAACTCAACTACTTTCTTGGATTGCAAATCAAACAATGCAAAATCAAAGAGGTGCTTGCTTTTATGGACAACGATCGATGCATATCGACACAAGTATAGATGGAATCTTTATAAGCCAAGGAAAGTATGTCAAAGATATGCTAAAGAAATTTGGAATGGATAATACGAAAAGTGCATCAACACCAATAAGCTCATCAACCAAGCTTGACAAGGATGAACAAGGTAAACCAATTTGTCAAAAGCTTTATAGGAGTATGATTGGCTCTTTGCTTTATTTAACGGCTAGTAGGCCGGATATTATGTTTAGTGTTTGTTTATGTGCTAGATTTCAATCATCCCCAAAAGAATCACACTTGTTCGCCTTAAAACACATTTTTAAATATCTTACAAAAACTCCAAATCTCGGCTTGTGGTATTCTAGAAACTCTTTCTTTGATTTGAAAGCTTACTCCGATGCCGATTTTGGAGGATATAAGGTGGATAGGAAAAGCACTAGTGGTACTTGTTTCTTTCTCGGTAATAGCTTGGTGTCTTGGTTTTCCAAAAAGCAAAATTGTGTTGCACTCTCAACAACCGAAGCCGAATATATGGCCGCCGGTAATTGTTGTGCACAAATCTTGTGGATGAAAAGCCAATTACTTGACTATGGGCTAGATGTTTCAAAAGTTCCAATTTTTTGTGATAACACTAGCACCATATGTTTATCTAAAAATCCAATTCAACATTCTCGGACTAAGCATATCGATATAAGGCACCATTTCATTCGTGACCATATCGAACAAAATGATGTTGAATTATTTTATGTTAATACCAAGGATCAAATTGCCGATATTTTTACAAAACCACTAGACGAAAACACTTTTATTTTTCTTCGTGGTGAATTGGGTATGATTGAACTTTGAGCATGTTTGCATACCTTAACAAATGATATCATATTTAGGGGGAGCTACTCTACTTCATCATTTGCATAGAGCAATTGTGAAATTCATTTACATAAATTAATTATGTTTAATGAATTTTATAGCTCAAAATTTAATTTCAAAAATGCATTTTGAAATCACCTTTTAAAAGTCACAAATTGTGAATTATTGTGTTTTTGAGATTATGTGATTATTTTTTTGTTGTTAGATGGTTTAATGTTAGTTAGAATTATCAAAAATAATTTTTTGGTCCAAAAATTGACTCAAAATATGGCCAAACCATCGCCTCAGCATTCAGTGCGCAGTGCCTCGTCCGTGGCTCGCATCACCTCAAACGATCGCAAGCATCGCCTCGGGCGTGGCTCGCATCGCCTCAAGCGATCGCAAGCATCGCCTCAGGCGTTCGTGATCGCCTCAGGCGTTCTCCAGATCGCCTCAGGCGATCTCGATTTTTAAAGACAGAAGGCTACGGCTTTTGCTCATTTTTTCAGCAACTTTTCGTGTTTTTCACCCATAATTCGAGATTTCTTCATCATTGTTATAATCGATCACCCTAAGCCTTTCCAAACCATCAATTTCACTTTCCAAACACCAAATCTTCCAATTCGAAATTTTTGCAAACCCTAACCCCATTTCTCAAAATCGAAACTTTACCTCAATTCTCTCAAATCTCTTGCAAAATGTCGCGAAGCAACCGAGAAGAAGGAGAATCAAGCCGGAGGAGACACTCTAATCGATCCAATAGGAATTATACGGGTCCTCCACTTGATGGTAAGCCTATTCCGGAAGATTATCTTACTCGCAAATTAATTCCGGGTTATGTCTTTGATTTCGATTTCCTTAGGACTTCCCAGCTCCCTATTCTTGATTGGATTCAATTCCAACAATGGGAAAATTTTTTCAAACCCCCTAGAAAGAACGATTTTTTGTATCCATCCATGATTCATTCTTTCTATGCCAATCTTGAATTGTTTGAGGGTGATGGTGAATTAACTATCAAAACCATCGTTTGTAATCGTCCAATTGAATTCAATAGCACTGAATTAGGAAATATTCTTCGCATTCCTTCGGAGGGTCCGTCTAAATTTGCTCTAGCTACTTGGCCTAATGATGGGGTATGTGATCCTGCCCAAGCCTTGTATCTCATATTTGGCGGAACCCCTCAATGTCCAAACCAATCTTTTCTTGTGAATTCCATTCCTACAAACTACCAAATCCTTCACAAGATTGTAATCACCTCGATGATCCCTCGGGATGGTGATCGTCTTAGGTTGAAATTCTCTAATGTATACTTGATGTATTACATCATTACTATGACCCCCTTCAACCTACCAAGATTCATTGTCCAAATCTTTAGGAACACCGCCCATAATCCTAAAAAGGTTATTCTCCCATTCGGCCGTGTCCTAACAAAGATTTTTCTTCATTTCAACCTTCCTTTCGATGACAATGAGAAACTCCCTATCAAGTCCAAGGACACCTTCAATCTAAGGTGTTTTTTGTTTAACAAAATTTCTTGGAATCCTTTCACTTCATGTTGGGTTAATGATCCGGGGAACCTACTTTCTGCTTTCAATCCTAAAGATCACCCCTCATTACCCATTGATAGGATGACTAGTGCCCAAAGGGTTCATTTTCCTTTCTTGATTGAACCAAATCTTGATGAGCCACCCATTCAGCATCAATCTCCATCTACCTTTGATGACATGATGAATATTGGGGCGGATATTCCAGCTCCTGATAGTCATCAACCTTCTTCTTCTTTTGAGTTCAATCAAGACGCTTTTGCTTTCTTTACTTCGCAATTCCAAAGCCTTCGTGAGGATATGAACACAATTTCAATCCTTGAGAGTCGATATGAATTCTCAATTCCATTCCCTTCGAGATGATGTTGCGTCTCTTCGAGCTTACCAAGACTCCTCGAGAGAAGATTTGTCGTATTTACGACATGAAGTGGACGCTCTTCGTTCTCAGTTTTCCAGTGCTCACATGGACGAGGATACTACTCACGGGAATGATGGTGATGGTGATGGTGATGGCGGCTTGGATTGAGTTGTCTTTGTTTTAGTTTTTTTTTGATTTTATCCTTTTGTAATTATTTGTAAGGATTAAATGGTTTAAATGATGTTGGAATGAATTTATTGTTTATGTTGATGGATTTGAAGTTGTTGATTGGATTTTGAGTTGATTGTGTATTACTTGGATGAATTTATGGTTTATTCTATTTTTAAAGGGAACTATGTCCAATTTTTGCTTAAAACTTCTATACCTTTTTTATTCTCACAAAAAGGGGGAGAATGTATGTGTAAACTTGGTGAAAACTTAATTGATGAAATGCTATTTGCACCTAATTGTTTTTACAACTTGTGACACATTTTGTAAAGGTGATAGAAATGCACATTGAAACATTGTTTATCATTGCATTCATTAAGGGGGAGTTTAAACTCTCTATGCATTGCATTGCTATAAGTTATATTTTCTTTCAAGTTTACCGGGTTTTGTGATCATCAAAAAGGGGGAGATTGTTGCGCCTTAAAACGCTACAACTCTCATTCCTCTATTTTAAATAAAATTATCGTTTTTGTTTTGATAATTACAAAACCTATACATTTTGTACTAATGATTTTTATTGAGTATGCAGCATAAATTATGATCAAATTTGAAGATTGTAATAGATTTGAAATGCCAAAGAAATTGTCTTTTGGAAGACACAGATCGCTCCAGGCGATGAGTGCCATCGCCCCAGGCGATGGGTGCCAGGCGAGGATCGCCACGCTCATCGACCCAGGCGATGGCCAGGCGAGCACGCGAGAAATCGCCCCAGGCGATGGTGACCAACGCCTGAGGCGATGGCAGCCACAGGGACTTCGCTCCCGCACATCGACTGAAGCGATGCCGAGGGTGGCGTGGGCATGCGCGCAGGGGAGTTCGCCCGAGGCGATGTCACGAACGCCTGAGGCGATGGGCTGGAACGCCTGAGGCGATGTGGACTTCGCCCGAGGCGATGCATGATTTCAGGCTGCTGAAGCTACGGCATTGGGATTTGACTTGGATCGCCTGAGGCGATCCAGCGATCGCCTGAGGCGATCCGTGATTTTTGCTGACCGTTGGAGCGCGGTGATGGTGATCGCCCGAGGCGATGTCCGAGGCGATCTTGGAGTGATTCAAGCCTTATTTGAAGCAACGGCTAGTAGGAGCCTTGGAGGCCTTCTACAGTATAAATATGGGTGTTTTGGATCATTTTGAAGTCAAGAAACAAGAGTATAAACTACAAGAAAGTTGTGTGCAATCAAAATTATTCTAGCATTGCAAACTTCATACATTTATATTGTATTGGAGTTTGTAATTTACTTCTTGTGTGTGATCTTTTGATTCTTGTTGTTGGTACACCGTGAAGGTGTGATTTGATTATTGTAAAGGTCCTCCAACACCGACGCAAGTTGGAAAATTGTATAAGTCGCCAATAAGTGAAGTTGGTGCAAGATTGTGGCTATCCTTGGAGCCCTTAAGGCCAAGAAGAAGTTGTTCTAGTGGATCCTCGGTTGGACGTTTTCTAGCCGGGAAGAGGAGACGTAGGCGATTCATCGCTGAACTTCTATAACAAATTCTTGTCTCATTTTATTACTTTATTTCCATTAAGCATTTATTTATTTTGTTCTTTCTATTTATCGATTGACTAAAGGCTTCCGCAAGCGCAAAATTATTTTATTTTTACAAACTCATTTTAAAAGGCTAAAGTAGCCAAGGAACCTCATTCACCCCCCCTCTTAGGTTCCAACACTGCACATTTACACAAATGTGAGATCCACATCCAGTATCTAATACCCATGATGAAGAAGTAGATAAATTGACTTCTATAACAAAAATACCTGAAGTGGAAGTCACACTTCCTTTCTTGAGATCCTCCAGATAAACTTTGCAATTTCTTTTCCAATGACCGGTCTCACCGCAATGGAAACAGTTCCCTTCTTTTGCTATCCCTCCCTTTGGCTTAAGTGCAGAAGCTTTTGGCTAGATTTAACAAAGACCTTCTTGTTCTTCTTGAAGCTCTTAGCTTTAGTCTTTCCTTTGCTCTTATTCACAATAAGAACATTTGTAGGCTTAGACTTCTTGCTATTTGCTTCAAAAGTTCTAAGCATGCCAAGTAACTGTGGTAGAGTCTTTTCAATTTCAATCATATTGTAATTCAAGACAAATTGACTAAAGCTTTCAGGCAACGATTGCAATATCACGTCAGTGGCCAACTCTTGGTCCAAAGGAAAACCCACCTTCTCCAGATTCTCAATATACCCAATCATCTTGAGTACATGAGTTCCAACCAGACTTCCTTCTACCATTCTACACTGGAACAACGCTTTAGAGACGTCATACCTCTCTTGTCTTGCTTGTTGTTGGTACAGTTGCTTAAGATGCTCGATCATATCGAACGCCTCCATTTCCTCATGTTGCTTCTGAAGCTCAGAGTTCATGGTGGCAAGCATAAGGCACCCAACATCAAGTGCATCATTTTGATGCTTCTTGTAAGCATCTTTATCAGCCTCAGCAGCCGTCAGGGGAGGTTCCTCAGCAGGTAAGAGTTCCTCTAGGACATATTGTTTCTTTTCTTGTTTGAGGACTATCCTCAAGTTCCTATACCAGTCTAGGAAATTTGTCCCATTTAATTTGTCTTTCTCAAGGACCGATCGCAGTGATAATGTGCTTGTTACGTTGTTAGTTGCCATGGATATCTACAATATAAATATGCAAAATAAGTTTATGATTTAATCATTTAATATGGTCTTATATTAAATGACACTCCCACTATTTTGTTTAAATTATCAACCCTCGAAACCTTTAGTGGGCCAAGATCCATATTTCACCTAATCTTGAGTTAGCTTTGGCTAATCGCCCAAGACTCGGTTATTTAGGTAGACAACACTTTGTCAATTACATCACATGTAATTCTTGGATAGTTGGACGAACAATGGTTTGTTCAAATTCATCAAATGATTATTATCCAACCCCATGCCTCTAGGTTCCCAATCCTATTGAGATAACCTAGTTAAGTCGTACCCAATTTAAAGTAAAATGGATATCACTATTATCCTTTCGCGCCTTACCAAGATTGCCACGGTGCTTTGCTTTGGCAAACCCACACATGTTCAATCGAAGTCTTGACGAGTACTTTTAATTTTGGAAGGCATCTAAAACTTAATATTTTAGAGGGATTTATAGATTTCATGATTTTATTATTGATAATTTAAAATATGTCCACTACATATACGCATATACATATCTACATATATGTATAATAAAATTATCAATCTAAAACATAAGATAAATCATGCATCACATACATAAATTAAACGTGACATGGTTATAGCCCCTACTGGTGATTTTCTCAAGCCAATGAGAAAATCCTAAGAGTCAACCTAAGGTAACTACATAAGTACCTTCCTTTGGCTCCAAATTGTGAATGGCCTCCTCATCCCGGCATCATGCTCCATCTTCATTGATCACCATCAATAAATAAACTATACTATACAAATATAGAGAATTCCTCGATTCACATTCGAGGGGAACATAGGGGAGGGATAACATTCAGAAAAAAAATAGAGAAGGCACGACTCGCAGGTCGTATTATAAATTACAAACATTCACAAATCCTATCTAATAGGTCAAAGGGCTATAACCATGCACTATGCTCAAACAACACATAAAACATGCTACAATAAATTAATTAATTAAATTCTAAACATTTTAAAATTTAATTCTAATTAAAACTGTAAAATAAAATTTTGGAAATTTATCGTACGCTCGGGACATCACATGCCACGAACTTATGCGACTAAACCACGAACCACCATGGTTCGAACCAACCTAGCCACACACGGCTGGACCAATCATGGGCCTAGGGTTCGAAACCCTAGCCCAAGACGTGGTCCGAGCCACGCGTGTGCGTGCGGCGCCGCTAGGGTTCCAAACCCTAGCCGCCTTGAACCATTTTATTTTCATTCGAGCCACATGGTTCGAAACGCCGGAAATTAATTAGCCACGAGTCACGGTCAGGCCATGCGCGGTGGTGGCTCAACCATCTCGAGCCAAGGGTTCGAAACACCCTAGCTCTCACGTGGTGTAGCCGCTTTCTCCATGCATGCGTGAACCATGATCGAGCCATCAAGTTTATCGAGCCAAAAGTTCAAAACTCTAGCCACGTCTCGACACCTCCATGCACGAACATGAGCCGCAACGGCTCGACCATCTCGAGCCAAGGGTTCAAAAACCCTAGCCCTCATGTGGCCGCCGTGGGTCAAGTACAATGGTGGTGGCCGAAACTTCTTGTTATGGGTTCGATTATGCGCCTTCATGTATCGTATACAATAAACTTCAATTATATCAAATATAATTTTACGATAATTTCACAAACTCGATTTATTTCATATCATATATGAATTATACAGTTTTAATAGCATGCAATACAAATCTAAATATGATTAAACAATTAACCATACAAATCCGATATGAGCTTTATACACGGCTCTGATACCACTGTTAGTAATCCAACAAGCATACAACGCAGCGGAATTTAAAATTTTGGATTACTTGAACCGAAGATCTATACAAAGTTGTCGTATCGGATAAAGGATTATAAGAATCTCACCCTTGTAGCGTGTTTGAGCAGATTCCACGAAGCAGCACCACGTCCAACGCGTCCTTAGAGCCACTAGCAAAACTTATGATAAGTTTTGCCTCTACGGTATCCACACGATCAAATCGGGAAGGGATAGTTTAAGAACAAAGTGCTAGATTTGTTCTTAAACCGATACAAGAAACACTCTCGATTCACAATCGAAAAGGATGGCCGGAATACACCAAAGCTCCTTCGACTATCAAGAAGCCGAGAGCAATATGAGAGGCGGCCGAGAGTCCCTTTTGTGTGTTTAGGTTGGAATGGTATGAAAAATTGTCTCTCACAATTAATTAATAACCTTGTTATTAAAAGGCTTAATTAAAGTTCAAGACTTTCTCAAAGTCTTATGGGCCCAAACCCATAATTTAATTAAGTTCTTTTAATCATTTAATTAAGACTCCTCTTAATTAATTAATTCATCCAATGAATTTAATTTCCCTTCTTGATTTAATCTTTTGTGCGACCCGATAGGATCTTGTAATGTTGGTAGTGACATAAAATCTCATTTTACGTCACAAGCAATGAGCGGTATCTAGAAACACATCAAGGCTACCCAAATTACAAGAATGTCAATGACTCGACATAACCTAAGAACTTGTGATAATATCAACCATGTAACTTAATCCCTTTGTCCATGTGTTTAGATTGAACACGAGTCATGGAATAGTCATACTCGTATATTCAATCTCTATTTCTTGATCCCCAAGTAGAACTAGAATAAACGAATAAGCTTTTTATCACATATCGACTCATTCGAGCACGGCCATGCATTTTAGTCTTACTTGATCAAGGGCCCAAACACTTCTCCTGTTATATAGGAGGGACAAATCCTATCTTGATCAATCAACATCCCTCTACATAATTCGTAGTGTATCCAATAGTTGCCTATATAGTTTACCCTGTTACAGGTAACGTTTGACAATATCAAGATACATAACTCCTTATGTTGGGATCTTTGATGATCTCAAGTCGTAAGGATTACATACATTATTATCACTATGAGAATTGCTTATGACACTCATATAACTATCCATGTAGCATTCTCATGGTGGGTCTGTCCAGTACATTGTTCTCTAACATGTACCCATGTGTTGATTTGATATCTCATATCTATGAACAATTCATCAATCAAAACATATTAGTCTCAATGTATTATCATTATCCCGATTCATGATAATACTTGACTAGGGACAATCTTTAAGAATAATATAATATTATTCTAAGGACATTAACTTATATCTCAATTCATATTGCACAGATATTCGAATAATATATAATAATGATTTGCCATTTATAAAATCATAAAACATTGTATATCATAAACAATCATCTAATGACTTGTCTTAGAGCATATCCCAACAATCACATCATAGGGGTGCTTAACAGATCAAACAGGTTCGGTCTGGTATGGAACCGGCTGTTTTCGGATTCGGTAATCTCGGAACCGGTCCGATCAATTAAGGAACCAGATCGGATCCGGTTCCAATTCCAATCGGTTCCGGATCGATCCGATTCGATCTGGTCTGTTCCATTTTCTTTTTTTGTAAATTTTCCACAATATTCATAACAAATTCAATATATTTCTTCTTCATTTGATAATATAAATGCATACAATTAATTGTACTTTTATGGTAATTATAAATCTAGATAAAAAAGTTAGTATTTAGCACTCTTCATAATTAATAAGTATTGTTTTGTCGTTTTTTTCTTCTTGCTCGTCATAATGATTTACAAATTTGTCAACCGCCCCATATCTTCTATTCTTACATTCTGCTTCAAACCAATCTTTAAGTAATGTGAGCATGCATAGCGAATCAACAGATAGACTACTTTTGTATTCTTCAATAATTTGGCCACACGTTGATAATGCCGATTCAGAAGCGACGCTTTAAGCTTGTACCGCATAAATGTCTCTAGCCATTTTGGCTAAGCTAGGGAATTTTGCTGCATTTTCCTTCCACCATTGTAAGACTTCGAAATTGTCTTCCATTAGAAATTGATATGCAACTCAGTCGGCGTGCTAGTAGAAGTCTTTTTCCCTTCAGTTTTTTTCTGCCCAGCATCCTAAGCAAATTGATGCGTCCGCATCTGAATTGAACTTGGAGGTGTTCTTCAACAGCCTTTTGATGCGACGATTCACTTGCCTGTTGATTATAATACAATTGAAAGATATTTTCAAGAGATTGCATTGTAGACGTTTTTTGATCGTCAACAACCTTCCCAAAAATTTAGCATAATATTCAAAAAATATTTCAAATGAAGCCAAACATTGACTAGGATCTAGTAATGTTGCGATGCAGTGCACATGTGTGGTTTATTCCCAACATTTTTATAAATTTAGTTTCCATTGCACTAACAAAAGTATACAATTCATCATCATCTATAAATTCTATAAACTTATCAAACATGTTAAATACTAAAGAAAGGAAATAAATAGAAGTTGGATAAGTAATACAAGCGTTCCGTCACTTATTTGAAAGTACCTAACAGTGATACACAATTTTCAACAAATTTTCAATCCTCACTAGTCAAATAAATACTTTCATCCGCATCAGACATTTGATATGAATTATAAAATGGAGTTAAAATATCTTTGTAAGGTAGCATAACATTCAACATATTGTACAACGAATTCCACCTAGTTTCTATTGGTGATGGAAAAAGAAGATGCTGCAAACCATTAGATAAACACAATTGTTTCCAATCACACTTAATACGGTTTGTGCGTAACAATTTAGCGCAAAATTTCATTTTATCAATACATGCTGAGTGATTGTCTTCATAACCAACTTTCACAGCCAAATTAATAACATGAAAAAACACCATCAACATTGGTTTCAGATTGATCTTTAAATCACGCATCACAACATTGTTATTCACAGCGTTGTCTAATGTGATTGAAAATCCTGAAGTCCATAATGTTTACATGTATTGAATATATATTTAGCTATTACATAACCAGTATGTGCACAATCTAACTCATCAAAGACAAAATCCATTTTTGCATACACCAATTATCATCAATCCAATGACAAATGACAACAAGATATGAATCCAATTTTACATTTGTCTAAATATCGATTTTTAAGCTAACCCTACAAGACAAACTAGAAATATCGGTTGTTAAGCTAACCCTACATTTGTCCAAATATCGGTTGTTAAGCTAATCCTACATTTGTCCAAATATGTGTTGCTTCTCTACCTAATGGTTGTAATGTTATCTCATCAAAAATATATTTTTTTACTAAGTGTTTTTTAAATGTTCTGGTGCCTCAACTGGAACCACCAGCTTTATATGAATATTGTATCTTAAAAAATTTACAAATTACAACATATTCAATAGTACATTCTTTTCGAGCGAGTTCAAAGTGATCCCATATCTTACTTCTTTTGGCACGAGTTAATTGTCTACTCGTTGCTGTAGTGTCTCCGGATGACTCCACTTGTTGTCTCTCTTGGGCACCAGGAGGTTCGACGGGTTGTTCGGGTTCTTGTGTTTCGACGTTCATAGATGAACCTCCAGTGTTAGTTCCAGATTTTAAAGATGACAAAATATATCAGACCGGATAGAGAGAAATCAGACTGACCAGATCGATCGCCCAAAACAGATCAAGCTGATATGGTATATCGCAAAACAGAACGGATCGATGGAAATCAGCCTGACCAGATCGAAGCTTTAGATCGATCTCAACTTCTATCAGATCAGAGCAGTCAAGGCTGAATAAAGATTGGTTCTTCAGTCCGAATCATTAACGGCTATTTATTGAAGCATTTAATGTTGCAATTAATGAAGAAAAAGACTAAGGACTGAAGATTACCATAAAAGGTAAGAAGACAAAGAAGAGCTTACATGACAGTCGCCGAAAGCATGAACCAGAACGACAAGTACCCTAAAGAAGAAGACTGTAGCTTACTCAGAGTTTAAGCAGAGTCAAGAGTTGCACTTTAAGGGAAATAATGTCGTTGGTACATGCAACTATAAAAGGATGCAACATAAGAGCTCAAGAAAGAGTCTGATCAATCGAAAAACGCACAAGAAAGCAAAACAGCACAAGCTTACAAGCTCAGACATCTCGAGCTGAAAATCTTCATAAGCACAAGTATATTGTAATATTTGATCATTTAGGATCATTGTGTGCATAGACTAAAGTCTATCTTGTGTATTCTGTATTGAAATATAGAAGTGAGAAACAATTGTAACTGTCAGACAGAGTGTGTCTGAACAGATCGAGAGACTAGGAGTTTCAGTCTGGTAGTGAGGTAAATCCAGCTGAATCGGGTTTGTACAACAGGATTGTATAAATCAAAGTCTTCTAGTGGAATCCTTCCTTAATTGGAAGAAGGGGAGACGTAGAAGAATTACACCACCTACGAACTTCCAGAAACATATTCTGTGTTTGATCATTCTGCACTCGTTCTATTATTCAAGCCATCGAGCCGTTCTTACTAATTTAAGAACAGATCGTTCCGCACTAAAATATTCAGTGGTCTGTTCTGCAAAAGAGTTGATTAAGAAACAGATTTCTTTCACTAATCCGAAAGAGATCACAAGGGATTAATTTTTAATAAGAGTGTTCATTCACCCCCCCTCTAAACACTCCGGACCGATCCTAACAAGTGGTATCAGAGACAGGTCGTCTTAATCAGCACAAAGACATTTGAGCTGATGGCATCATTCAACAAAATTCCTATGTTCTCAAAAGAAGACTATGATGATTGGAGAATCAGAATGCAAACTCATCTGGCAGCACAGGATGACGATATGTGGTTCGTCATCACTGATGGACCAATGAAGATTCTGAAAGTCAATACAACAGTATCCATTACTGGTGGTGAACCCCAAATGGTCGAGAAGGATAGATCCCTCTGGACGAATGAAGAAAGAAAGAAAGCAAACCTCGACAACGTTGCCAAAGACATCTTGTTCAAGACATTGGACAAGAACATGTTCAGTAAAATCAAAATGTGCTCAACTGCCAAAGAAATTTGGGAGAAGATAGCACAGCTATGTGAAGGGAACGACCAGACCAAGGAAAACAAGCTGACTGTTGCTCTTCAAAGATTTGAGAGCATAAAAATGAAGATTGGAGAAACTCTAAATGAGTTTGATGAAAGAGTTACTGGTATTATCAATGAACTGAATGGTCTGGGCAAGGAATACTCAAACAGAGAGATCGCTCTGAAAGTTATGAGAGCCCTGCCAAAAGAATGGGATGTTAAGACCATTGCAATGATGGAGTCCAAAGATCTGAACAAGGTTGAACTTCATGATCTGTTCGCAGATCTAAAGGCATATGAGTTCGCACTGATCACCAGAGGTGAAGCGGAGCCATTCATCTCTCAACCAAACAAAGCACTGGCAGCCATTCCAGACCAGACCGCCCCCACAACAGATCGATCTATCGAACAGATAAGTAATGATGCTATGTCATTATTTATCAAGAAATTTGGTAAATTCATGTCTAAAAATAAAAGGAATTTTAAACCCTCTCATCATTATAAATCAAGAAAGGACGATGCTGTTAATGATCAGGCTTGCTACAATTGTGGTAAGACCGGACATTTTATTGCAGATTGCACCAGACCGAAGAAAGAAGAGCGTAAAGAAAAGCATCGTGATGACAAGAAAAAGAAGCACTACAAAGATCGTAAAAGTCATCATGGGAAGTCCCAAAAGGTCCTAGTAGCAGAAGAAGGAAGCAGCAAGTGGGCTCAGACTGATTCAGATTCAGAAAGCTCCGAATATTCTTCCAGCGAAAGCGAAGATGATATTCAATGTCTAATGGCAGACGAAGATATGAGTCAAAAAGACGAGGTATTCGATCTTGACTCAAATGAATTTACACATGAAGAGCTTATGTCCGCACTGCAAGACATGGCTAATGATTATAGAATCTTAGCTGAATCATTTGAGAAAACCAAAGCTAAAGCCAATGATCAAATGAATGAGCACATCAAACCAAGCTGCTCTGAGCTGGGTGAGTGCAACAATATACAGATCGAGCTGAATAAGCTAAAAATCTCTTATGATCAGCTCCATGAAGAAAATAAGAGAATTAGCACACAAAATGCTAAGCTTTCTCATATCTTCAAAACATGGACAAAATCCAGAACATCATTGTAAGAATTGCAAGAGTGTGATGCCCTGAATAATTTATAATTAATTATTCATTTGATCTAATTGTTGTATTGAAATAATATTTCAGGACTTAAATTGTTGGGCATTATTTTTAGACCCGGGTTGGATAAATAATTCTTGGGAATATCATTTTTTATCCGAGATTGGAATAAATAATTCTGAGTTACACTTGTAGTGTAAATTAAATTCAAAAAGGGGTTCTTGCAATAATAATTGGTGAAATATAAATTAAAGGAAACTAATTTATTAAAGATGATATGATAATTGAAATGTGTGGATTAAATTGAAGGGTTGTTTTTTTTTAAGCTAGGGTTAAATTAAAAGACACCACAACACCTTCCCACTCATATTCTTCATCGGCTCTCTTCCCCTTTCCCCATCCCATGCGCCGACCTCCTTCCCTGCGTGCAAGAGGCGGGCTTCTCTCCTTTTCAAGCACGATTTCTTCATGGTATCATGTATGTGTGACTCTATTGTTAATTTCCCTTGGGTTTTATTGTGTTGTTGGCTCTATTTTTCGGCTCGATTTCCTACTGTTTTGGGGATAAATGTTGGTCGAAATTTCACTGAGATGCAGGGATTCTATTTTTATTCCTTGTAACCGATTAGTACTTGTTTTGGGGTGATTTTTTGGTTCTTTTTTGGGCGAAAATTCTGCTGCTCGTGGGGTTCGAATCTTACTCTGTTTTGGTGTAGATTTTTGGACGTTTTGGGGAAGAAATTATGTTGTTAAAGTTTGAAATATTAGGTTGTTGCTGGCTCGAGATTTATGATAGTGTTTTGATCGAAATTATGATGTGTTATTCAAAAATATGCTGCCTTTGAATTCGAAACTTCCTTGCTCTTTCCATTCAAAAAAATCTGTTGGTTTGGGTTCAATAATGTTGTTGTTAGTTGGTGTAGAAATCAGCTACTATGTGGGTCAAAAACCTTGTTGTGTTGGCTAGATTTTTTATTAAAACTACTTTGGGCAGGTTGTCCAGTTTTGGGGCTGTTATGGCCAAGTTGTAGAGCTGTTGGACTTAAAAAGGGTGCTGATATGTTGTTTGAAAATATGATTAAATGGTGTTAGAGAATTGATTTAAAGCCTTGCAAATTGTGTGGTGAAAAGCTACTCTTTATGTTTCATAGTTTACTGGTGTTCTAGTTGGATTTAAATACCGATATTGAGGAATTTAGACTACTGAAATTATGTTGGTGGTGCATGTGTGCGCCACTGCGTGCATGAGCTTGTGTTGTGTGCATGTTTAACTGTGCATTAGTGAGTGGATAAGAGTAGTATAAACATGTAGACATGGGTTTTAGCATGTATTAAGGTGTATAGTGATGAATATACATGATTAGTGTGCCATGCTGTGCATTAGTGATTGATTCATCACTTTATTGAATTATTGATGCTTATATTGAGTTGTTGGACCTTCTCAGAGCAATCTCAGACCCCTGGACAAAGAGAATGATAGCTCTACTAGAAATTCCAGTGATAAGGTACGTAGTGACGTACGAGCAGGTATACCTAGTATTTATACATTCATATACACATGTATTTTGAATATGATATTTCAGGTTAAGTGTTTGAGTTTGATAATTGAGTTTAATATATACGAGGTATGGGGGATACGTAGTTGTACGTGATCCGATGATATGAGTAAAGAAAAGAATATGTGTATATATATGTGGTATGAGAGACACGTAGTGGTACGTAATCCGAGTATACTAGTTGAGTATTGATGCCTTGAGCATGAGCTATATGAGGAAGTGTCGAGAATGAGATAGAGGGATAAACATGTTTGCATTGATGTGGAATTATTTATGATTGAGCATAAATAATAGATTGTTGTTTTATTGAATTAATAGTGTTGTTGAATATCATATTTTAGTGACGATACTAAACTTGACGTTATGAAAGTGTGTGAGCTTGAAACAGGAACAGTGCTTGGAAGCTATACAAATTTGGAATTGTACAGGGAGTATATTTTATGAGTTTTGAATAATCTAATTGTTGCATTACAATTTTGTATATTGATTTGTGATTGAATATTGAGTTGGAGTGTGCTCACCCTGTGTGGGGGCTGTTTTTGTTGAAACAGGTACAACAGGTACGATGCTGCTTTGGAGTGCTAGGCTCGAACCTTGTTGGATGATGCTTCCAGAAGCATAGTATGAGATTGAGCCGATATACGAGGTTGAGCGGTCGGTATTTATACTAATTATGCATCCGGATGAATATCCGTTATTCGTTGCTCTTCTGTGAGCACTTGTATGTGTATATGGACTGTATAAGGGTGTTGAAACCCACTTTTGTTGTCTTATTAGTGTGGTGTTTTCCCTAGCCGGGAATTTACTTGTGTTTCTATATTCTGTTTAATATTGCGTTGTCCCTGGTCGGGAATTATATTATGTGATGAGTTTTTATTTCCGGATAGCTCAGTTTGTGGGGAGACTCTGCCCAAATTTTTATAAAAACCCACAATGCAAAAGTGGTATAATGGGGATGGTATTTGGTGAAACCCCTGAGTCTATTTGTTGGTAGAGATGAACATATAATGTTGAGCATTTGTTTGTGTCTTGGGATTATGGGAAACAAGTAATGATTCGTTTTAAAGAATGAAAAGAAAATGAAAAATTTATACACATACGACGTCATAAATGAACTAATGACGAGTTTAAGTGTTGGGGCCTTACAAAGAGGTTCAAAGAAATGTCGGTGATGTTACAGGCATAGGCTTTGATATCAAAGACTATACCAAAGATGAATCTGAACTGTTGCTGGTAAAGAACAAAATCAAACAAATGACATTTGTTAAATCCAGCATAGTATATGAGACTGAAGCACCTATAATTCAAATGGGAGTCTCTTTCGAGAATCAAGGTTTGAGAAAAGGGATTGGATATGTTAACCAAGCCAAAGAAAAGGCACCAGCAAGCTTTGCGTCTTTCAGACCAAATCTAAAGGTGCAAGATCTAAGGCAAGGAAGACAATACAATTACTATAATTCAAAACCAGTTCAACAAAGATATAGACTACCCTATAAGAATCTTCCATATCGCACACAGTATCACACACAACATCGAAACAGATCAGCTCACAGCACACCAGACACACACAAGCCATTAAAGCTGATACAGGTGTGGGTTCCCAAAGGGCTAATCCATTCTGGACCCAAGTAGGATTGGTACCAACAATAATATGTTTGATGACAGGTACCAAAGAAACTTGCATTAGACTGGTACTTGGACAGTGGGTGTTCTCGTCACATGACTGGAAACATCAAGCTGCTGTTTGAAGTCACAGAATGTACTGGACCCAAGATCATCTTCGGAGATAACTCAAAGGGTAAGACCGTGGGCAATGGTAAGATTGTCCATGGTAATATTATTATCAATGATGTGCTGTTAGTTGAAAATCTATATTATAATCTGATTAGTATAAGTCAACTATGTGATAATGGTTATACTGTAGAATTTCACAAACACACTTGCACTGTTAAATCGTCAGACGGTATGACCATGCTTGTAGGAATCAGAAATGGAAATACATATAAGATTAACTGGAACTTTGCTCAACCTGATAATCCTACTTGCTTCATCGCTAATAATGATAATAAACACTGGCTATGGCATAAACGCTTGAATCATCTCAATTTTAAGACTATTTCTAGCCTGTGTAAACATGATTTAGTTGTCGGTCTGCCCAAGATCGACTTTGCTAAGGATAAGATCTGTGAAGCGTGCCAAATGGGCAAACAGATCAGATCATCCTTCAAAAACAAGAATGCCAAATCCTCCTCACGCTGCTTAGAACTACTGCATATGGACTTGTTTGGTCCTATACCAATAACAAGTTTAGGGGGAATGCGGTATACTCTTGTTGTTATTGATGATTACTCACGTTTTACTTGGACTATATTTTTGAGCAGTAAAGATCAGACCGGTCCGAAATTGATCAAGCTGCTGAAACGCACTCAGAATGAGAAATCATCAAGCATAGACAGGATTCGAAGTGACAAAGGCACTGAGTTTTCAAATCAGAATCTTGAATCCTTTCTAGAAGATCATGGAATTAAGCACGAATTTTCAGCCGCCCGAACTCCCCAACAAAATGGAGTTGCAGAACGAAGAAACAGAACGCTTAAAGAAGCAGCAAGGACAATGCTTGCTGATTCTGGCATTTCGCAAAAGTTCTGGGCAGAAGCTGTAAATACTGCGTGCTACACTCAAAATCGGTCTATGATTAACAAGAAGTTGAATCTTACTCCATATGAAATATGGACTGGTAACAGACCATCTATCTCTCACCTTCATGTATTTGGTTGCAAATGCTTCGTCCACAATAATGGTAAGAATCATCTACAACATTTGAAGCTAAATCAGATAATGGGATATTCTTAGGATATTCATCTACTAGCAAAGCTTTTCGTGTCTTCAATAATCGCACTTTAACTGTAGAAGAATATGTCAATGTAGTTTTTGATGAATCTTTATGTATTGAGGGTAGCAAGGAATCAATTCAAAATCAGATGGAAAATATCCATCTCGAAGCTAACAGTGATGATGAGATTGTAGATAACAGGTCAAGAGATAATCCACCGGAACCTGAAGTACCAGACAGACCGGATCACGGCAATGAAGCTCCTTCAGATCGAGCTGATCCGAATGTTCCTCGCTCTAATGTTAAATCAGATGCTGATAATGCCACTACTACTCATCCGTCTGGACCAGACAATCCAGAATCGAGTTATCGATGGACAAAGAGGCATCCACCTGATCTAGTTATTGGAAGTCCTTCTGCACCGATTAGAACTAGAGGACAGATGATGTATGAATTCACTCATGCTGCTTTCATATCAAATCTGGAACCTAAAAAGATTGATGAAGCTTTGACTGATTTCAACTGGATTAAAGCAATACAAGAAGAGCTTAATCAATTTGAACAAAATCAAGTTTGGAGTCTAACTCCCAGGCCAAGCGATCTGCCTGTTATTGGAACCAGATGGGTGTTCAGAAATAAGCTAGACGCAGATGGAGTTGTGGTTAGAAACAAAGCTAGACTGGTAGCACAAGGATTCCGACAAGAAGAAGGAATTGACTTCGATGAATCGTTTGCACCAGTCGCCAGACTTGAAGCAATCCGAATATTTCTTGCTTATGCTGCTTTTAAAGACTTCAAGGTATATCAAATGGACGTTAAGAGTGCCTTTCTTAATGGTAAGCTTCAGGAGGAAGTCTACATTGAGCAACCTCCTGGATTTCAGAACCACTTATTTCCTAATCATGTATATCTACTGAATAAAGCAGTATATGGTCTGAAACAAGCACCAAGAGCCTGGTATGATACTCTGTCTCAATTTCTGCTGAACCATGATTTTCAGATCGGCTCAGTAGATAAAACTCTATTTAAATTTATTAAGGGGGAACATACTTTGTTAGTTCAAATTTATGTTGACGATATCATTTTTGGGTCAACTAACCCCAAATTATGCGAGAAATTCTCTAAGTTAATGCAGTGACAGTTTGAGATGAGTATGATGGGAGAACTTTCATTCTTTCTGGGTCTCCAAGTCAAACAGCTCAGCAATGGCATTTTCATCAATCAAACCAAGTATACCAAAGAGCTACTCAAGAGATTCGGAATGGAAACATGTTCAACTGCATCAACTCCAATGAGTCCTACAATCAAGTTAGATAAAGACGAAGGGGGAACAGCAGTTGAAGTATCTATGTATCACGGACTGATCGGATCGCTCTTGTATCTTACAGCGAGCCGCCTGATATTATGTTCTCAGTCTGTATGTGTGCTAGATTTCAGTCAGAACCAAAGCAATCACACTTCATTGCTGCTAAGCGTATTCTGAAATACTTGAAAGGATCTCAGAACGTTGGTCTTTGGTATTCCAAAGATTCAAATTTCAGCTTAATAGGATATTCAGACGCTGATTATGCTGGCTGTAAGATTGATCGCAAAAGCACCAGTGGAACATGTCAATTCTTAGGTGAAAGATTGATCTCTTGGTTTAGCAAGAAGCAAACATCTATTGCCACATCTACAGCTGAAGCATAATATCTTGCCGCTGGAAGCCGTTGTGCTCAAATGCTCTGGATTCAACACCAGCTCAAAGACTATGGCATTCAAGCTGTTGAATCTCCGATATTTTGTGACAACACAAGTGCAATCGCTATAACGTATAATCCAGTTTTGCACTCTCGAACAAAACACATTGATATAAGACATCATTTTATTCGAGATCATGTTGGCAAAAAGGAAATTCGGATCGAGCATATTTCAACAGAACAGCAAGCAGCAGATATCTTCACCAAACCACTTCCTGAGGCTAAGTTTAATTGCTTTCGTCAAATTCTTGGTTTAATAGATTTAGCTTGATGTTTTCAGAATTATCTTTCTTTTAGTTATCTTTTAAAGATTGTATGCTGGCACAGATCGATAATACAATGATCAGAACGACACAGACCGGTCCGAACTTTCAGACCGATCTATGTCAAATCTGATGTTATCCCATGATCTATCTGGTCAACAAATCTTTAAATAAAATAATTGTTTAAAACAGCCCGGACTGATCGCAAATTTTAACCACCTTATCTCTCTTTTATCTTGACCGTTTATTTTGAATTATTTAATGATCAGTCATCGAGATAAAGACACGTGTCTTCTCTCTATTATTTAGCGGGCTGAACATTTCATTTTCATTCACTTTTTACAATTTAGCGCTGTCTGCTCTCTAACTCTCTCATATTATTTTTCAAACTCTTCGTATTTCTCCATTACACTCCAATGGCCACTATCACTCACAACTCTCTCTCCGTTGAGTTCGATGATATCTACAGGGCTAAAGATCCAGAGATGGTCTCTATTTTCAAAATTTTGGAATCATCTGGCTTAAGGAATTTTCTGGAGTGTGGCACGGTGGTTTACGAGTCGGAGATTCGCAAACTGTTCGCCAATGCTGTATCACAGAAGTCATCCATCTCCACCTACGTAAAGGGCAAATCTTTTGAAATCTCTCCGTTGACGCTGGCCAAGACCTTTGGTCTTCCCAACTCCGGACTGACTGAGTTTGGCCAGATTCCTCAAGCTTCTCTCACGGCTCTTCAGGGGAGGGTATCCATATTTGGCCACCGCCTGCAGCCTTCATTCAAGAAGAAGGAAATGTTCTTTCATTTCCAGGTGTTATGCGAGATCGTTGGCAAGCCATTATTGGGCAAAGCCGGAAGCTATGATGCTGTTACTGCTGAGAAGTTCCGGGCCATGGCTGCTATTCACTCAGGCCAGAAGATGAACTGGTCTGCAATATTATTTGGAGTTCTACTTGAGACAGTCATCACCTCCAAACAGGCTGTCTGTTTTGCTGTGCCTTTAAGCAAGCTACTGGAGACGATGGACATTGAGCTGGGGAAGCCGTCCGCTCTAAGTCCGTTCAAAATTCTCAACTCTAAGGGACTGGCTCTCCTGAAGTCCAAGAGTGCTCCACCCACTCCTACCGATCTGGTGGCCGTCAAGATTGAGAAATGAGAAGAACAGGCTGCTGCTCGAAGACCTCGAGTCAAGCGCAAATTAACCATTCAGACTGACTTCGAGGAAACTCAGTCTGCTCCTTCATCACCAGCCAAGCCCCTTCCCAAAAAGCCAAGAACCCAGATCACCAAGCCACACAAAACCTTACCTCTCAAAACCCTACCCATTTTGCGTCCCACAAAAGCCACCCCTGCACCCCAACCTACAACCCAACCTTCGACAGCTTCAACCACTGCACCCAAAGTGACCATCCGAGTCCCCTCTGCCATTCCCATGGTCAAAGGGATTGTTATCACTTAATTGGGAAACTACACCCAATCAGGGATCAAATCTCCATCTTCCAGCGGCAAGGGCAAAGCCATTCTCACTGAACCCCTCTCCTCCAAACCCAAATATGCCGCGCAAACAGCCATTGACATCGCTATGGAGGATGTTGAAGAAAAGGTCCAGGCGCTCATTGTGGTCTTTGATGAATATGTCGAGTACAGAACGATCAATCACATTGATATGTTCTTCGGCAAGCTGCGAAGACTGCAGAAAATGGACGAAGAAGTCCTTAAGGGGACAGAGACGGATGATGTGAGAGTCGCGGTGCTTCCCAAAGATCTCTTTCAGGCCAACCAGAGATTCAGACTGTCGAATTTGCTCTTGGCCGCTAAGAAAGCAAATTTCGATCCGAGCACTCCAACTGCCAAAGATGATGGTGCTGTTATTGCTCAACTGGAAATGGATATTCATGCTCTTCACTTAGCTCTCCGATTTCAACGACAGAAGCTCAGCATATCCACTCCAGTACCCAGCCCGGATCATCCATCTGCGAGCAAGACTCTGGCAGAACCTTTCATAGAGACTGTTCCCTCTGGAGCAGCAGACCAGACAGCAGATCGAACAGTGGACCAGACAGCAGATCGAATAGCGGATCAGACAGCGGAGCAGCCAATGACTAATGCTCCGTCTGCTACAGAAGATGAACCCTTGAATGTTTTGTTGGACTCCCCAACAACGTCTATTCCTCTGGGATCATCAGTCTCCCATGTTCAACTCAGTCCAACCGCCGCACTTATAACAGTTGTCTCACCAGAGTTCATCGATCCGGATCTGGTGGTGTCCAACGTTGTTGCAACTTTACAGGTTGAGGAGCCTTCGAGACCTAGCACTCATCCAGAATCATCTGCTGAAGATATGGCGTTCTTAGAAGATTTTTCTTCGGACTTGGTCACCCTGATCCAGTCCGAAACACGCCAAGCTGCCTTATCTTCACTTATACCGATTACTGAAGAAGCTGATGACACCCCGTCGTCATCTGATCACTCTCCAAGCCGTCTCTCTGACGCACCTCCATCCTTGGCTAGGACCCTTCAGCACTTATCTGATAACTGTCTATCTCTCTCTCAACGAGTCATAGAGGTTCATCAAAGTCAGCGGACCACAGTCTTGGATTTTGATTCTTTTAAACAGAAGATGACAACCAGTATTAGCAGCCTTCAGCGAGGACTGAATGATCTGTTCTCTCAGCAAGCTTCTTATAAAAACAGCCTGAGAAAAGAGCAGATCGAGCTGGCCACTGAAGTCAGAGCATCCGTAGCCAATTCCCTTCATGTTCAAGACACTCGTCTTGACACTATCAGCGCTCAGCTAGCACAAGTTGTCGATTTTCTTCAAGAGATTGCTGCTGACAAAAAGGGGGAAAATAGAAAAGACTTTAAGCCGCATCAGTCTCAGTCTTCAAGAAAGTAGAAGTTTCGTTGCTTAAATCAGACTGTCTGTATATAAGATTTTTGTGATCTATAAAAATCTTTCTTTGTTGTTAAGTCCTTGTTCATTTATTTTGAACTAAAAATGGCTTAATCGATCCGAACTCTAACTTAATAATGTTCATTTATTTTGAACAAGAAGAAGTAATCGATCCGAAAGTATACGCTTCAGAGTTCTTAAAAGACTGGATAAAAAGATTTAGAAGCTAGGTTTTGTCATTATCAAAAAGGGGGAATTTGTTAGTTCCGGATTTTAAAGATGACAAAATATATCAGACCGGATCGAGAGAAATCAGACTGACCAGATCGATCGCCCAAAACAGATCAAGCTGATATGGTATATCGCAAAACAGAACGGATCGATGGAAATCAGCCTGACCAGATCGAAGCTTCAGATCTATCTCAACTTCTATCAGATCAGAGCAGTCAAGGCTGAATAAAGATGGTTCTTCAGTCCGAATCATTAACGGCTATTTATTGAAGCATTTAATGTTGCAATTAATGAAGAAAAAGACCAAGGACTGAAGATTACCATAAAAGGTAAGAAGACAAAGAAGAGCTTACCTGACAGTCGCCGAAAGCATGAACCAGAACGGCAAGTACCCTAAAGAAGAAGACTGTAGCTTACTCAGAGTTTAAGTAGAGTCAAGAGTTGCACTTTAAGAGAAATAATGTCGTTGGTACATGCAACTATAAAAGGATGCAACAGAAGAGCTCAAGAAAGAGTCTGATCAATCGAAAAACGCACAAGAAAGCAAAACAGCACAAGCTTACAAGCTCAGACATTCTCGAGCTGAAAATCTTCATAAGCACAAGTATATTGTAATATTTGATCATTTAGGATCATTGTGTGCATAGACTAAAGTCTATCTTGTGTATTCTGTATTGAAATATAGAAGTGAGAAACAATTGTAACTGTCAGACAGAGTGTGTCTGAACAGATCGAGAGACTAGGAGTTTCAGTCTGGTAGTGAGGTAAATCCAGCTGAATCGGGTTTGTACAACAGGATTGTATAAATCAAAGTCTTCTAGTGGAATCCTTCCTTAATTGGAAGAAGGGGAGACGTAGAAGGATTACACCACCTTCGAACTTCCAGAAACATATTCTGTGTTTTATCATTCTGCACTCGTTCTATTATTCAAGCCATCGAGCCGTTCTTACTAATTTAAGAACAGACCGTTCCTCACTAAAATATTCAGTGGTCTGTTCTGCAAAAGAGTTGATTAAGAACAGATTTCTTTCACTAATCCGAAAGAAATCACAAGGGATTAATTTTTAATAAGAGTGTTCATTCACCCCCCTCTAAACACTCCGGACCGATCCTAACATCCAGCATTAAGGTCAGCAAAATAATCATAACTTTCATTTAACTCGGGAATTGGCACAGACAAATTCTTTGCCGACGATGAACTAAGTGATGGGCAACCTGGGACGAGACCCCTGCTGCGACCAACATTGCTAGATGAAGATACCATTATTAATGCACAATGGAGAAAAATATATTAGATAGTTGAAGTAGAACTTTGAAAGATAGAATTGCGTGGATTTACGAATCCAAACACTTATTTATAGATTTTAAATTATTGTTTTTTAAAAAAACTAAACATAACTTTGGCAACGGCTGGCTGAATAGCCGTTGCCAACGTTAACAATGCAACAGCTATTTCAGCCGTTGCATTGTTAAATTTTTTATTTATTTAAATTTTTAAATTTTTTTCAAAAATAACATGATTTCTAATTTTTTTTTCTTCAGAAATAACCGGTTCCGGTGTGGTGCTACATGTTTCAATCCTTGAAACCGCTCCGAATCGATATATTATCGGTTCCGATTTCGAATCGGGCTAACTGGTTTGGTTTCGGGTCGGGTTCGGATTGACCCACCCTGATAAACAGTCCTATAACGTCAGATCAGTTCTTCATATCAATTTTCACTTGTTCATATTGAATTAGATGACATATTACAACAAGTGCCTTATTCTTGAAAACACTTGGCTGCTGTTTAAGTCGCCCCACATGAAACAACTGAGGCAAGCATTTTATTTCATAATTACACGAGATCTGGGGTCTACGTGGCTGAAACTCCATTCTTGGTAGCCGTGATTTGAGGTTTCAGTTTTCATTGCATAATAGAGCATAACGTTTATATTTGTTGTGTGCACAAACAAATATAATTATTGTCCACATTTCTCGGTTATTTGGTTCTCATGCATTCTAATGGGGTCGGATATCTCAAGAACCATGTTGCAGCCCAAGGACGAGACATAAGGTTGGCTAGACTGTTCAGCCAGTCTAGCCCACCCCTTATTGTAGCACTTAATACTTTAGTCAGCTAGCCATTTTACAACTATTATATTTTATAGCATGGGTTATGGACTTTATCTCGGAATGTTTCCCCACTCTCGCCAGGTTAAGCTTAGTTATGTTCTGGGCTTTGTGCCATTATTATATTTTAGTTAAGTTTAATGCATTTTTCCGATACATTATCTGCCATGCAAAATATTTACAAAGTTAGAATCATATAATATGAAAATCAATAAATTCAAAAAATGAAAATGTAATTTTTTTTACTGATTTTATTTTATCTTAAACACTCAATTTACTAAACACCCAGAATTAAGAAGTTGATGTTTCGTCAACTTAGTTTTACATTAAAAAATTAGCAAAATAAAAATTGTTGTATTCATATTTAAATAAAATAATAAATTATAAAGCATCTTAATTTATAGTTCTTTTTTATACTTAAAAAATAGGTATTTTTTGAGCTGAATTTTTAATAAGTATTGTAATCCAAATTATTATTTTATTACAATTTGGTAGCTTTCATGAGATCAAACGAAAGTCTTTGTTGATTTATTTTTATCTTAATCTTTTTTTTTTTGCTTTAATGTGATGGATTATTTCTTTAAAATAAAGATATATTTTGTTACATGAATTGAATTGCTCATCTTTATATGAAAACATTATGATATATATTTTATTAACATATATATTGACGATTATTTTTTTAATATATCTTTAGGACTAATTGACTCAATGGTGGTGATTGATTAGTTGTGTTAATAATAAAAATTAATATATGTTATTGATTAAAGTGTCAAGTGAATCTATTATAACGAACAAAATCAAAATTAGTTCTCTATTATTTCTACAACAAAACAGATGATGGCCAATAAACGTAATATGATATGTTTTATTATGTATTTTGATGAGTTATTTTTTTACAATGAATTTTAGAAAATTTTTTTGATCGGTATTTATTTTAGCTCATCATAACTATAAATCTGATTACGTCCCTATTGCAACCAGCCTACCCATAAATGAGTTAGCTTGTATACATCATACTGCATACAGCTGTTTTGTCAATTATTACAGGGCAACGGAGGACTCAGAAGAACACCATTAGACTGGACCACAAGATCTGGAGCTCCTCGAGGATTGGCTTCATTTCATAACTCCTGCAAATCCCTTAAACTTACACATTGTAAGATCGAATCTACAAACATTCTTACCGACAAAGCTGGCAATGCTAGAGTATCCGATTTTGGCCTCCCCATCTTTGGTTATTTCTATGCTACCCACGTGGGTAAATCTATGGTACGACCTTTAGGTGTGTGTTGGATCATTTTGGGCCATTTATTTCCTGCATGGGGTCTCCATCTTTGCCTCACCTTCTTTGGTCCCAGAATACAATGGCTACCGTGCCCTACGAGCAGCTCTTGATGGTCGTAAACTAACCCAAGAATCCGACGTTTATTCATTTGGAGTACTTGTGATTAATTAATTATGATTAATTATTAATTATTGGGTTTAGTGAATAAAAGCCCAATAATTTGGTATAATTTTGTTAATGAGAATAAAATTAAGGTAAGTTAATTATGAATAGTCAATTAGGCTAAAGAAATCCCACATTGAGAAATTGAGACACTTATGGTTCGTCTATAATGAGATACAAATCAATAGAGTGTAGTTAAGTAGAAAAGATGGGTGCCCCTTGCGCACCGTCCTTCCGTCCGCTTGGCTCGGCTCGTCTCGTCTCGACTCGACTCGACTCGACTAAGTCCAGGAGGCCAGAAGCTAAGGCGGGCAAATTTGAGTTTACGGGCACACGGCTTGCTGTGGCATCGTCCATAATCTTTTCCAGATTATTGCTGTGTTTTCTTTATAGTTCATAAACTGCTACTGTAAGTTCTACTGTTTTTCTGTGTTTCGGTGTAACTTATATCAACGATTGTTTAAACTGATCCAATTTTCGATTTAAATAAATGGTACCATCAATCGTAAACTCAAACTTTTTTTTTTGTTTTCGTTAATCTTTGGAGTTGAATCAGTTTTCGGAAAACTCGAATTTTCAAACAATCACTGTTTGAGCACTATCAAAGCTTTTATACTGATGTTTTTCAAACTAGTTTGATATTATTTGCCTTGTGTTGTTTCTGTTCTATTTTAGCTAATGGCTGCTGAGAATAATAAGATTCCAGGGGTGAAAGCTAGCGGCGCTGAGGTCGTTATGCCAGTTCTGAGAAACCCAATGCCGTTCTCTCAAGTTGAGAAATCGAAAAATTTCAAAGGTTCCAACTTTAAGCGTTGGCAGCAGAAGATGATGTTCTTATTGACCACCTTGAACTTGACCAGGTTTATCAAAGAGGAGAAACCAGTGGAGGACAAAGATGATCCTCAATCTGCTGTAATAGTCGAATCGTGGCTGAGTGCCGACTATCTATGTCGTAACTATGTACTGAATTCGCTTGACGATGCACTTTTCAATGTGTATTCCCTCAAAGAAACTGCGAAGGATCTTTGGGAATCGTTATAAATGAAATACAAAGTTGACAACGCATTGCGCAAAGAAATTTGTAGCCGGTCGATTCCATGACTATCGAATGTTAGATGGCAAGAGTGTTGTTGAGCAATGCAAAGAGCTGCAGCTGATATATCATGAACTTGCTGCCAAAGGTATGAGGCTAAATGATGCCTCCAAGTGGCGATGATGATTGAAAAATTACCGCCATCTTGGAAGGACTTCAAGAGCTACCTGAAGCACAAGCGAAAGATGATGAGTCTTGAAGATCTTATCAGGAGGCTGCGCATCGAGCAAGACAACCGAAAAGTTGATAAGAAATCATTTGGATTGATTTCCAAGGCCAACGTGGTTGAAGTTGGGGACAGCTCCCATGGGAATAAGCGCAAGCGGACTTTTGATCCCAAGGGAGATAATCAGACAAGGAGGTTCACCGGTGACTGTTATGTGTGTGGTAAGCCTAACCATAAGGCCAATGACTGCACTCAACGTCAAAACAATGCGGTAAGAGGAAGATAGTCCCTTAAAAAGGCAAAGGCAAAGGCAAAGGCAAAGGCAAGAGGTCTGCTCATGCCCCATTGCTGAGGACAACCTGAGCTCCGACATGGATGACATGCATCTGACTGCAGTGGTGTCGGAGGTGAACCTTGTTGGTGGGAACTCCAAGGAATGGTGGGTGGACACTGGGGCTACTCGCCACATATGCACCAACAAATGGATGTTTAAGACCTATCAACTAGTCAATGACGAGCCCTGCTACATGGAAAATTCAACAGTCTCAAAAGTTGAAGGCAAAAGGACAGTTGTACTAAAGATGACTTCCGGAAAAGAGTTGACTCTTACCGAGATGCTCCACGTGCCAGATATCCGCAAGAATCTCATCTCCGGATCAGTGATGAACAAGAAAGGCTTTCGACTCGTGTTTGAATCTGACAAAAGTCATTCTGTCAAAGGGTGGTTGTTTGTGGGCAAATGCTACTTGGCCAATAACCTCTGCAAGATGAGTATAATGACTTTAGCTCCTAAGGTTAAGTCTAGTGTAGAGGTTGAGGTTGATGTTAATGCAACAAATGAGGCTAGCACAAGCAAAAATAATATAATGATTGTTGCCAATGTGGCTAATAAAACTTTAAAGTTTGATTATTCTTGCGAGTCTTTACATTTGTGGCATGGTAGATTAGGACATGTGAATTATAAGTCCTTACAAAGGCTAATGTCTCTTAATCTATTACCTAAATTTAACATCAGTCATAAACACAAGTGTGAGACTTGTGTAGAGGCAAAATTAACCAACTCTTCATTCCACTCAATTGAGGGAAGCACTGAACTGTTAAACTTGATCCATACGAATGTATGCGATCTAAAGTATGTACAATCTAGAGGCGGTAAAAATTATTTCATAACATTTATCGATGATTGTACAAGATATTGTTATGTCTACTTAATGAGAAGTAAATACGAAGCAATTGATATGTTCATTCACTATAAGAATGAAGTTGAGAATCAACTTGATAAAAAGATTAAAATTCTTCGAAGTGATCGAGGCGGTGAATATGAGTCACCATTTGCACAAATATGTGCTGAGAGTGGCATTATTCATCAAGCCAGTGCGCCTTATTCTCCAGAGCAAAATGGTATTGCTGAAAGGAAGAATAAAACGCTTAAGGAAATGATGAATGCAATGCTTAATAAGTTCCGTATTACCTCGAAACTTGTGGGGTGAAGCTCTGCTTTCCACCAACTATGTACTAAACAGAGTACCACATAAAAAATTGGATAAAACTCCTTATGAATTGTGGAAAGCGCGCACCTAGCTACAAGTTTTTAAGGGTTTGGGGCTGTCTAACAAAGGTTCCAATTTCTCTCCCTAAACGGACTAGGATAGAACCTAAGACAGTGGATTGTGTATTTATCAGATATGCGCAGGATAGTAGAGCTTATCAATTTCTCGTACACAAGTCAGATAATACAGAAATGCATCTAAATACTATCATTGAGGCTAGGGATGCTTCGTTCTTTGAGGAAATCTTTCCCCACAAAACTCCGACAGTGCCTGAGACCAATGTTGTTAGGATCCGAGGTGTGTTTAGAAGGGGGGTTGAATAAACACTACCCTCAAATTCAATTCTTCTTCTGATTACTGCAAACTGTAAGGTAATGCAGTAGCTTCTCAATCCAATGTTCAAGTCAGCAGACACTTAGTAAAGTGCGGAATACGTCTACTGCACTTGTGAGTGAACTAAAGTAAACAAAAATACGTAAATAAATAACACAGAGATTGTTTCTGGAAGTTCGAAGCACAACGCTTCTACGTCTCCCCTTCTTCCTTTGTAAGAAGGATACACTAGAAGACTTTGGTTTACACTTTATAGTCTACAACCTTCGTAGGCTTTCACACAGCTTAGCCTAAACTCCTAGCAACACAAAGTTTATGGTATGTTTACAATTATACTTCCTAACACTCTTTTGAATAAATATTACACTTGTAAGCTTCGAGTGTTCTTGAATTGTCTTTGAGCAGTACACCAGTTTGACTTGATCTTTTATATATCAGTGGACTTCTGCTCTAGCTGAATCTTTAGAGAGATATAACTTCAGTATCTTTCACTGATTGATATTTTTGAATATTCTTATATCGGAGGATTCAGCATCTTCTTCATTTTTCCAGAGGCTGTATTATAGATATCATTGTCTAACGGTAATCTTTCTTTGTATGGAAAGCTTTGCATAGAATCCGTTTCCTTTCTCATTTCATATGAGGTTTATCTTCCTTCCATTTTTTGTTCAGCAACGGCTCTTTGAATCTGACGGAATTAGTGGCGATGAATTCGTAATGCCCGTCGTTCTGTTGTACCTTTGTCAGATTCAGTTGTACTCACTTCAATTGGTATTTTAGATCTGCTGCTGAATTCACTTCTTCTGGTCCTGTGGCTTCAGTATACAGTTATACTCTTGAATCCAGTAGACGTCAGTTGGACAGTTGACAGACTTCATACAGTAGATGTCTTTACCCGGTAGATGTCTTCATCCAGTAGGTGTCTTCACCCGGTAGATGTCTTCATCCAGTAGATGTCTTCATCCGGTAGATGTCTTCACTCGGTAGATGTCTTCATCCAGTAGATGTCTCCACCCGGTAGATGTCTTCATCCGGTAGCTGTCTCTTCCCGGTAGATATCTTCATCCAGTAGATGTCTCCACCCGGTAGATGTCTTCATCCGGTAGCTGTCTCTTCCCGGTAGATGTCTTTACCCGGTAGATGTCTTCATCCAGTAGGTGTCTTCACCCGGTAGATGTTTGTGATCACCAAAACTTAGAAATCGTTTCCCAACAATTTCCCCTTTTTGGTGATGACAAAACTAAGCAATAACGATTCCATACTCGAATAATTTAAACGGTGAATCCTGAAAAGACTTGGAGACATAATGGAAAGGAAATTTTCATTTGTTATAAAGATAAGCATATTACAAGTTGTAATCAAACTGGACAATTGAGAGAGATTCATCTTCATTTAAGATGAATTCTGATAACTGGATTCAACTTAAGACAAATCTATTTCTACAAAATATAGCTGATACATGACAAATTTTAAATAAACAATGTAGACCGGAGAGCTTCGATCCACCTAGTTGCGGAGAGGAAGAGCTTCGATCCACCTTGTTTCAGAGATGAAGCGCTTTGATCGGGGAGATAGTCAAATGTATATTCATCAGGCCTCCATGGTTTATGGATTCACCCATGAGATTATCTATCTCTGTCTTCCCCCTTTTTGTCATCAGCACCCAGATATCTCCTGATTATAGTTCCTGACTGATGATGAGCATCAGAGCAGGATCCAAACGCTGAAGCTTAATGGAGCTGGGTTAGATAAGTAATCAACCCATGAGGGGTTGATTTAGATAAGTAATAAACCCATGAAAATAAACAAGTTCGAAGAGGAAACCAAGGAATTTTCAAGGAATTGAAATTTATCATGATGAGTGAATGTGTGTGAGAAGAACAAGAATAAGCCTCTATTTATAGAAGAATTTAAATAAGTGTGAACACAAAAATGACGTTACGATAAACACGGAAAAAGTCAAATGAAAACAGTAAAAAGATAAGAGTAATTAATAAGGGATCACAAAACGATACTATTTCCTCCCTAACCAATGTGGGGAATAGTCGCGTTTTTCGGTAGACGGTTGGCGCGGACTTCGAGATCTTGACTGGGAAGATGGTCTGGACTGATGTTCACCTGCAGAGGCAGCAGGTGCGCGCTGAGCTGGACCTGATTCTCTTCGCGGTGGGGGAGCAGAGGCAGTGGACTTGGACTGGTATTGGATAGGCTTTGGGAAGCCAGCACTCAAATCCTGAAGTTGTGAGTCAAAGGCCTCCTGCATAGTAGCAGCTGCTCAGATAAGTGCTTCTTAGTGTCTTCAATTTTCTCCTCCAATGCCAGTGTAGATGCAGCATGGAGAGAGTCATTCTGCTGCTTCAACTGGAGATTAGTTTGCCCTATCCTCGAAAATACATTGGCAAAGGCATCAAGAACGAATTGGTGATTTCTGTTAACAGCGGTTTGAAGTCTGTCCAGTTCTCAATTTATATGCCCAAACTGATGATCTGTATGTAGCTGATGGCTATCAATAGCATTGCTGGCATTTCGTTCTTCAGGCTTGAGCTTATTGATCTCACTAGCCAGCCCGGAGATCAACGTTGTCATATGGCCAAGCTGTACTGTGATAGCAGAAGGGCCTTCGATAGACAAAGGATCAGCAAAATCAAAAAAATCAGCAGAAGGTTCATTTCCTACTGATTGCTCCAATGCCTCAGGCGGAGTGGCAGCAGGTGCAGGAAGAGAGCCAGTAGGAGCAAGTTTGGGTTGGTATGAGCATCAGCTGCAGTTGTGGACACGCAGCGTCCAGGTGAGGTATCAGCTGGAGGAATTTGTGAGGTTGAGGGGTTGAGTTCAGAGGTTGTTGGTTGAGCAGGGGGTTCAACTTGTGGTGAGAGTTGAGTCTCAGGGTGAGTCGGAGGTGCAGGGGGTGCAACGTGATGTGTGATTTGGCAAGCATCAGTGGGTGCATCATGTGCAGAGGTAACAGGTGAAGGGATAGGTGTTTCTGTATGAGGTGAGGAAGGGGTGACTTAGTTGACAATTGTTTGGATGATGTTGTCAACGTTTGTGGAGTCAACATCAATTTCTGGTTGGATGGGGTCATCATGCAGTGGAGATGCAGTTGTTGTATCCAATTCTATAGTGCCAATTACTTCAGGAATGGTAGGGACAATGCTCAAATCGGTGGGAGCAGGTTCAGCAACACCTGGTATAATAGAGCAGGAGTGCAAACCTGTGCTGACCCTTAGATCATGCAGAGCAGTCTCAGCCAGTTCCAGTTTTGGACCTAGAGCATTTAAAACAGCTCTGTCATGATTAGCATTTCTAGCGTTGGCTTTGAATTCATTGGCTCGGGATGTGACCATGGTTTGGAGTTCACCCACATAGATCATCATATGGAAGACATCCCTGAGCTGGAGGGTATTTGCTATGTCTTGTGTTTGTAGAAAGGCCATAACTTGGTTCTCGTCAAGCTTCGCCTGTTCCAGGAGTGGAGAAAAATCATCAAAGCAGACTTTCAGGCGAGCTTTTACCCATCTGTCAAATACCTCAAGTTGAGGCTGCATATTAGTCTCAATAGTATTCATCACCAATTCAATCGCATAGGCTACTGGTGTGGAGATAGGGGCTATTGGGTCCTTTCCTTTGCCAGTGGGAGAGCTCTTGGGATTGCAGTAGGGGCAAAGAGACTTGGGAGCTCTGAGGGAAATGGAGCCTGGTTGTTGATGGGTACTGGGGTTGGTGATTTGATCAGTTGCAGCAGTAGTTGGAGTAAAGGGAATCATGGCCAATGGAGCAACTGAGCTCACTGGTTCCACTGCCAAAGTTGGAATCTCAGCATCAGAGAGTGCTGAGGATACTTCCAACTTACCTACAACTGGTCCTCCTCTCCTTGTTCTGGGCTTTTTCGCAGGAGGAAGTGGTGATGTTTCATCAGATTCTGAGACAGTTTGCTCAGAGTCACTAACCACCTGAGGTTGTCTCCGTTTGATGACAACTGCTGTACTTGTGCCAGTCTCTCCACCGACTCTTTTCTTGTTGATCTCTAGATATCTTGCATTGATAAGTCGCCCTGGATGGAGAGAAGAAGGAACTCCGGCCTGAATATTTTTGCTCTCAAAGATACGACTAAGAGGGAGAGCAAATCCAGATTGACCTTTTCCAGCAGTCACTAGGCCTGATAGGACTTGAAATAGAATAACTGACCAGTTAACTTCGATGTCGTTAACGATGGCACTCATCAATCCGAATTTTTCTGGCGTTATGACATCAAAAGATCCAGCTTTGCAGAGCAGACCCTTAGAAATAATATCTGCTAGTTGTCGAAAGTGGCTCTTTATCAACACTTTCTTGAAGGGTGGTCTGCGAAGGCGCTCACCAGTTTCAGAAAAAACTTGTTCTCATCTTATCAACAATAGTTTCAGGAATGGTGGATGCATCAGTGATTCTAGTCATTGGGAGGCACATGTGAGTAGCAAACTCCTCGCTGATAATAGTAACTGATTGTCCTGAGACAGAGGACACCACTATGTTGTTCACCATTTGAGCCTTGGCGAAGAACTCGTGAATAGCCGTCGTGTAGAGAGTAGGTGCTTGACTTAGAATCACCAACAGGCCAGAAGTGTCCAGTTTGTGGAACACCGCTTTCATGGCTTCATCTGAGGAAGTTGATATCGAGTTGAAATCAACATGGATAGCGTTGGTGAAGAAACTTGGTTGGCTTGATTTTGACATGTTGCGATTGCTTTGAACGTTTGCAAATCCTGCGAGAGATAGTTGCTTTAGGGTTTGAGATTTTTATAACTTCTTAAGGAAACACACTGAATTCTCGGAGAAGAAGGCGGTTAAAAAGATAATGGGTAGATGTAACGTCGTACTGTAGATGAACTGACAAATGTATACGTGGCACTCATCTAAACCATTTAAACTAAAAAACCTCAGAAGTAGTGGGTCTAAAAAAGGGCGGGATTAGAATAAGTCAAAAGTAATAAAATAAATAATTTTGAATTCCGACGTCCCGGCTGGTTGCTAAAAAAAAAAAACAACTAGGCATATAAGGTAACATCCACTTGTATGTAGATGTCTACTGGTAAGGTAGCTTCTACTGCAGTGAAACATTGTATTACCAGCCAAGCAACGATATAGGGAAATTTTTACCAAAATTCCCCCTGAATACATGCAGTTACATACAAACGCTTCCCCCTGAATTTAATAACAGTAAATAAATACGAATTAAGAAGAATTATCAATTAATCCAAGGATATTCCGGAAGTAAGAGAATTTTACATACGGTAGGGGCTTGGTAAAAATATCTGCTGCTTGCCGCTCAGTGGATATGTACTCCAGTCGAATCTCCTTCTTCATTACGTGGTCTCTGATAAAGTGATGACGAATGTCGATATGCTTTGTTCGAGAATGGAGCACTGGATTGTACGTAATAGCTATGGCAGAAGTATTGTTACAGAAGATTGGAGATTCAGTTGACTCAATGCCGTAGTCTCGCAATTGTTGTTGAATCCAGAGCAGCTGAGCACAACAACTTCCTGCACCAAGGTATTCTGCTTCAGCTGTAGAGGTTGCGATGGAAGTTTGCTTCTTGCATCCCCATGAAATAAGTCTATCCCCTAACAACTGACAGTACCCACTGGTACTCTTCCTGTCAATTTTGCATCCAGCATAGTCTGCATCTGAGTATCCGATAAGATTGAAAGTGGAGTCCTTTGGATACCATAGACCGACATTCTCTGTCCCTTTTAAGTACTTCAGAATGCGTTTAGTTGCTGTGAAATGAGATTGCTTGGGATTGGCTTGAAATCTCGCACAGATGCAAACTGCAAACATGATGTCAGGTCTACTGGCTGTTAAGTAGAGTAATGAACCGATGATACCGCGATACATTTTCTCATCTACTGGTATTCCAGATTCATCCAAATCACGCTTTGCAGATGAGCTCATAGGTGTAGCAACAGCTGAGCTGGTATTCATCCCATACTTCTTCAGAAGCTCTTTGGTATACTTGGATTGATTTATCAGAATTCCCTCACTGGATTGTTTGAATTGCAATCCTAGGAAAAACGATAGTTCTCCCATCATGCTCATTTCAAATTGGTCCTGCATTATCTTTGAAAATCTTTCACATAATTTTGGGTTAGTACTACCAAATATAATGTCATCAACATATATTTGAACTAGCAGAGTATGGTCACCCTTCATAAATTTAAATAGAGTTTTGTCCACCGTGCCAATGGTGAAGTCGTGTTCAGTCAAGTATTTTGATAGCGTTTCATACCATGCACGGGGAGCTTGCTTCAGACCATACAAAGCTTTGTTCAGATGATAAACATAAGATGGTTGCAGATGGCTTTCAAATCCAGGAGGTTGTTCAACATAGACTTCTTCCTGGAGATTACCGTTAAAAAATGCAATCTTAACATCCATCTGATAGACTTTGAAGTCCTTAAATGCAGCAAAGGCAAGAAATATGCGAATGGCTTCTAATCGAGCTACAGGGGCAAAGGTTTCATCAAAATCAATGCCTTCTTCCTGCCTGTATCCCTGTGCAACTAATCTTGCTTTATTCCTAATTACTGCACCATTTTCATCTAGCTTATTTGTAAATACCCATTTAGTACCAATAAATGTGTGATGCGATGGACGTGTAACTAAATGCCAAACATTATTCATCTGAAATTGATTAAGTTCTTCCTGCATAGCTTCTACCCAACTAGGATCTAAGATTGCATCATCAATTTTTTTAGGTTCTAAGTGAGATATGAATGCTGTATGAAGAAATTCATTAATCATCTATCCTCTGGTACGAAGAGGAGCAAGAGGGTTACCGATGACCTGCTCGGGTGGATGATCCTTTTTCCACCGGAGCGGAGGTCCAAGGGGATTGGTTTCTTCATTTATTTGAATTGTAGATGGCAGCTTAGTTGGACTAGCTGGTTCACTGTTTTCATCTTCACCATCGACTGCAGTAGGAGTCTGCCTGATTCCAGTGTCAGTGGGTTTCAGTGTCTGTTGAACAGCAGGTTCTTCTGTTTGAGCTTCTGGAACTTCTGGCTCTAGGCTGCAGTCAATTCTTCTATTTGAATTTTCTTCTTCATCAATTGAATCATTAATCACTGTGTTTTCCAGTCGATTGCTCAAATTGTCGATTCGTAAGTCGTTTCCAGTGATGTCTGCAGACTCATCAAATTTAACATGAATGGATTCTTCTACAGTAAGAGTTCTGTTGTTGAATACTCTAATAGCTTTACTAACATTAGAATAGCCAAGAAATATTCCAGCATCAGATTTAGCATCAAAAGCGGTGAGATGAGTCTTTCCATTGTTGTGAATAAAGCATTTGCAACCAAACACATGGAAATAAGAAATATTTGGTTTACTGCCATTCCAGATCTCATATGGAGTTTTGTCTGTTCGTTTATTAATCATTGATCTGTTTTGCGTATAACAAGCTGTGTTGACTGCTTCTGCCCAAAACCTCTGCGAGATGTTAGAGTCTGCTAGCATAGTTCCCGCAGCTTCTTTCAAAGTGCGGTTCCTACGCTCAGCAACTCCGTTTTGCTGTGATGTTCTTGCAGCAGAGTATTCGTGTTTGATACCTAGGTCATCTAGATATGATTCGAGTGATTGATTGGTAATTCTGTACCTTTGTCACTGCGAATTCTATCTATCCCACATGATTTCTCATTTTGTAGTCTCTTGAGTAGCTTGATCAGCTTTGGAGCAGCCTGATCTTTACCACTCAGAAATAAGACCCATGTAAAGCGAGAATAATCATTTATCAACACTAGAGTGTACTTCATTCCCCCTAGACTTGTTACTGGTATAGGACCAAAAAGATCCATGTACAGCAACTCTAGGCACCGAGAAGAAGATTTACTCCCTTTGTTCTTAAAGGTGGATCTGATTTGCTTGCCCAATTGACAGGCTGAACAGATCTTATCTTTTGAAAACTCGATTTGGGGCAGTCCAACAACCAGGTCAAGTTTACGAAGACTGGCAATAGTTTTAAAGTTTAAGTGACTCAACCGCTTGTGCCAAAGCCAATTTTTGGAGTAATTCAAAGCAGCAAAGCAAGTAGGGGAGGCAGGTTGATTAAAGTTCCAGTCAATCATATATGTGTTCTCATGCCTTTTTCCTACAATCAGAGTATTACCATCAATAGTCTTAATTGTGCACGTGTGCTGATTGAATTCTACAGAATAACCATTGTCACATAATTGACTGATACTAATCAAGTTGTAGCATAGATTTTCTACTAACAAGATGTCTTTGATAATAACATTACCGTGGATAATCTTACCCTTACCCACAGTTCTACCTTTCGCGTTGTCCCCAAAGGTTATCCTTGGTCCGGAGATATCAACTAACTCAGACAGCAGAGTAGCGTTCCCTGTCATATGTCTAGAGCATCCACTGTCCAGAAACCACTCAGAGCTTCGAACCTTCGGCACTCTAGATTTCTGCAATTAAAGCAAAAATATGATTGGTACCCAATCCTACTTGGGTCCAGACAGGATTAGTCCTTTCGGAACCCACACTTGTATGACCCTGAGTAGCTTAGGTCGGTGTGTGTTCTGAAATGTGTGTGCATTCAAAAATGATGGTGATGGTCTTGTAGTGTGATAATGAGTGTATGCATGTGCTTTTGGTTTGTAGTTCATGTTATTTGGCATATACCTCTTCTGGACAGGCATACAGTTGTAGTACCAGTTGGGTTTAACCTCTCTAGCTGCTCGACCAGTGGGTTTAAGTTCATTTCTGAACTTTTGCCCCGGTTTAGCTTTCTTGATTGGTTCAACATAACCAATACCTCGGTATGATGCCTGTTCCTTAATGAGTGTTGCTTTAACAGGTTCTTTAACCAGTTCAATGGGATCATATACTGTGCTAGATCTTACAAAGTTCATTGGTTGAACATTGCTTTTCTTTAGACACAGCGGAGGTTCGTTACCAGATGAATTGCTGTCATTGCTATTATAGCTTATACCAGTTCGATCACCAGCAAGTCTTATAGACTCAAGCATTTCATCTTTTCTGGTAGTTGACGCATTCCAAGTGCTGATCAGTTTGCTGAGTTTCTGGTAAGCACACTTGGCTTCATCTCTTTCTTTCACTAGGAGACTAGCTGTTTCCCTTAAGCATTCCAACTCATTTGATTGTTCACAATGAAGTTTGTTGTTATGCGTTTCCGTTGGGATTGAGTGCTCAGTCTTATAGCTTTCAAAGGATTCATATAACGTCCGATACTCATTGATCATGTCCTGCAATGCATTGGTAAGTTCACTATGTGTAAATTCAGATAGGTTAGACTCGTGTACCTCAATTTCATCATTTTCCATTAAGCAGTGGACTTCTTCGTCTTCACTCTCGCTGGACGAGCAGGTTGACTCCTCTGATTCTGATTCAGAATCAGCCCATTTGCTCTTACTTTCTTCTGCCATCAAAACCTTTTGATCTCTGTCCCTTCTGGATGATCTTCTAGTTTCCTTGGATTTTCTGTGATCCTTGGATCCTCTTTTGTGATCATCCTTTTTGGGTTTGGGACAGTCGGCGATGAAATGCACTGGCTTGAGGCAGTTGAAGCATACTCACTCTTCTTCTTCTGATCTTCCTTTGAAGCTCTGCCTTCATGGATATGATTTTTGATTCTTCTTCATGAACTTCCCGAATTTCTTTACGAACATTGCCATATCATCATTACATATCTTTTCTGGAGTCATCTCTGTGGCAGTAGATACGAACTCCGATGCAGTGAGAGCTTTGGTAGGCTGACTGGTACTGGGTTCATCTTCAACCCGGATACCTAATTCGAATTCATAAGCTTTTAAATCAGCAAACAGGTCATGCATATCTATCTTGTTGATATCCTTTGATTCTTTCATAGCAATGGTCTTGACACCCCATTCTCTTGGAAGACCTCTCATCACCTTGAGGGTGACTTCTCTGTTGGGTAACTCCTTACCCAGACTGCTGAGTTCATTAATTATTCCGGTCACTCTTTCATCGTACTCGTTGAGAGTTTCTCCATTCATCATCTTGATATGCTCAAACTTCTGTAATGCCACAGTGAGCTTGTTCTCTTTGGTTTGATCATTTCCTTCACAGAGTTAGGCAATCTTCTCCCAGATTTCTTTAGCTGTGGAACACATTTTTATTTTGTTGAACATATTTTTGTCCAAAGTTTTGAACAAAATGTCCTTAGCAACGTTGTCAAGATTGGCTTTCTTCTTTTCTTCATTTGACCATTGAGATCTGTCATTTTCTACCATTTGTGGATCACCACTTGTGATAGAAGCAGCTGTATTGATTTTCATGATCTTCATGGGTCCTTCAGTGATTACATACCACATATCATCATCTTGAGCACTTAGATGTGCTTGCATACGGATTCTCCAATCATCATATTCGTCTTTCTTGAACATAGGAATCTTGTTGAATGAGGCCATCTGATCTTTAGTATATCTCAAGATTGAGAAGAACCTGGCTCTGATACCACTTGTTAGGATCGGAGGTGTGTTTAGAAGGGGGGGTTGAATAAACACTACCCTCAAATTCAATTATTCTTCTGATTACTGCAAACTGTAAGGTAATGCAGTAGCTTCTCAATCCAATGTGCAAGTCAGCAGACACTTAGTAAAGTGCGGAATACGTCTACTGCACTTGTGAGTGAACTAAAGTAAACAAAAATACGTAAGTAAATAACACAGAGATTGTTTCTGGAAGTTCGAAGCACAACGCTTCTACGTCTCCCCTTCTTCCTTTGCAGGAAGGATACACTAGAAGGCTTTGGTTTACACTTTCTAGTATACAACCTTCGTAGGCTTTCACACAGCTTAGCCTAAACTCCTAGCAACACAAAGTTTATGGTATGTTTACAATTATACTTCCTAACACTCTTTTGAATAAGTATTACACTTGTAAGCTTCGAGTGTTCTTGAATTGTCTTTGAGCAGTACACCAGTTTGACTTGATCTTTTATATATCCGTGGACTTATGCTCTAGCTGAATCTTTAGAGAGACATAACTTCAGTATCTTTCATTGATTGATATTTTTGAATATTCTTATATCGGAGGATTCAGCATCTTCTTAATTTTTCCAGAGGCTGTATTTTTAGATATCATTGTCTAACGGTAATCTTTCTTTGTATGGAAAGCTTTGCATAGAATCCGTTTCCTTTCTCATTTCATATGAGGTTTATCTTCCTTCCATTTTTGTTCAGCAACGGCACTTTGAATCTGACGGAATTAGTGGCGATGAATTCGTAATGCCCGTCGTTCTGTTGTACCTTTGTCAGATTCAGTTGTACTCACTTCAATTGGTATTTTAGATATGCTGCTGAATTCACTTCTTCTGGTCCTGTGGCTTCAGTATACAGTTATACTCTTGAATCCAGTAGACGTCAGTTGGACAGTTGACAGACTTCACACAGTAGATGTCTTTACCCGGTAGATGTCTTCATCCAGTAGGTGTCTTCACCCGGCAGATGTCTTCATCCAGTAGATGTCTTCATCCCGTAGATGTCTTCACCCAGTAGATGTCTCCACCCGGTAGATGTCTTCATCCGGTAGCTGTCTCTTCCCAGTAGATGTCTTCATCCAGTAGATGTCTCCACCCGGTAGATGTCTTCATCCGGTAGCTGTCTCTTTCCGGTAGATGTCTTTATCCGGTAGATGTCTTCATCCGGTAGGTGTCTTCACCCGGTAGATGTTTGTGATCACCAAAACTTAGAAATCGTTTCCCAACAAATGTTGAGAGAAATATGGGGGATATAGAATCTCAAGAGAATGTAGAATCATCTAGACGAAGCAAAATAGCTAGAAAAGAGAAGTCTTTTGGCTCGGATTTCATAACATATTTGTTGGAAAATGAACCGGCTACTTTCAAGCAAGCATTATCTTCACAAGACTCCGATCTTTGGAAAGAAGGGGTGAACAGTGAGATAGAATCTATCTTACATAATCATACTTGGGAACTAGTGGATCTTCCTGCAGGTTGTAAACCACTAGGCCCAAGTGGATCTTCAAGAGGAAGATGAAAGCTGATGGTACTGTAGATAAGTACAAGGCTAGACTTGTAGTCAAAGGCTACAGACAAACTGAAGGTGTTGATTATACGCTCAGGTAAAATTGCATTTGCTGCATTATATAACTTAGAGATCAATCAGATGGATGTAAAAACGGCTTTTCTAATGGAGAGTTAGAAGATGAGGTTTAAGTGATTAGGTAACTCCCTAACTCACTTCCTCTACCCTTGTTCATCCCGTTCTTGAACCACTGCTCTGATACCACTAATGTGGGGCCTCGTTACTTAATCCATTATGTATCAATTAAGCATACATACGTGAGTCTGAATTAAGTAAAACATTCACTGATTAAGAGTTTCTGACTAGTTAAGTTGTTACAAGGGTTATAAAAACCTAACCAACTATACATCACATGTACAAGCAACAACCTAATCCAAGATAACTCCTAGGCAGTGGTTCAGCTCGCAGCGGAAAATGACTCACATCCCGTCTTCCCACGTCTATGAGTCCCTACAGAAACATTCACACATCGTGAGTATAGATAACAACTATCTCAGTGCAATATCAAAACACAATATTAATGATAAAGCACAATAACAATCATCAAATGTGAATGCTCTGTATCATGCATCAACAAATGCACCATGTCGACATATCTCAACTATCATCCTATTATCACGAGACCAATATGATTTTTCTATCTCAGCTCAATATGTCAGTGGAACCACATCACATCTTCATATTAGCAGCACATATCATAGTACCGTACTCATATGTGATAATAGCCAGAGTATATACCCAAAAACTGGCGTATATCTCTCATACCAAGTATATGTAGCATACCCGAGCATATACCCAAACCAGGCGTATACCTCTAATGCTAACGTATATGTAGCATACCCGAGCATATACCCAAACCAGGCGTATATCTCTAATGCTAACGTATATACCTCATCCATCTCAAACACATGATATCCATGAATGTACATGCATATGATACTACAAATCATATGATACCAACACAACACAATTCATATGATATCAATCTCATAACATCATCACACAATATCTATACTCCGTACGTCAACACGTACCTGGTACACGACAATAAAAGCGATAAATCAGGCGTTGATGGCTAATTGCCTCTTTGCCCCGTCCCCTGTGATGATGCTACAAGCACATGAACAATATACCATGTTATAAGAGGCTTCAAAAATAAATGCTACAAAAATATAACATTTTTCATAATTTTCAAGGCACCGATCGATCGCTACAATTGCCGATCGATCGCCAAAACTTTCTGTCTCCTCGCGATCGATAGCCAAAATGCCCTGTTCATAGCGATCGATCGCTACAAACTCACCGATCGATCACCACATAGTTTCACCGCCTTATATTTTGTCTGTCCTCGGCGATCGATCGCAACACAAGAACCGATCGATCGCCGATGTCCAGAAAACTTAGATCATGGCGATTTTCAAGCATATCTTCATAATTCTTCTCCTACAACTCGAAATTAACCATTTTCACATGTTTCTTGAATCTCTAGTAACATGTAAACATGTTTCCATCATCCTAGAATCCAATTCTTGGCAAAGAAACAAGTTATGATCTCAAACATGAACACTTGAGACTCAACTTCACATACTTCATACACAACAACATAAATCAAGCTTAAACTCATGAATTCCTTACCAAGAAGTTATTATATCACTTCACTTTATTTTCTAGCTTGATTACCAAGTGCAATCCAAGCTCAAAAATTCAACCTAAGGAAGAAATGAGAGAGGAGCTTGTGTAGGGATTTTGTAGGTGTGTTGAGGTGTATTGTGAGTTGCAAATCTGATATCTCATATTTATCAACCTCAAATGCAAACTCAAATAAAAGGCACATGCATATGAAATTCAATTCAAATGCCTACTAGTCCAAGTTGCTTGATATGTCACTACACTTGATTTAATTCAATCATTCATATGCACTACATCTTGTGCATCATGTTTCTTTCATTGTCATATATCTAATATTTATTTCATGTATGTGTTCATTAATCCTCGGTTCAACCCGAACCTGAGTCCACATCATACCGAAATTAATCATATTAACGGTATAATCATATGACACGTGTATAAAGCAACTCGATGCATTACGATTCTCCCCTACTTATTGAATTTCGTCCTCGAAATTCCATATTCATAATATGAATCTCATATATCATATGAATCTCATACAGAAAGCCATAAGCTTTCAACCCTACTAGCAACACTACAAGGAATAACAATATAGTGGCAAATAAGCTTTGCACAAACATGCATTATAAATGCAACATTATTTGCCGGAACAAATAATCAAAAGTAAATCTGCTACATACTCATCATGCTCAACTAGCAGATACTTACCAGACCACCAGTATAAGAAACCAAAAGAAAACATACCAGACATTGCACTTTGGATTCTACTGCATACTCATGTTCTCGCATAACAGCTTGTTACCATTCGCTTTTGTCCACGTAGCCATATGCTCACAACACTCTACACCAGCCGGGCATAGATAGTATGTATGCATCGTTGTAATACCATCAACAGACAAACATTTCACTAGTATCAGTGAACACTCAAGAAATCATGTCTGGATGTTGGCACATATACATATCCTGTTATACACAACAGTATCCATCAAATTGACTTGATCTCATACAACTCATTGTACCGGTGGGTTCCCTTAACCAAGTCACTGCCCACTCCCATTCCTGCTGGATGCATACAAATGATCCCAATGGAGCATCTGTTCGTCTAATGTCTAATACATCTGTCCCTCCTTGGACAACTAGTCGCCATATAGTAATACAGTCAATGGTTCAAATCCTGGTATTACACCTTTTCCATACACATTATGCCACACTTTAGAAACACAGCAACACACATACCCGCATTGTGTATTGTATAACGGTCTAGAATGTTTCCATTCATCTGTACTCCTGTTGTAAGCCTACGCAGAATATCGAGATCAGCAAGATACTCTAAACCAAGTACCTCGGTCCTTGTCACATTCAGATTCTACATATCCAAATGTGCACAGAGCCATCTCTGCTCTAACATTTCACAAAGTTGTATTATAGTATGTAATTACACACTCTGAAAGGGGCCCCATAGGACTTATAGAGTCATGTAAGGCATCCTTAAGGTAGTTGTTGCTCATTTAAGTAAGTGTTGCTAACCCCGTAGGGCCATATAGTAGCTTATCATGAGGTAGCTACATCCAGTAAGTCATAAGTAAGGATGGGAATCCGCGTTAGCAAAGGATTTCCTGCGGCGATTGAGAATACCTCGGCAATAGACTAAAAACAACTATAACTCCTGCTGCTCTCCGGGCACGAGGGCCTCCTCTTCTGCTCCCAGCCCACCACCTGGATCCTTCCAGCAACAAGAAAACAACAAGAAACACCGTGAGCTCACCTGGTGCCTAGTCCGGAACAGGAACAGATCCTCGGGGAGGAGCTGTTTCGCATCTGTTGCGAGGCTTGTGATAGATACAACATATCCATCTATCGTTTGCATACTAATCTCCGACGCCAGACTTCTCAGTCTAGATTAAACACTGGACACGATACCAGTCCAGAACAAACAATGGACACGAACTTGACCAAACCACAAGAAGCAATCCACATCACACTCATATGTCATCAATGCATACTGTACACCAAAGCCATGTACAATACATATGTCCATATGATTATATGGTTATCTCACCCAATGACTACGTTCTCATAGTATCTATCCACACCATTTGCGTGGTTCAATATTCCCTGTCCTGACCCCTGTACCGGAAATATCATTCTTTGTATCAACTGTTCCCCCAAGACTACCATCTTGAGTATGACAAGCTTTTACAACGATTCATTACTTTCTATTCACTGCTCCCTGTAATGATCAACACAAAATATCATGTAGCAGTGGAAACCGACACGTTTTCCAACCGACACGTTTTCCACGCATGTGCAATTCACTTGCTACATGGATTACGCCAACAAGTCCCACACATCACAGGTACCTGATAACCCATTCCGTTCTGCTTCAAGAACCTATCCATACGGATTATCATATCACCCGGATAGATCATACAATCGAAGATATCACCCGACTATATCACATGATCGAATATATCACTCAGATATATCACATGATCGCATATAGTACATAATCAAAACCAACAGTTGTCTACCTCGCCATATTCATTGAATATTTCTTTATTGGAATGCATTCCTGATAAACACGACTGCTCCCAGCAAATCGTTATCACCTCTGGTTCATGAAGGAATAGCCAATCCAACAATACATGGAAGGTAACAAATTCCAACTCAACTGCAATCACACAATCCACACACTATTGTTGACATGAATGACAATCAAATTACCATACCACTCATGGTCATTCTGGCACTATGACTCTGCAATCGGACCCAAAGGAATTGCCATATCATATAGCATTGCCAATTATACCTTCACAATACTGTAACCGTATTATGTTACTAGTACACCTTCCGTGTACAATCAAAGGATATCATATCAGAATACTCAAGTATACCATTCACCATCTGGTATATGTCAAATCAGTCTCATATTGATCGTACCACTATAACATGACACAAACTTCAATGCCATACACATATGTGTACAAACAAGCTCAAGAGATAATTCATTTCATGGACAAATCAAGTCCCATCACACTATCTCATACGTGTGAGCTTCTTCAGCCTTCTCATAACCATCTGCTATTCATCAACCATCACATGGTTTAGCATACCAACCATTCATTAACCATTACATGGTTTAGTATACCAACCATACTGTTTCCTCATGAAACATATTTGCAGACTGTCCATCAATAGATATCAACCCAACATCTATCCAGCACAAAATGCAAACCAATCAACTATGCAAACCAATCGCATGACGAGGTCGGCATATCACAATCACAATCCCATCAGTCATACATCTCCCGTCCTGACTCAAGAATATATGAGTTTCATGTCAAACGCATAGTACAATCACAACACAACGGAAACTCTGATTGCATCAGTACTACAGTCGTAGTGTACAAGCAATCGACGGAAACTCAAACTTCCTTATCAATCTGGATAACTTGGACATTCAACATCAGACTTGTGAACCATACATCAAAGCCACCAAGCTATGCTATCATACAATAGTTCACACTCAATGCTTACCGGATACTCACATTGCCAACCAATCTCTGTTGGTCTCACATTGCCAACCACTCTCTGTTGGTCTCACGTGTACAGATCACTACTGTCATGCAATAATCCAGAAATATGACAAGATGTCATACACAGTTCCACTAAAGAACCAGTTTACGGATGTCTATCATGACGTCCTTTTCTATATCCAGAAGCCATACAAGCATCCAATGCTCTCAGCAACAACACATATACCCACACTCTGTTCAAAGTAGACCAACCAATTTCAACCTCATAAATACAGTTCACAAACACAGAACTAGATGTTCATATACAACATCCCATACACAACTGTATGCACTTGAGGTATCTCGTGTCAATCAAAGACACCCATGGCTGCCACATATACCACATACATAGAGTCTCATACGGACAACCTTATAGCTCGGACGGAGTTCACATCAAATCCATTCCCATCTGTACTATACACTAACCAGATATAATACATGGTCACATAGCACCATGTATGTCCCAGTACAGCCATCACAAAGATCACATGTGCAGACATCACAACAATCTTTGCCGGTGATCATTGCATCACTGCAATCTCCGCCGATACTCATTTTCATTCAATCTGAAAGACTTCCATGCTCAAATCCATATGATACAACAAGAAAGAACACAAGAAGCTAATACACAGAAAGGATCAAACAGTCCGTTAACCAGTCACCAAAACACGAGTGACTTAAACGACATAGGCTGATAACAGTCGAACAGTATAACTCACAGTTACTGCGGTTGTACCGCTCCATCAATACCCTCATCGTCACTATCATTGAACTCTCCCAATTTCATGTTCCTTGTCAACTCCATGACAACAAACATAGAGTTCAACACACACATACACACCGGAGAACCATACACAGATGATACCATGACAAGATAATCATCACCACAGTGATCTCACAAATCACCAATTACCCCTGTGGAATAAAATAATAAAGAATACTATTATTGTACACGAATCTCACATTCGCTACATGTACCATCTGAGTACCACAAGTAACCCATGTCTGCATCATCTCCCAATGTAAACACACTGCGTTAACCCTACTATCCACAGATCAAGAGCAAAGTATTACATTCCCATTCAGGCCATACATGTCGAACTGACAATGCAACCACAGATTGCAATATCAAGAATTGCCCCTGAACTAGATACAATGATCAATAACCTGTATCTTCACTTCCATTCAAACATCATGTGTCAGCGGCCAGTCCATCATTAGGTCTGATACACAATCTCATGCAGGCTGACTTTGCACATGAAGCTGATACCAAGCTTTGCTTTTCACGCTCCAACCACTGTACAACTTACTCCTCCGATTCGGTATCGACCTACATACCATTACAACGGAATCAGTGGAATAGCTCCCGCGAAACATATCATGTTTCCCCTGCCAAATGATAGTACAAAAACCCAGTATACCAATCACGGGTACACCCACAACATCACTTATGCCACGCATAAGGATTCATACCAAGTCATACTCCTGCAAAACAAGGGTTAACAATAACAGATACAAATACAAAGCATGTTCCCAGGCACTATATCATAAGTATCACATGCCTTTAAGTGATTAGGTAACTCCCTAACTCACTTCCTCTACCCTTGTTCATCCCGTTCTCGAACCACTGCTCTGATACCACTAATGTGGGGCCCTCGTTACTTAATCCATTATGTATCAATTAAGCATACATACGTGAGTCTGAATTAAGTAAAACATGCACTGATTAAGAGTTTCTGACTAGTTAAGTTGTTACAAGGGTTATAAAAACCTAACCAACTATACGTCACATGTACAAGCAACAACCTAATCCAAGATAACTCCTAGGCAGTGGTTCAGCTCGCAGCGGAAAATGACTCACATCCCGTCTTCCCACGTCTATGAGTCCCTACAGAAACATTCACACATCGTGAGTATAGATAACAACTATCTCAGTGCAATATCAAAACACAATATTAATGATAAAGCACAATAACAATTATCAAATGTGAATGCTCTGTATCATGCATCAACAAATGCACCATGTCGACATATCTCACTATCATCCTATTATCACGAGACCAATATGATTTGTCTATCTCAGCTCAATATGTCAGTGGAACCACATCACATCTTCATATTAACAGCACATATCATAGTACCGTACTCATATGTGATAATAGCCAGAGTATATACCCAAAAACTGGCGTATATCTCTCATACCAAGTATATGTAGCATACCCGAGCATATACCCAAACCAGGCGTATACCTCTAATGCTAACATATATGTAGCATACCCGAGCATATACCCAAACCAGGCGTATATCTCTAATGCTAACGTATATACCTCATCCATCTCAAACACATGATATCCATGAATGTACATGCATATGATACTACAAATCATATGATACCAACACAACACAATTCATATTATATCAATCTCATAACATCATCACACAATATCTATACTCCCTACGTCAACACGTACCTGGTACACGACAATAAAAGCGATAAATCAGGCGTTGATGGCTAATTGCCTCTTTGCCCCGTCCCCTGTGATGATGCTACAAGCACATGAACAATATACCATGTTATAAGAGGCTTCAAAAATAAATGCTACAAAAATATAACATTTTTCATAATTTTCAAGGCACCGATCGATCGCTACAATTGCCGATCGATCGCCAAAACTTTCTGTCTCCTCGCGATCGATCGCCAAAATGCCCTGTTCATAGCGATCGATCGCTACAAACTCACCGATCGATCGCCACATAGTTTCACCACCTTATATTTTGTCTGTCCTCGGCGATCGATCGCAACACAAGCACCGATCGATCGCCGATGTCAAGAAAACTTAGATCATGGCGATTTTCAAACATATCTTCATAATTCTTCTCCTACAACTCGAAATTAACCATTTCCACATGTTTCTTGAAATCTCTAGTAACATGTAAACATGTTTCCATCATCCTAGAATCCAATTCTTGGCAAAGAAACAAGTTATGATCTCAAACATGAACACTTGAGACTCAACTTCACATACTTCATACACAACAACATAAATCAAGCTTAAACTCATGAATTCCTTACCAAGAAGTTATTATATCACTTCACTTTATTTTCTAGCTTGATTACCAAGTGCAATCCAAGCTCAAAAATTCAACCTAAGGAAGAAATGAGAGAGGAGCTTGTGTAGGGATTTTGTAGGTGTGTTGAGGTGTATTGTGAGTTGCAAATCTGATATCTCATATTTATCAACCTCAAATACAAACTCAAATAAAAGGCACATGCATATGAAATTCAACTCAAATGCCTACTAGTCCAAGTTGCTTGATATGTCACTACACTTGATTTAATTCCTATGCACTACATCTTGTGCACCATATTTCTTTCCTTGTCATATATCTAATATTCATTTCATGTATGTGTTCATTAATCCTCGGTTCAACCCGAACCTGAGTCCACATCATACCGAAATTAATCATATTAACGGTATAATCATATGACACATGTATTGATGCGTGTGAAACGTACCGCAAGTGTACGGTGTCAAGTTTTAGTATAGGAATTTGAAAGTACGGATGTCGAACCCACAGGGATTGAAAATTAAGTTTTGCCAAGTACTGTAATTAGAATAGTCTCGACTTTATTTAGATAACCGATAGCATAATTATTATATTAATCTACCAAAATAGAATAAAAGATTAACAAGATGGAAATTTAAGTGGAGAAAATCAATGAGAACGGATTCTAGAGGTTCGACTTCACTCAACTATCCACTATGTCGTGTTTTCCTAGTTTACTAGCCGAGAATTCTTATTTGTTTCTACTCCCCCTCCCGGGTGTTAAGCAGAAGTAATTATCTAACATTAATCTTGATATCCCTATCTAAGATTAATTATCAAACAATTGTAAAAGCGCAGTAATTCCTTTGACGACTTCTATGGAGTTATAGGCCTTCCGAACAATATAACTACCACGATACGAATTCCTTCTTTCCTATTCACAACCCCCTCTCCCGAGTGATAGATCACGAATATGGAATCATTCAATCCATGGCCAGTAGATTAAAAGCATTAGGAACAGGAAAACATAAATAAACCATACGGAAATCCAAATAAACTTCAAGTCAAGATCCGTCTAACTCTAGAATAATAAATTAGTTCATGAATACATTAAATAAACACATAGACATGTCTTTAATCATCATAAACATAAGGGAAGAGATATTCAAACGAATATGAAGATGGCCCTCCGTCTCCGGTAGTCGCCGTCGTCTTCTCCGTCGTGAAAATCTATGCCCTTCGGTGTAAGCACGCCGCCTCGAATGATCTCCTCCCCTTCCACTACCTCACGTTTGGTCTCGGTTGCTCTTAGTCGTGCGTGGGTTGCTACTGGTCTGTATGTGAATTGCTTACGTTCGTGAATAAGTCCTCCCCTCCTTTGTGCGTGTATTTCCCTTTATAATTTACGTCAAGAAAATCTACGTAAAGTCTTGCTCTCCAAGTTCCGTGCGTGCGTCTCCTTTCTTTTTCTGAATTTTCCTTCTATCTCCTCTTTTCCCTAAAAGTTCACGTATCCTTTCTTTCTTTAGCCAATAATTTATTCCTTTTCAAATATTCTCCTAATATAATAATATATTATCATCCCTAAAAGCCTTCAGCTTGTCATGCGATTTCCTTCCTTATCATGTTCCCAAAAATATTTAATAAAATCTTGTTGCATAAGTGGTGTTATGGTGCAACATGTATTCTATCCAGGTGCACGATTTTTCAACTCTTGAGACCCAATTTGAATTCTTGTCACATTTATGCATTTCTCATCATCTTTTAGTAATAAAAATGCTTAATTCCTTGGATTCCTGCAAAACATCAAAAACAACAACAAAAGACGTAATTCTGCTCGAATACCAACACTAAATCATGCAAAATAAGAAGAAATATAAGTGTATAAAATACACTTATCATGTATAAAGCAACTCGAGGCATTACAATAAACCTGTATTTGGGAAGGCTGAGCTCATGCTCTTAATGATTCTTCTATCTCGAGATATTAAAGTGGGGTATGACATTATACTATTTAGGAGAAATCACCTATATCGAATGTAAGAGGCCGCTTCTATGAGATGATCTGAAGGCTAAATCTCTAGAGCATTCGATGAAACATCCAAGGCAGTCCAGGGCCAAAATGGACAACAACCAAAGAACCAATAACAGTGTGGAGATGAAGCTGTGTGAGTATTGTTGTCTTATTATACATAAAACGTTTCCAGTTCAAGGCATCACTTCCACTGGTTGACAAGTATATCCGATGATACTTTACTAAGGAAGGTTCAAGGTTAATCACCACCTATCCTTATGCAGTGAATTCTCAAAGTACTCTCAAATCTTCATCTTGGTGCATTGTGTAATTTTTTCGCCATATTGCATTCATGTGGGAGATTGTTGTGTAATTATTAATTATTGGGTTTAGTGAATAAAAGCCCAAAGTATAATTTTGTTAATGAGAATAAAATTAAGGTAAGTTAATTATGAATAGTCAATTAGGCTAAAGAAATCCCACATTGAGAAATTGAGACACTTATGGTTTGTCTATAATGAGATACAAATCAATATAGTGTAGTTAAGTAGAAAGATGGGTCCCCCTCGCACGCCGTCCGTCCGTCCGTCCGCTCGGCTCGGCTGGTCTGGTCTCGTCTCGTCTCGACTCGCTGCGCCGCGCCGCTTCGCGTTGCGTCGCTCGTGTCGCTGCCGCTAAGGCAGCCCTATCTTTTTACTACTCGGATTTCTGAAATGACTTTTCATATACCTGAATTTTCATATTCTGCTGAGTTAAGTTTGGGACTTGTCACCTACCTGCAGAATTGATTTCAGATTTAAGTGTGAGACTTAAATCCCGATTAATCTGATGTTAAATATTGAGACTTTTCATCAACCCCACTAAACAATACATTTAATTAATAGTGACCTTTGGAGATGTCTGCTGCTCAGCTATATAAGCTGCACTAGCTCTATGCTTTCTTCATTCCGAAAAACTTCATACATACATATAACATTCTGCTTTGAGAGTACTGCATACTGTTAGTGTTCGAAGGAATCTGCTCGGTGTTTTGCTTCAATCCGAACAGAGGTGATTGAACGTTGTACCTTAGAATTCACTTGTCAAGGATGCCAGAAGCTAAGACGGGCAAATTTGAATTTACGGGCACACGGCTTGCTGTGGCCTCGTCCATAATCTTTTCCAGATTCTTGCTGTGTTTTCTTTACGGTTCATAGAGTGTTACTATAAGTTCTATGCTTTTCTGTATTTCGGTGTAACTTATATCAACGATTGTTTAAATTGATTCAATCTTTCGATTTAAATAAACGGTAGATTATAGCTGCTGACTGGAAATCCCCCTCCGTTAGTGAATGGTCCTGGCTCGGGTTACAGTGGGGTATTGATTTACCTAGGTGCGTTCAGTCTGTCGTGAGAGCAGAATGAACGGCTGAGGTGTTCCGTGTTCGATTTGGAGCTGATGCGATATAAAGATATCGAAGAAGAAATGGTGGGGTACACAGCTGGTCGAGGGTCCAAAAAAATGCAAATCAAGCTAAGTCCACCAGCCGGAATATTGGAGCCAACTTATCGCCGACACATACAGAAGGAATGAGAAAGCCAAACTGACTTTGACCTTGTTTATATTTTTTTAGGACAATGGGTCTCTTTTTCTCGCCGGCTCCACCTGACTGCGACATGCATGAGCCTATTTCCTTCCAGGGTAAACATGAGAGTTACGTGATTTGATGATTTCCTCCGCGTTGGGTTAGATCTCATCTACCAATTTGGGAGCGACTCGAATTCCGCCGAGGACGAAAAAACATTAGGATACATATTTTTAAAGGTTTTTCGGCAACGGCTCTCTATGGTTTTCCGGTTTGCATCCTATGATTTCAAAATAAAGTTCACTCGTATGGTTTTAAAACAGCCAGTTTACAACTTATATTTTAAAAATATGTAGTTTACCTATATGGTTTGTGAATATGTGCAAAACACTTTCTATGTAAGAGAACAATGTGCTATATTTTGTAAACCACAAGAGATAAAATATCTATTTTAAAAGTACAGTGGGGTAGACTACCTACTTTTAAACTTATGAGTGTAAACTGTCTATTTACAAATCGTAGGGGATAAAATGCCTATTAACGACACGTAAGTCCATTGACTTTTTTTAAAATGCATTTTTCCAAATTTACGAAGCATGCACCTGTTAACTATTTACTCAACAATTTAAAGTAGAAACGCAACGCACTATTTGAGTGTGCATGCATAATATTGTATTCTTCTCTATATAATTTTACAGTTTCGAACATTTTAAAAAGTAGAAATTAATTTCGACATTATTAATATGGCCATCTCAATATGTCGATTAGAATAGGTTGAAGTCAAAATAAATATGCCCATCTCAAGATATATCTAAATTCGTGGATGTTATGGTTATTAAACATATATTGGGAGAGGTTTCTCTTTTTTTTTATCACGTGGAGACGGATTTTTGAAGTTTTATACATGACTTAAACTTGAGTCATTTTCCCAAAGAGGGAAGATTACATCATTGAGGCAAGCCTCAAGTGTGAGAGGTTTCTGACTTCCGAAAAGAATCGATAAAATAGTTTGTTTTAGAAGAGCACAAATTAAATATATGTTAGGGGTCATGTCCCCCAAAAAAATTAGTCACACAAAATTTCCCCCCTATACATGTCTTTATATGCCTATCCAGTAAAGTGCATAACTTTTGGTGCAAACCTTAGCAACCTCTCCAATGCATGGTGTGTGAATTTTCTTGCGAACAAGAAACAAACACTAGTTGGCTTCCCATTGTACTCACAATTGGTACCATTCCTCAGTGTCTCCAAGAACTCTGGAGTCACATCCGGTCTTATAAACTTCGAGGGGTGCGGCCCGCCCCTCGTCCAGTCAACCCAAGTCAAACTTCGATTCGAATTCCTCCCTCCAAATCTCATGTTCACAAAAGTTGGAAAATAGTGTTCGTCAGCATAACATGATCTATTGCAATAGTTTTGGAAAACTGGGAAATAAGTATTGTCCGCAACCACTTCTAGTGCAAGATCCCTCTTCATCCCGAACCATTGGGAGCCCTTTCTCCATTGATAAATTTTGATGATAGGATTCATCTGGAGGCTGTATCGACCACGCCCAACAGGGCCCAGTAGGTCGTACATCTCGACGAAATTGTGGGTAGAGTTCCTTAAGTAAGAGTAGATTGTTGGAAAATTGTAGAGGGGAATGCAAGATTCTGAGAGGAGAACAAAGTGTTGATTTGAGAAATCAAGAAGGGCATTGGCTAGTAATCTGCGCTCTGCTTCAATCATGTTAACATTGCCCCATTTCACTTCCTGCATTGATTCACAGATTGATATAAGGATTAAGGGCTAATGAATTTCATAAGTTGGATCAATAATCTATTCCAGCAAATTAAAGATCTCTAAAATATTTAGTCTATAACTATGTTTTACAATGAATAGATTGGTATAGAATCCTTTACCAATATGGAATTTGTGGACAAGGTTCAAGAAAAATCTTGTTTTATCACTAGCTGAAAGACATGGTGTGGTCCAAGGTTGGTGGGGAGGACTAGAACAATAGTTTTTTTTATGGATAAATAGTTAAAAGTTGGCATTGTTTTGTTTTGTTTTTTTAACATGCAACCGCTGCCCGCTATCCTTTGGGTATGACTAGATAAACCATCGAGCTGACACAATAGCCTACAAACAATACCAGTCAGAAAAGTTACACCTGGCAAGCCCGGTACAACAGACTCGACCGAGGAAGTGTTGGTAGGGGGAATCGAACTCGTGATCAAAGGTCTCCACCACACCTACTTCACCAACTCGATCATGGTGTAGTTGGCCTTGTTTTTAGTTTACTTCCAAGTGATCCTTCTTAAGGGCTACCCCATTCTATGGAAATGGCTAGTGTACACATTCAGAATTGTGCTTATCAATGCCTCACATCAAAGGTCAACTAGTGTCCCATTAATTAAAGAGCACATGTGTTTTCGATCTACTTTTTACTGTGCGTACCCCAATCAAATTCATCCATTAAAATACCATCAAATTAACTATTCCACTCGTGAATGTTCTTGCTTTTCCTATATGCAATCATACAGCCAAAAACTTTATTTAGAGGTGAATCTAAAATGAAAAATTATATGAAAGCAGAAGAGAAAATGCCGATTGAGTATGGCTTTACTTATAACCTGATAAATTTCCCTTGCACCACCAAGTTTGGTGGTGACCAAAATTAAATCAAGAAAGAAGGTGATATGTATGTCTATTACCAGTAGGGTTGGTATTTGTGATTATGGGGGCATTAATTTGTGCCTCTCTCTCCCAATTTCTAATTTGATAAAAAGGAGTGAAAGTATCACAAGCAAGTCCCATGGATGCGACAAAATCAATGAAAATTGGCAGATTTAGGCCAACATTAAATACGCCACAATTAGTTATTTTGAGCAACCGACGCAGTGTGTTCTAAATTCCCATAATCGAACCGAATATTAAGAAAATTTGAGTAAACTGTTTTGATCAATTCGAACAACGCAGTATTAAAAATCATTTAAATAAAAATTATCCGAATGTTTTTCTTTTTTTGTAAGTTTGAAATGCAACATAAAGAGCAACAAAGTTTTAAGACATATTGTGATGAATGTATGTTGAGAGTTGTCCCATATTGGGAAATTAGAAACTATGGTAGCTCTTTATAAGATACATATGTTATCCTGTTCATTGCCAATTGATTTTGAGTCGTGTATTATTAACATGGTATCTGAGCAGACTTTTCATGTGATTGGTTATTCCTCATGCATGCTCACCGCCACCCGTATTATCAATCTACATGTTTGACTTACATAATATCACATGGAAGGAGACGTGTTGAGAGTTGTCATACTTTGAGAAACTAGAAGCTATGTTCTCTTTATAAGATACATGAGTTACTCCACTCATAGTTAATTGGTTTTGAGTTGGAACCATATGTATTCTTAATAATGTGCATACTTGTTAGCTTTAGAATTACACTAATAAAGAAATTAGAGACATATGAGTTTACATCATGTAATACCCTTGTTCCACATTGGTTGTGGATGAAAATGTAAAGTGGTTTATAAAGGCTTACAATGGACTATTATAACGACGTGAGTTAACAATTTTCGTAGAGTGAGGACGGACACGAAGTAGTTACTATATTTTAAGACTAAACAAATATAGTTTTATAAGAAATTATTTTTTAACAAAAATAGTCTCATCTAAAGTCATGTTTTGACTGAAGGATTTGAAAATAGTGCATTTCAATTTCTCATCTCAAACCCTTTTTTTGTATTTAGGTAAAAAGTTTGATGTAGATATTTCAAATCCCTTCATCATTTTTTCAATGCATTTCCTTTACATTTTGGATCGATTTGAAATAACAACAAACTTTCATTTCAAATCCATGAATGTTAACATACATAATTAATAGAATCTGAGTTTTCTTGTAAGTATGTCGCATTGAATCTTATTTCAGATAGTTGTCGATCATATTTTGCCAAACTTTAAATGTTGTGACACAAGAATGCGTGGACCACAAAGGCAGATACCAAAACCCTGCTCCATTCTAAATCTTCTCTCCCACAGAAATAATATAGTTGTTAATGGAACTTTTTTAGATAAATGGGGACCATAATTTTCGGCAAAGATTTTAACATGGCAAAAAAATGTAGCTTGTAATCCAAATTTTTCTTCACATTTATTGAAATTCTTGATCAAGATCCATATTTTGAATTATTGTTTAATCGATTACACCAGCTTTCCAATTATTGGAATATTGGGTGGTCGACATTTTCCAGAATCGATATGCTAGATATCACAAATAAATTGGCAAGCAAAAGTATACCGACTTTTCAACTATTTGAACCTAAGTTAAAATGATCGATTAATCTTCTTCTTTTTCGAAGAAAAAAAATCTCCATTTCAAAGTAAATGAAAATATAATAATGTATGTATTTCGATGAAATAATTTGAATTTGTGAATGATGGTTTGGAATATAATTTGTTTAGTCATTATTGAGTAAGTGCCAATTTACCCTACGTGGAATCACTGATAGACACTTTACCCTGTGATTTGTAAGTAGACAGTTTACAAACTTGTGGTTTAAAATATATAGTTTACCCCACATTGTTTTCAAAATAGGCAGTTTAACTCATGTAGTTTTCAAAACTTGGCAGATTACCCCTAGATTGAGAGTTTATTTTGTACATATTCACAAAATATATGGGGCAAATTATCTAATTTCAAAACACATTTGATAATCTCTCCATTTTGAAAACGGGTAAACTTCTTATTTTATAAAACCACAAAAAACCCAATTATTTCATATATATTTCCATACATATACATACATGATAATTATATGGGACTGAATTTGGGATCCAATAAAATTATATATAGGGGATTCAAAATTAACATAAATTAAAATGATGGAGACAAATAAAAATTATTTAAAATTTTATCTTAAATCGTTTACTTCAAATACTTCCTATATATATTCGAATTTTTGGCCATTTAAAAGGACAATTTTGTTATTTTCAATCAATTAATGAGAACGATAATATAAACTGTAATAATAGATGACAAAATTGGATGTAATTTGCTAACCTTACTAGGAATCCTCCTGCCATGAAACACAGAATCCTCCGGCTCCGACCCGTTAAAACATGGATCAGAATGCACATAGATTGAATACAACCCTTTATGCCCTTTAAAGAACAGCTCCCAAAGCTGAGCTAAGATCACCGGCCCTCGTATCAAGAACATGAATGCAACCTTCGGCACTTTCTGAGATGGAAATTCTTGAATCTTAGGAACCATTGATGCTTTCCGCAGCAGCTCTTCATCATCCATGCCATGCATCACAGCTGGTGGTTTTAGAAAATCCCTACATCTATTCATGATAATTTGTTCAGTTGGTTGCAGATTCAGCAATGATTGTGAAGTGATAATGGAGAGTTGGCCATTGGTGAATTGGAGATTGAATGAAACTCTTTTGTAATGGAAGCAGAAAATGAGGCCGAAAGTTAAGCTGAAAATGATGATCAGGAGGTAGGAAAGGACGTTCAGAACTGGGTATGAGGTGTTTATTAGTTTTCCGGCGAGTAGGAATGGATTATGAATGTGAGTTTTCATTTTCAGGGCGGCTGCGGCTGCGGTCACGATGGTGGTGGTGAGATTTATGGAAGAGGGTAGATCCGGCCAATGATTTCTTGGTAGACTGGTAGTTGCCTTTGTGGAGGATGAAATTTATGTTGACTTGCAAGTCTTATATGGGCCAGGCCAGCCTTGTGGACAAAGGTAATTTGCATGATAACGTAAATTGATGGGCACATATATGATACGTGCGATTGTAATATTTTAGATTGACAATGACATAGGTATAATTAGACATTCGTCTGAAGTATCGGACCACTAAAATCTTTATGCATTATATATATATATATATATATATATATAATTTACGCATTATTTGTAATATAGATAATACAAAATAATTTTTTTAATAATAGACATATCACAAAATCAAAGCATATAAAATATTTTCTTACATCCACCGTTGCCTTGGAGTTCTCGTATGGCGTGTCAGGATCCCTATGTTTTCAGACTTTGGAAAGTTCGAAATTCGACGACAAATAACTTGACGGCCAATTGATTCGACTAATTTTATTTTTATAACGTTCCAAACACGTTAAATTCTGGTTCATGAATCCCCTTTTCATGTGGTTTGGCACTGTAAAACGACTAGTAAAGTTTGGAAATTATCTTCATTGTGGCCTTTTCATAGTCGGTTCTATGGAAACTCATTTATTGATTTATGGCATTGGGCTTTCATGTTGGAGATGGTTCAAATCTAGTTGCTATGGCTATGCTATGTTGGAGTTTATGGTTTGCACGTAATAATTTTGATTTTCATCGTCCCATTGATTCCCTACACCTTATTATTTCACGTGCTATGAATCTTTGGGAGTCCTTCCTGGCTTGTAAACCATTCAACTCTCATATCCCAAGCAATACCTCTCTATCACAATCTATCTTTTGGAGACCATCATCGAATGGTACTTTTTAAGATAAATGTATATGCCGCAGTCCAGATTCTTTTTCCTTTTATGAGATTGGAGTTGTTATCCGTGATGATCAAGGGGTTGTCTTACTAACACATGCAAGACTGTTCCATGGCAAATTCTCGTCGTTTACTGCCGAGTTGATTGCGATTAGGGAAGGAATTCTACTGGCCAGAGATTATCGATGGATTAATGCTACGCTTGAGACTGATTCTATCAATGTTGTTACTGTACTTAGGGAGTCCTGTCCTCGTCATGCCGATGACCATTTAGTGGATTCTACTCGAGAGCTGTGCGAGTCATGGACGGACTTTAAGATTCAGCATTGTCGTCGTAGTGATGTTGGTTTCTTGCCTAGTAATCATGAATCGTCTCCTCTTTTTTTGAGTTTGGCTGTAAGAACAGATATTGAAACTAATGCATGATTCATTTTGCTCTAAAAAAAGCACATGTTAAATAACATTTTTAAAGATAACCATAACCACAAATTTTAAAAACCAAAAATTACATACGTGAAATCAACGTTTGGCAAGAATAATAAGTTATTATGACAATATTTCATCCAATATTTGGCACGAATCTACGACAATTGAAATTAAAAATAATCATATTATCCATATTTTTTAATTTATTTATCTTCATATTATAGATCGTTATTATCTCGTTCCATGAGTAAAGTGTTGCCTAAAATGATAAAATATTTTTGAACAAACTTACATATTTATATAAAGACAAAAAAATTCGGCCAGATTAATTGCATAATCAAAGTAAATTTTGAGCAAAAGTGCCTCAAACTATTAATTATCTTCTGTTTGGCCATAATACCGACATACCACAAAATATGGGGAGAAACTTCTATATTTTGAAAGGAAACTACCTTATATGCGGTTCATAGATGATGCACGATCGAATTTGGCTTTAAATCTAGAAACAAAAACCGAGAATGAGAATCACCATTAAGTTATCGAATGTATTTCTTATTGGGTTTATTTGATGCTACTATTCTGTTGAGTGACTCCAATGAAATGGCTGCAAATATAATGATGTGTTTGGATGGATGTATTTCATTTGAATAAAGAGATTTGATTTACAAATAACCCATTAACTTTTTATTTTTATTGATACGGGAGGATGGGGTATGTAATTATTCTTTCAACACGTCACGGGAAGGTGGAGTTGACTTTTATCAAGCTGGCTAGACCCAAATGTCAGTCCATAAATTTTTCATACAGCAGGGACTTTGGCCAATTCAGCATAACACTGAAAGTTCATATATAATTTATCTTTAATTTTCTTTTATTAATTCCCTTGACTACTTATCATGAAAATAATATCTCATACTAGTTAAGTAGAATAGCCAACCACATCAATGAAACATTAATTAGCTCACATGTGTTTGAATTATCGGTCATCCATCCCGTTCTTCTTCTAACATGGCCAGAATTTATTTCAACAAAAACTACAACACGATTGATAACAATTTTCTGAGTAACATGATTGTAAAGTTTATAAGCTTTTGATTGGTCACTAATTCCCAGAACTCCATTGTCATCCAGCTTTGTTCTCTTTTGACCTGGAATATGAGCATAGGAATTACAACCGAAAATTCTGAAATGATTTATCGTTGGTTTCTGTCCACTCCATGCTTCTCAGGTGTCATTTTTTGTTCAACAAGCGTGAGACTTCTGTTCAATTGACAGCTTCGGGCCAAAAAGTTTTTGGAATACCACTTTTTTATCAAAATTACCCGCACCATGTCCAAGATTGTAGGATTCTTCCTCTCCGAAACACTGTTCTGTTGTGGTGAGTAAGCTGTTGTAAGCTGCTTCTTAATTCCATGCTTCTCACAAAAAATTATGAATTCTTGTGAGTTGTATTTTCCACCACGATCATCGCGAAGAATCTTTATAGACTTGCCTGCTTTTTTTTCAACAAGAGTTTTGAAGTTCTTGCAAAAAATAAACCAAAGTTTTCCTACTATAATCATCAATGAACGTGATAAAATACCGTTTACCACTATTCAATGCCAGATTACTGGTCCGCATAGATCAGAATCGACCAACTCGAGCACCTTCTTCGCTCGCCGAGATTTTCCCTTTTGAAGATGATCTCAATGTTGTTTGCCAACAACACATTCTTCACAGATTTGAGAAGGAATCTGAATTTGCGGAAGGCCGATAACCATGTTCTTCTGATGCAACATTATTAGTCCACCAAAGTTCAGATGCCTATAAAAAATGCCACAACCATGTTTCATCCTTCAACCTTGCAATGAAACAAGATCGAATGGTGTAGTTGAGATACAACGAAATCATTCGGTTGGTTGTCATGTTGACTTTAGAAACTAAGCCCAATTTTTGTCTAATATAACAAACACGATCTTTGATGGAAATCTCATATCTCTTCTCTTAGTTGTCCGATACTCAACAAGTTGGTTTTCAGGTCTGGAACAAAGAAAGAAAGCATTAGAAATAAATGGTTTGAAAGTTTTCTTTGGTGAGAATTGGTACACTTAATTTACAGCAACTTTCGAGTTATCACCAAAAGTTATGGCACTTCGAAATGATTCGTCCATATATGAAAATATTGACTTGTCTCCACACATATGATTGATGCAGTTGGTATCTAAATATCATAAATTTTGGTGGAATTCATCCTTTCTATGACATGCCATCATGAGAGGAACTTATTCTTCTTCTTTCTCAACAAATTTTGATCGCGCAAAATACACATATATAGTATCAGTGGTCCGTATATCTTATTGATAAAGTGGTCCAGATATGTGTCGGGAAATCCTCTGCATTCAGATTTATAATGGCCATACATTGACATCTGTAGCATTTGACATTTGACTTTTCTACATACTTTGGTTTTGTAACAATTTGAATGATTATTGTCAGGGCCTTTTGCTCTCATTTCGATTCAACTGCAGGATCCTTATTTGATTTTTGGTGTGAATCTTTTTCCTTACATCTCTTTTTTCCCACGACCAGGACCTTTGAAATTGGCTACTGCATTCAAATCTTGTTCCTCCTTATCTGTGGACCGATTAGCCCGGTTCGAAATCGAAACCGGAACCGAGCTAACATGTTCTGAACCGGGCCGAAACTGGTAAGATACCGGTCAAGATCAGTTCAACTGTTCCATTATTACACGTTTGTTTATGCCGGTTAATTTGTCAGTTACGCCCGGGTCTTTTGCTAGCATTTGACCACTATGCCGAGCAGTTTTGATGTTCTTCGAGCAATTTGTGCTCGAGGCTTTTTACTCGGGATATTTATTGTTCGGCTCTTGCACGAAATTTTACCGAAGAAGCTGACTCACCATATGATATCAATATATATAAGTATTATATTATTATATCATTTTTGGCTTACTTAGCTCAAAGAGTGAATCCACGTGGCAGGATGAAGCTCAGAGCCACAGGAATCTAATTCGTAGACTTATATAAATAATAATTCCAATTAGCTTAATTAATCATTCGCATACATATATGTTCTAAAAATGATGAACTCCTGCTCTCATTAAAAAAAAAGAGAAAAGAACACCATTTAGGAAAATTAATCACCTTAATTAATACATACTTTGCAAATTTCAAAATAATTTAATCTTATGACATGTGCTGATGTGCATGTGTCTCCTAAATAATATCTTTTGATTAACATGTTATGCGATATTCTTTTACATTTGTTGAGATGGTCTCGGTTCGATGTCAACTTGTTTCAAAAATACCCTCCCCAATGCTTAAAAAAGTGTTATGCGTTGTTTATGTTGCCCAATTTTAATGGCCATCCAAAACACATTTTTAACTTTATTATTAGAAACAAAATTGGCCAATCCGTCTCAATATATTTATTGAACCTCAAAACCCGGGTTTTTGGCAGATTACCACTCTATGGTTTCCTAAATAGGTGGATTTTACCCCCATATAGTTTGAAAATATACATTTTACCTTACCGTGGTTTATAAAATAGACAGTTTACCCCCTATGGTTTGAAAATAGGTAGTTTACCCGATGTGTAGGGTATATTTCACACATATTCACAAACTATAGAGGGATAAATTCCTATTTTTATAAACCACAGGGGGATAAAATGTCTGTTTTCAAACAACGGGGGTAAACTGCCCATTTTGTAAATTACAATGGGGTAAAATGTCTATTTTTAAATCACAAAGGGATAATTTACCTATTTGGCAAACTACAAGGGTGTTATTTGCCACTAGCTCCTCAAAACCCTACTGGCTTTCTCAATCTATACCGAAAACTTCGTGGATATTCTAGCCAGTGATCTAGTCTTAGGCCTAGGGTTCAGAACCTCAGGTTAGATTAATTAATATTCATATTACTTAATTAATGAATTATTAAACATGTTTAGAGGGAGACAACAGGTCACTTCAAATTACTTAAAGCTAACTACGCCATCTCAGATGATAGACAAACAACCAATTAAACATATACTAAAATAGTGTGATAGACAAACAACCAATTTTCACAATAACGTAAAATCATTTACAAAATAAACTTACAATAAATTACACATAAAATTATTTATTGATTTCGAGAAGATGGAGCCATTTGTCGTCTTGCACGGGCTTCTGGCCAGTCCATCTCATTCTGAATGCGCGTTGTTCGATCTCGACCCACTCTTCTGGTTTTTCGCAGAGTGGAGTTATGGTACAACTCAAAAGATGGGGTGACCCAATACTCCTCCCCCCATATTGGTTCGAACCGCCCTTGATATGTGCTCCAATATTCATTCATATTGTAATATGCCTTGACAAATGTTTTAACATTTAGGCCATACTTTCGACAAACTTGGATCACATGTGAGCAAGGTATTCCGAACTCTTTCCATTTTCCACAGGAACATTCTCCTGATTTTAGATGCACAACATGGGTGTTACCCCCACGTCCTGGTCGTACTCTTGTGATAACAGAAGCTGTAAGCTGTCTACGATCGAACATCTGGACATCATGGTGGATGGAATGATAGTCGGCACGACCATATCTTTCCAACACAAAATCTGGCCATTCTTGATTATTTTCAATCATTCGCTCCATCTTCTTAATCCATTCGACAAAATATAGTACACAACGATCAAAAGTTAATTGCACAATGGCGGTGATTGGACGCCGACGAGCACCTTTCAAAACCCCATTTATGCATTTTGACATATTTGTGGTCATGATACCACAACGCCAGCCTCCGTCATGAGCAAGAGACCATTGACACTTATCGATACGACTCAAGTAATCAAAAGCCCTTGGCTCTATAAGTTTTATCTCTTCCATTGTGCGATCAAATTTTCTGAGTTGATTTTCTGATCCCGCTCTCCAACATAAGTCTTTCAAATGAACGGATTTGAAGCGACTATTAAAGTTTGAGCAAACATGTCTCAAACAAAATCGATGTACTCCACGCGGTGATTTGAAGTCAGGAATACAATGGCTGCTGCAATGAGGCCCGGATGACGGTCAGAAATCAAACATGCACCACCCTCAGATCTTCTCACAATATGCTGGCTTATCATCTCCAAAAACCATATCCATGACAGAAACATTTCTTCGTCAACAATTGCAAATGCCAGAGGTAACACTTGATTATTAGCGTCCATTGCCACGGCAATCAACATCTTATGTTGATATTTCGTATACAGATGTGTTCCATCCACGCTTATTACCCGGCGGCAATGTTGAAATCCTTCTACACATGGTCGGAAGGCCCAGAACACGTAATTCAATGTCTTTTCTCTTGGTCTGGCATTGTCAAGGTGAACCCACTCAATGACGGTGCCGGGATTCCATTTTTGCAAAGCTCCCGTATAGTAAGACAGTTTCTGAACGGAGCTCTCCCATGTTCCATACACATTCTCAACAGCACGTCGCAAACTAAACCATCCTTTTGCATAAGAGATCTCAAATCCATATTTGTCTTTGACTGTTTGAATTACATACTTTATCTCGAAAGCTGGATCACGCCGAACAATTCCCACTAACAAGCTAGCAATCATGTTTTTGTCCAAATTTGCATGATCGATAGACAGCTCACTCAAAAGGCATGTGTGAGAACCTCCATATTTGTTTATTTTGAATAATCCAACTTTCTTCTTCAACGAGGCGCGCAGGTACCATCTACAAGGTGCATCTTCTGTACTGTGTTTGCACACAACTTTCCACAATGTTTTTGTACTTTTCACAACGCGGTACTCTCGTTTTGCAACACGTACAGAGTAATCCTTTACAGCTGCCTGCAGATGTGCTTTATTTTTTAAGACCATATCTACATGCATATCCCCTTTGGAGTAATCGTAATAACTCCCACATTTACCTGTTGGAATGTCTACTGAGTCTGCAAATACTTCAGGATGTGTCATTGAGAAGAATGGAATTGTTGGATAAAGGACATGACTAGTTGTCGTGGTTGTCTCCGGTACATTAACTGACACTTCCTGGGTGATCGGGATCCCTTCATCTTCATCTGCAATTGTTTATGACATGACACAAATGTCAACCTCATCGTCATCAGCATCATCCTCGGACGGAATATCATCTGGTTCTGACTGAATATCATTTCCCAATTCAGCAAAACTGTCTGCTAGTGGCTCAGGAGCAATAACATCAGCATCTATTGGATCGTCATCGTGGTGTCTACCGGAGACAATCGGTCCTTCTGCAACTACAGGCAAACAATCTACATTTTCTGGAATATAATCATAGTTTCTTTGTTCCGTTTCTATGTAAAGTTTCAAGCAACTAAGACCTTGTTCTGAATCCAATAGCCAAGCTAAATTATAATCATTATCGATTGGCAAAATTGTCTGTCGTACCCCGGCAAAATCTCTAAACATATGTCTTACATGTATTTTCAGAAGAAACTGGTTGCCATCGATGCCCGTGATATTATATATTTCGGTCAACAACTGCATAAAATTAATTGTGCGAGATATTGTGGTAACTCTTATTGGACCACGATCATATCTAATGGTATGCAAATCCTGTAATATATTACCTCCACAATATAATAATATTTGAATCGACATCTCTGAAAACTTTATAAAATATTACAAATAATTAATAAATTTATAAAATCAATATGATAAAATCAATAATATAACAAGATTTTTACCTGAAAAATACTTCGATAGTGGTTAATTGAGATTGGAGATTGAACAATTTTAACGATAAAAATAAGATAAGAAACTATGATGATATGTGATTTTGCTTCGGTATGAAAAATGAAGGGCTCGGTCGGAGTATTTATACCCGAGAAGGCGCCATCGGAGATGGCGCCTTTATAAAAAAAATTAATTTTTTATCTGAAGGCGCCATCCAAGATGGCGCCTTCAATTATTTTTTTTTATCAAATAAGGAAGCCGCCATCTCATATGGCGCCTTTACCTGAAGGCGCCATCTGAGATGGCATTTTGGGTCATTTTAAAAACGATTTTAAAATTCGGATATTTTGTTAAATTATTTTTTTTTTCGATTATTTTAATAAAAAACCCCCGACTTATAACTTGAATCAATCTATATCTAATAATAATTAAATATTATTATTCATGTATTCGGACTTATCTTTCAGCTCCTATCTTATTTTATTTAACAAACTAAAATAGGAATTCACAAAATTATTATTTTAAAATTTATTTTATTGACAGATTTATTTGGATAAATTACATATAGACGCTCTCTAATTTAAAAATTATTATTATTTTAGTCCTCGTTAAACAAATAATGTATACCTCACTGTTGTGTAAAAAACATCTAATGATCTTTATATTTTTTCAATCAAAATATCCCTAAAAATTCAATTAATTCAATAAAATTGGAATAATTCAAAATGACATTAGCAGATTTTAATTTATGGTCAAAAATTCTGGATGAATATATAATTTATGCCACAACTTTTGAGTTTCATTCACTATTGTTCAAACTAGATATCAAAAATCGTTATTCTACGATGGAGACAACTATAATATTCTCTATTTATGTATATGGTAGAGGTTAATCTTTTTTTCAAATGCGATTATCTTCAATAATGAATTACATCTTTGCGGGCCAGGCTTGGGATTCGGTAATCTCAAATGATAATATATATATCACTTCATTAGGCAACAAAGTAAGCATGATTAAGTCTTTAAAAGAATTTTAATATTAGGTGTTGGAAACCATTAATAACAAGAAAAGACATTCCTAATTATTTAATAAAATGATTACTTAAGAGCATCTTTAGTTTAATCAACAAGCTTGACAAAGTAGATTAGACTAAACCCAACAATCCAAATGAGACTAAAGCGTACTTACATCCAAACCACAAGATAATAATTTAAATATCGTGTAATATAAGGCATCGTTTACAATATATGCTATGCGATATTTAAAGTAAATGAATGTTTGTAATTTCATGGCATGCATAATATTAGGGGTAAATTTCAAAATCGGTCCCGTACAATATGCGTATTTCTAATACTAGCTCAAACTTTTAGTACTAAACTACTAATCAAACATTGTCCAATAGAAATTGTTTTTAATCAATATTAGTCCCAAATTTTTACGATTAATCAAATATAGTTCAACATAAATTATATTTTATAAAAATGGTCACAAAGCCCATTATTCAATAATGAGACCACTTTTGATAAAATTCAATTTCTGTTGGATTATATTTGATAGCCCAAAAAGTTTCGGACTATTATTGATTAAAAATAATTTTATGAGATTATATTTAATTAGTCTTAAAAGTTTGGGTGTAGTGTTAAAAACCCTTTATTATATGAGGTCGTTTTTGTAATTTCCCCTAATATGTGTGAGTAACATTCAATCAATAACAATACGTAACTTGTAGAAATTTTGCTAATGATACTTTAATTATTTCAATAAAATGATGAATCATAATAAAATCTCCTACTTTTTGTTACTAGTTTATTGCCTCGCTAAATTGTTTTTTTTTTTTTTGTTGTAAAAATCAATAATTGGTTAAATTTTATAGATTAATTAAAATTTGTTGATATTATGTAAGACCTCAACTCTTAAAGACGGCATTTAAGAGATTTATGACGTCATATGTATGCAAAAAATTTCATTCTTTAAAAGAATCATTACATGCTTCATATATTCCCCAAGACTTTTATAAAAATTTGGGCAGAGTCTCCCCATAAATTGGACTATCCCAGAAAATACACAACTATAAACACTCTCAATATAAAAACACCATAATCTAAAGATAAAAGTTCCCAGCCAGGGAAGTCACAATACTAGCAAGATATGAATTCCCGTCATCACTAAAGTCATATAGCACATGCTCCTCAAAATAACATGCACATCAATCAACTATATAAAAGAGGACTTCAACACTATTATACAGTCCATATACACGCATCCAGGTGCTCACATACGAGCAACAAATCAATGAATAAATTCTCAGTGCGTAATTGATATGTACCATCAACCGATACTTATACCATAATCCTGCGAGCACTATTTTCCATGGGTTCAAGCTTCCTTCCCGAGACAACGTTGTACATGTTATACCTGTTTCAACAGAAACAACCCCCACACAGGGTGAGCATACTTCAACTCAATAATTATTCACACATGAATATACGAAACTGTAATACAACAATTTAAATAATTCAAAACCCATAAAGTATACTCCCTGTACAATTCCGAACCGGTATAGCTTTCACGAACTGTTCATGTTTCAATCTTATACACTTTCGTAAACATCAAGTTCAGTATCGTTATTCTTATATTCAGTCATCACAATTCAACAATACATGAATACTGGAATATGAAATAATTCATATTATACCTGCTCGTACGTCACTACGTACCTTATAATCTGTGTTTACCGTCAAGTCACCCTCCTTGTTGTCCGAGAGCTCAAGAAGGCTATACATGAACTCAAAGGTATAAAGGGTTATCTCATAACCAATAGTTGTTGCACAAAATCTCATATTACTTCATAAAGTTATGCCCATAACATCACATAATCCAACCTCCCAACAACAAAACTCAATTTAGCCAATTAACATGTTCCAAACATCCAAACCAACACCGAAGTGATTCAAGCCAAGACATGAAAGAAAGGATCCATGTTGATAAGAGATTCTACCATTTAAATCCAATTCCCTTAATCCCAACATAAAGTCATTTATTTGTTTGACTTCAACTTTAACAAATTAAAAATACATTGGATTCCAAAATTCTTGATTTAGAACTCACTACTAAGATTAGTAACTCAATACAGTGACATAAGTCAATAATACATGCTATGCTATCCATTCAAGCATAAACATCACCATAAACTCTATTCCATGTTATAACACATACTAGCATGTATCTAACCCATTTATTTACACACTACACATGCCTCCAAATGTAACACATCTCATACCATAGCCTAACACCCACCAAACTATTGCAATCGCTAAAAACATAGAAGTTAGTTCTTTTCACCTTTAACAAGGCTTAGACCCACACTTGAATCACATTTAAGCATATTAACAAGCACCTTCCATGCATGATTTTTAATCTTCATATTTTAACCAACAATGATACTAGTCAATGCACAAATCAATAATTTCCTTCTAACAATTAATAGCATTCCTCATGCTCTCCAATTCCCAATTACAATATTCGTACTCGAATTATAATCACTTAACCGCCTTAACCCGCTATACCAATTCAAGTTATCATTCTTCATTGACAATGCTTCATCTAGCCACATAAATGTATATACTTAACACATTTACACTTCAATACATGTAGGAATACATAATTACTTGCATATCTACATACACAATTACATGCTGGACACACACACGCGCGCAGAAACACACTCACGCACACACTGCTGCACACACTCGAACACACATGCACCCAACACCAATTTATGGAACAAAATCGGTTAGAACCTCATCCCCAAGCTAAAAATCAAACTCTAGCATAAACCCTTCCAACATTTGGGAAAAACCCAACGATTAAATCCCACAAAAACACAAAGGAAATGTTAATTATTGAATGAGAAAGGTTAAACCATCCTTACCTGCCAAAAATCGAGACAAAAGGGAGGAGAAATCACCTCCTAGCTCCATGGTTAAGGGTCGACGGGTTTGGGGAGGGGGAAAGAGCCGATGGGTTTGGGGGAAAAGAAATAGGGGTGGGCGATTTTGAGTGTGTGGAGATAGGTGGAGTGTGTGTTTTATTTTTGTATTCCATCCTTAGTTTTAAACTCCTTACTAACATCTACTAAAAGATTTTAAAAATGCTTCTTAATGTTTACTCAATGTACAAATTCCTCCCGAAATTATTTATTTCAAATTTCGGACAAAAATAACATTCTCGAGAAATTAATACTATAAACTCAACCAAGAATTATTTATCCGACCGGGTCCAAAATATGATGCCTAATAATTTAAATCCTTAAATGTTAATTAAATACCACAACTAGATCAAATGAATAATTATCAAATATTCCGAGTATCACATATTAAACCAAAAGATTTTCTATAGGATAATTGGTTTGGTTGATATAATAGTTGAGAATGACCCTCCTAAATTTATCTAGGTTTGTATTTATAATAGCAGGAACTTCAACTAGATCGATTAAAAGTTTTTGAAAATATAACTTTTATCAAGTCAAAAAATGCTTTTTCTTTAAGCATGCAAGTAATTCTTGGCACATACTATTAGGGGTGAACATTCGATCAAAATCGAACCGACCAAACCGAACTTGTACAAATTGAACCCACCGAATTTGTTTTTCGACCAACTGAACCGACCGATTTTACTATTAAAACCGAACAAACCGATTCGATAAAACATTGGTTATTTTGGTCGGTTACCGAATAAACCGATATTTTAAAAAAAATGATTAAAAAACTAAAACCTGATTTAAAAAAATAATAAAAATAAAAATAAAAATAAATATAAAATATCGTTTTAATTTGTTAACTAATATTTTTTAAATGAAAATCGAAACTGAAATGCTTAAAATTTAAAACCGAATTTTTGAAATACAAACCGAATTTTGAATTAATTCGGTTCGGTCAGTTAGTTAGGTAAAACCGAACTTTTGCTCACCCCTATATATTATGTGTAAGTTATAAATAGTGTAAGTTTAACGTAAAGTATAAATATGATGGAATGTTTTTTTCAAAGATATTATGTTTAAGGTATTGTGGGGAGAAGTGTGATAGAATTTTTAAAATATTTTAAATAAAAACAAAATTTAAGAAATTACTGAAACAAGAATTCAATTTATCATTTTACGATGATTCGTCAATCGAGAAGACGAATTCAAATTTTTTTATTTTATATTTTATATTTTAAGGAAATTCACATGCTTGAAAGACGATTTTCAAACAAAAAAAATCAATTTTTTTTATTAAACTCGTTTTTCAAGAAGAAGAATTTAGCTTCGTAAAAAGCTGAATTCGTGTGCTTGAAAGATGGATCCAGTTTTTTTAAAATAATTGACGTGACCATTTTTATCAGTCACGTGTAAATAAAAAAATTAAAAGAAATTTTTTTGATCAGTTTCACCGGTCAAAAATTTGTTTTAAAAACCAGATTTTGAACACATTTTTACTCACGCTCATCACACACACTTCGCATCATTCATCAACTGCGGCGGCGACGACAACGGCGGAGGCAGAGGCGGAGTTGGCGGCAATTTGAAGTATAACAAAGTTCTTAAATTTTGTGTATTGTGGACTACATAGCATGATTTTGCTTAATTACATAACATAATGCATAGATCTTTTTCAAAATAATATATTTGATCAATTGTTGTTATCTTGCTCACTACATATATTATATTATACTATTATAATATATATATATATATAATATTATTATATTATATATATCTATGTGTATGTATAATATTTATTTATAATGTAAAAAGTTAGAAAAAATATTTGAATTGTAATAATAAATATTGTGTATTAATTTTTGTGAAGTTGTGGCACCTAGTAGAAATGTGATATTATCTGTATATGCTGGGGGTATTTTATCGCATGATTCTTGGTCTGTGATATATGACAACCTACCTATCAAATTGTCCATGATACCACGTACAACAACAATTTTTCAATTGGTACCAAGCTTGTATGAATGGACCGGGATAGACAGTGATAAGTTTTCAATAATAATATATGTCAAATGGGCACATAAAATGTTGTGACGAATTAAAGAATCCATTGTCCAGATCACAGATGACAGTACATTACAAATATTCTTGAATCTGATGCAGAATTTATTGAACAGGATATTTATGTTGAGAAAGAGAAAATAAATCGTGTAATTATGTCTCCTCTACATATGCCGATAAATCAGGAATGCGGCACATATATATCACTTTTATCTCAACCGGATTTCTCTTGTATGGCCATGGTTACACAAGGATTGTCGAATGTTGGGATTGAAAATGTACATATGGGTACATTTTCTTCTGCTCATGTGTGGGGTCCTCGTTACTTAATCCATTATGTATCATGTTAACATATATATAATGGATTAAGTAACGAGGACCCCACATTAGTGGTATCAGAGCAGTGGTTCGAGAACGGGATGAACATGGGTAGAGGAAGTGTCTTAGGGAGTTACCTAAACACTTGAAAACATGTTGAGAATGGTAATATCATGTTAGGATTTGGAATATGATGTTATTCTAACATGTTATATAATTGTGAATGTTATTGTTAACCCTTGATCTACAGCTATGACAGACAGAGGGTATCATGAGGATGTTGGGGATGCCATGAGTGGCAATGCTAGTGTAAGAATGGCGCCTGTACCACCACCACCGATTGAGCAAGGGCCAGTGGAATAGGTACTGTTGCCTGGAGAATTGACGTTGACGCAATTTCTGAGTTATCAGCCACCCAGGTTTGAGGGGACTGAATCAGGGGAACTGGCGGAGGAATGGCTGGAACGTGTGGAACAGATATTTGTATCAGCACCGTGTGCCAAGACTGCTTGGTTACGCTTAGCTGAATTCCAGTTAGCTAAGAAAGCTATGATGTGGTGGAAATCCACAGTGCTTGAGCTGAGGGCTCAAGGACAGACAGTGAACTGGGATGTGTTTAGAACGAAATTTCTTGAGCATTATTTCTCTGTTGCTGCAAGACAGAGGAAAGAGGATGAATTTACAAACTTGAGACAGGGAGCAATGACAGTATCGGACTATGCGTACACTATTCTTCTTTGCTTCGGTATGTGCCACATATTGCTGTAAACACCAAGGCAAAGATCAGACAATTTGTGAAAGGGTTGAGACCGGAATTGTTTGATAGGGTCATGTCCAATAACCCTACATCATATGAAGAAGCATTGACTCAAGCTGAGATGGCTGAGATTGCCGTAGGGGTATATAAAGATGTTGGACAAGCCCAACCACCTACATCTGAGAGTATGAGACCTAGAGGAGAACCATTTAAATCACCACGAGGTGGTGCATCTTCCTCTAGATTTAGTGGGAAGCGGTTTACAATGCGGAAGGGTAGTGAACGGGGTTCAAAAGGACAGTCCCAAGGAAGTAGTAGTAGTAGTGGACGAGGATTACAATGTTTTAAATGTGGAGGGCCACATTTTCAAAGAAATTGTCCACAGTTTGATACAGTGGTTTGTTTTTCGTTGTGGGAAGCCAGGACATGTGATCCGCGATTGTCCTCAAGTGGGTGGACAACAGAGAAGAGGACCCAACATTGTAAGGACCCTAGATCCTTAACGGTGAAATCAAGATATAAACAGGGCTAAATATGTATTAGAGACATCTTAGAGTTCTGGTTGTTATGTGAGCTCAATGTAATTACAGGCCAAAAATAAAACTTCAATAGTTAGTTAATTACATTCCCAAAATGAATGTTAAGACTAACAAAGAATTCCTGTATTCTATCTTCTTTCAAGTCTCCTTCAGCTCACAGTTCAACCCAACCCTCAGCCCCTTTGTCCAAAAGCGTACCTACAGGAACAACTCACCATGAGCATATATATATATCCACTTAACACAATTCAACTTAATACAATAATTAAGCGCATGCGACAAATAATAGATATGCTCCTCAATTACCACATTAGCACATTTCACTGTCGTTCCTGTTTCACAAACTTATGCACAAAATCATTAGTTCACAATATAATGATCGATAACGCGTTTCCAATTATATCGACAATATTCCACATTAATCACTAGAATTGTGACTGTTCCGGTCCCAATACAATAGCGGAATTTTAGGACCCCTCGCTTCGACATATAGCGGCATCATATGTGATTCTTGGAACATCCGGAGGTGGTCATCTTGTGAGATGTCTTTTGTGTGAATCGTGGACGTGAGTTGCCCAAATTGAGTTGCAATGATGCGACTGCTCCTTCGATGGAAAAGGTTTTGAAGTGGAAACCAGGTTTGGTGTGTGTACACCGTGGTATGCTAATGTTTCCCTCGTAACGATGTATGTTAGACATCGTGAGTCATGATAGAGATGTCATTGGATGATATCTACGATGGAATCGGGAGCGATTCGAATCCTTGCAGTTTCAGTTGACTAACTGCTTTTGGATTGTTAGCGTTGAGTGGTGCTGACGCTCTTTGACGTTATGATGGATTTGGAAGTCTATTCCACTCCAGAGATTGACACGAGGTCAACGTTCTCACGGTTGAGGTGCCATTCATGATGCATTCTTACTAGTTGTATTAGATCTAAGGATGACTGTCTGATCTACAGTCGTAAGTATTGGTTGTTTGCAGTCATGAAGGACTGACTTTTGGGATAAACCTCATCGAAGTATGTTTTGCCTCTTGGGTGATAAGTTGGTTTTAGTAGGACGCTCTGTTTCAGAGTTTGATGTGAGGTAAGTATCCTCGCGGTTTTTAAGACGATTCTGATATGGTCAAGAATCGAGGTTATGACTTCATGTTGTTGTGTAGCCTGGGTGTTACGTATTACATCGGTGCTAATTTCGAGGACGAAATTCTTTTAGTGGGGGATATTGTGATGACCAGAGATTATAGATGTTAATCCCGGAGTGTTAATAACCCCTAAAGTTGTTTTACGTGGCGATTTGGAGTTTAATCGCGGTGTTGGGCCTTCTGGGCTCGTTTATTTGGGTAGTTGGGATCGTTGGATCCAGAGGTTGAGATTGTATTCTCATTTGGGTGAAAAACCTAAGAGTTGAGTTTTTAGTGTGACTCGGGATCTGGGTGCTTAGTGTGGACATCGGTAGGGGGTTTTGGAGTTAGAGAGAGAATTTTTGAAAACAGATGATTTTTAATGAATCATGATGTATTTGTGGGGCTATTAGTAATTCGGGGTATTTTTGCTATAAATACCAGTTGAACCCGGGATTTTAATTGGAAAAATCATTTCACCTCCTTCAGCCCGTCTCTCTCTCCCGGTCCGCGCCCATTCCCGATTTCCCCAACCCCCGCGGCTTCAGGCCGTGCGCCCGCCGCCGTCCGGCCGCCGTTCGGCGCGTGCGACCCGCCACCGGCTTCGTCTCGTCGAGGCGCAGTTATCCCCTCCGGCAATTGAGAGTTTCGTCGCGTTTTGAAGTCGGATTTTGCGGGAAAGCGTCGATCCCCAATTTCTAGGGTTCTTCGATTTCGGTCGATCTTCCTTTCGATTTTCGATTGGGTAACCTTCCTTACCCCTTTTTCATGCTTCTCATGTAATTCCCTGCTAATTTGGGTGGTTTTGGTTCGAATTTATTTCGAAATTCGTAGGGTTGAGTTCGAATATTTGGGGGTTTTTGGCAAGGGGTGTTGATTCTTGCTTTGATAGTTTAATTCACATTTTAGATGAATTATGGTGTTTAATTGGGTTTGATTTGTGAGATAAGGGTTCGAAAATTTGTAGGGTGTTCTTGAACAATTTTCGATATTGTCTCATTTGTTTCCCTCCCTGCATGTACCCTGCCCCGGGTCTTTTAAAAGGTTAATTGTCGTGTGTTGACAATATTTTGAGGGTTATGGGTGTGCTTGAGCATGGGTTGCATGTTCGTAAATAATTGTGAATTAATTTATCGTGTTATCACATCGTTCCTCGGGGCATGGAACTCGAGCAAAGTCTGGCTCGAACTTCGGAGATTTAAGGTACGTGCGACGTACGAGCATTACTTTATATAAGAGCATTTGTGAAATGCATAATGTATTTTAATTGCATTAGATGGTTGTGGGTATGGCTATATATATATGTGTTGATATGACTATGGAACGACCTAGTCTTGACATCGCTGCCATAAGTGTGCGTAATACTAGAGTAGTATAACCTTACATGAGATATGGGGTACTGGGTTTTTATGACTATTGTAGGGCATTTGAGATGCCTGAGAATGATCGTGGAATCATGTATTCATTATAAGACATGTGAGATGTCTAAGTATAATGGAGAATTGGTAAAATAAATGCTAGGCATTTGAGCTATCTGTGATTGGTAGCAAAGTTGAAAATCAGTATTAGATATCGAGATATCTATATTTGTATGTATAATGAATTTGGAATCATTAATTATTGATACTTGAGAATCAGGCATGCTATGAGTTAAATCAATGTGTTGATTTACTGATTTTTTGAGATTTGATGAGTTTGATGATTGTGAGAACAGGGACAGTACACGGAATCCCGGATGAGGACGTTGCCATCCAGGGAGTATCGTTTAAAATTCATTAGTATTTACTTTTGTTGTAAATTATGAATTTCATTATTGTGATTATGGGATTTTGTGTATTGGTATGCTCACCCCGTTGGGGGCTGTCTCTGTTGGGGCAGGTGAACAGGTACATCGATGGCTGTGGAGCTGAGCTCGAGCTGTTGATTGGATGTACTCCCAGGATCGTGGTACCAGGGCTTGATGGAGCACGGTATCGTATAGAGTACTTATATACACCCGAAGGTTATATACATATTTATGATGCTCGCATGTGAGCACGGTTATGCTTGTATATGGGTTGTATATAAAGGCATGAGCCTTTCTCTCTTTCATTATATGTTGCATGCAATTAAGGGTAGAATTGCTAATGATATGAGAGTCGTTAGTGTATTCTGTGGGTGTTGAAACCCCCTTTTGTCGTCTTATGTGTGGTGTCTTCCCTGGCTGGGAATTTACTTTGTGTTCTGTATTCTGTTGAGTATTGTGTATTCCCTGGACGGAAATTATATTATGTGATGTGCTTTTGTTTTGGGATAGCTCAATTTATGGGGAGACTCTGCCCAAATTTTTATAAAAGTCCACAATGTAAAAAGTGGCAAAAAGGGGATGGTAATGGGCGAACTTGATGAGTCTATATGTTGTTAGGATGATGATCTTATAACATTGAGTATTAAAGAAATTTTGTAGTTGCCATTCAATGGTAAAGTATCATCTGAGTTTCCCGATTGATTTTATTGAAAGCATGTGCCACACATAATGATTAATACACTAATTAAGGGTTAAGGGCTTGGGGTCCTTACAAACATCATGTGTACGGATAATATACCCCTTCTTCCTATGATAATTCGTATATGTCTGATCATGCGTATATGCCTGATGTGGCTGCCGAAGAAAATAATCCCAGGTTTGAAATTGATTCCACAGATGAACACGCTGAAGTCGCAGTAGCAAATCGTTATGGGTCTATGCATCTTCTGATTCTGAACCCGATGAGGCTCTCCACCCAATACCGGAGGAGGACGAATATGACATTAATGCAGAGACCATGTTGGAAACACTTTCGGCACATGGTGATGGGACATCATCACCATATGTGGATAATACGCCAATTAATGTGCCGAGACATACCTCAAATGAATACATGGTTCACCCAATATCCCATATTACTCGACCACATACCCTAAAATACATGTAGACTCTTATCACATACTCACTGGGAAAAAGGGAAAATCTAATGATCTGAATAAAAAACTTCTTGATGTGGGTATGTTATTTGAGGGTAAGACATCCCTAATTTGCGCGGTTAAGGAATTCTCCATATAGTCAGGGTGGTTATGGACCGGATCAATCCGGTTCCGAGCTCAATCGGATCAGAATCGGATCAATCTGGTTTCAAACTGGATTGATCCGGTTCCGGTTCCATGGCCATAAGCATGCACAATGGAACTGTTCGATTGGAACCGGTCCGATTAATGTTTCAATATTTTTTTTTTTGGATGATAGTTTTTTATCTAAATATCTTGTTCAAATAATACATGAAATATGATGAAAAAATACATACTTTATTGAATATAAAAAGCTTGATGTAAAATCTTCAACATTTGAACTTTTAAAAATAAACTACATTATTCATCTTAATTAATTAATATATGTTTTTTAACTAAATGTTTCTTAAAGGTTCAGATACCTCGATTGAATCGCCTGTTTTATAATTATAAGCCGTTTTACATATTTTACAGACAACAGATATTCGTTCGTACCTGGTTTTGTAACCATATCGAAATGATCCCAAACCTTGCTTCTTTTGGGACGGTTACTCGGGCGACTCGTAACGGTCGTAGTTACGGATGACCAGCCGGATGTCGGATTTTGGACTGCGACAGGTTCTACTACGTGTTCCGCTTCTTCAACATCAAAAGCATCATGTAATTCGGCAAAAAGATCGAAATTTTCTTGTACGAAAGGTGGAATTGAAGGAGCACGACCACCACGACCATTAGTAGAAGAAGATGTCATCGTAATATTGAGAATATAATTAGTTCAACAAAAGCTAGAAAACTAATAAAAAGATGAATGATAACAAATTGATAATATAATTGCAAGAATAAAATTGTAAGGAATATTGGAATTAGATGAGAAAATGATAGAGTATGATAGTAGTTTGAGTAAGAAAGTAGGATGAAAATGGCATTGGATATAAAATGGGTATTTATAGGTTACAATTTTTTTTTAAAAATAATAATGCTGCCCAACGGCTCAATAGCGGGCCTTAATTTTTTTTATTTTTTTAAAAAATCACCCGTTCCGATTGTAAGTAACCCCATGAGCATACAACGCAGCGGAATAAAATTTTGGGATTACAAACCAGCGATCTATACATAGGGATTCATATCGGATTAGAGAATTACAAGTGTCTTACCCTTGTAGCGTGTTTGAAGCCGAATCCACGGAGCTGCACCACGTCCTACGCCTTCTCCGAGTCAATAGCAAAACACGAATGGTTTTGCCTCAACGGTATCCACACGATCGAATCGAATGAAGGGATGGTTTAATAACAAGTTGCTAGACTTGTTATTAATCCTATACACGAAACAAACTCGATTCACAATCGAAACAACCACCAAACCACCAAGAACCCCTCGACTTTGAAGGAGGCCGAGAGCTCTTGTGATGATGCGGCCGTTTGTCTCTTGCTTGTGTAGGGTTTTGAGTGTTATGAATTGTCTTTCAATTAATCACCTTGCAATCATATTAAATATAATTAATTATAGGCTTTCTTAAAGCTTCATGGGCTTAAGCCCATGATTTAATTAATCCTTATGATAATTAATTAAGACTCCTCTTAATTATTTAATTCATCCCATGAATTTAATTTCCCTTCTCGATTTAATCTTTTGTGCGACCCGATAGGATCTCGTAATGTTGGCAGTGACATAAAATCTCATTTTATGTCGCAAGCATCGAGCGGTATCTAGCAACACATCGATGCTACCCAAATTACGAGAATGTCAATGACTCGACATAACCTTTAGAACACGTGATAATATTAATCATGTAACTTAATCCCTTTGTCCTTTGTGTTTAGATTGAACACGAGTCATGGAATAGTCATACTCGTATATTCAATCTCTATTTCTTGATCCCCAAGTAGAACTAGAATAAACGAATAAGCTCGATATCTCATATCGACTCATTCGAGCATGGCCATGCATTTTAGTTCTCACTTGATCAAGGGCCAAACACATCTCCTGTTATATAGGAGGGACAAATCCTATCTCGATCAGTCAACATCCCTCTACATAATTCGTAGTGTATCCAATAGTCGCCTTTATAGTATACCCTGTTACGGGTAACGTTTGACGATATCAAGATACATAACTCCTTATGTTGGGATCTCTGATGATCACAAGTCGTAAGGATTACATACATTATTATCACTATGAGAATTGCATATGACGATCATATAACTATCCATGTTGCATTCTCATGGTGGGTCTGTTCAGTACATCGTTCTCTAACATGTACCCATATGTTGATTTGATATCTCATATCAATGAACAATTCATCGATCAACATATACTAGTCTCTACGTATTATCATTATCCCTTTCATGATAATACTTGACTAGGAACATCTTTAAGAATAATACAATATTATTCTAAGGACATTAACATATATATTAATTCACAATGCACAGTTAAAAGAATAATATACAATAATGAATTGCCATTCATAAATCCATAAACATTGTATGTCTTAAACAATCATCTAATGACTTGTCTTAGGGCATATCCCAACAAATCTCCCACTTGCACTAAGACCACTCAGACATATACCTAATGCCTAGAGATCTAGTATGACAATCATGCTTCTGCTGTGACAGCGGCTTCGTCAATGGGTCAGATACATTATCATCTGTTGGTACTTTGCATATTTTAACATCTCCCCTTTCAACGATTTCTCGAATGAAATGGAAACGCCTAAGTATGTGCTTGGATCTTTGGTGAGATCTTGGTTCCTTAGCCAATGCGATCGCTCCATTGTTGTCACAATAGAGTTCTATCGGATCTTTAATGCTAGGCACCACTCCAAGTTCAGAAATGAACTTCCTCATCCAAACAGCTTCCTTTGCTGCATCCGAGGCAGCAATATACTCAGCTTCCGTTGTAGAATCGGCTACTGTTTCTTGCTTTGAACTCTTCCAGCTCACAGCACCTCCATTTAGGCAATACACATATCCAGATTGCGATCGAAAATCATCTTTGTCGGTTTGGAAGCTTGCATCAGTGTAACCCATTACATTGAGCTCTTCCTCACCTCCATAAATCAAGAATGTATCCTTAGTCCTTCTCAAGTACTTTAGGATATTCTTGACAGCAATCCAGTGACCTTCACCTGGATCAACTTGATATCTGCTCGTCATGCTCAAAGCATACGATACATCGGGACGAGTACATATCATGGCATACATGATAGATCCAATAGCTGATGCGTATGGAATCTTACTCATGCGTTGTCTCTCATCTGGTGTTGAAGGACACTGTTCCTTCGAGAGATAAATACCATGTGTCATAGGCACGAATCCTTTCTTGGATTCTTGCATGCTAAACCTTTTAAGCACCTTGTCTATGTATGTACTTTGACTTAGACCAAGAAGCCTTCTCGATCTATCTCTATAGATCTTGATTCCTAACACATAGGTAGCTTCTCCTAAGTCTTTCATCGAAAAGCAGTTCCCTAGCCAAATCTTTACAGATTGCAAGGCAGGGATATCATTTCCAATAAGAAGTATGTCATCTACATACAACACTAGGAAAATGATTACGCTCCCACTGACCTTCTTGTAGACACAAGGTTCATCTTCATTTTTGATAAAACCAAACTCTTTGATTGCATCATCAAAACGAAGATTCCAACTCCGAGAAGCTTGCTTCAATCCATAAATGGATCGTTGTAGCTTGCATATCTTTCCAGCATCCTTTGGATCGACAAAACCCTCGGGCTGTGTCATGTACACATCCTCGAGCAGATTTCCATTAAGGAAAGCTGTTTTGACATCCATCTGCCAGATTTCATAATCATGAAATGCAGCTATTGCAAGTAAGATCCTTATGGATTTAACCATGGCCACTGGTGAAAAGGTTTCATCATAGTCAATACCATGAATTTGTTTGAATCCTTTTGCAACCAGCCGACCTTTATAGGTTTGTACATTACCATCCATATCGGTCTTTTTCTTGAAAATCCATTTGCACCCTATGGGTCGTACCCCTTCAGGTGGATCAACCAAAGTCCATACTTGGTTTGCATACATGGATTCCATCTCAGATTTCATGGCTTCTTGCCATTTCTCAGAATCATTGCCCATTATAGCTTGTTGATAAGATGACGGCTCATCCTCATCAATAAGTAGTAAGTCACCTTGTTGAGTCACAAGAAATCCATATCTCTCTGGCTCCCGGTGTACTCTTACAGACCTACGCTGGGCTTGTGTCTCTTGAGCAGGTGCTTCTTCCACAACAGTTTGTGGTGCCTGCTCTGTTTCCATCTCAATTTCAGGTTCAGTGTTTTCTTGTGGTTGAACTTCACTAAGTTCTATTTTTCTCCCACTGGTTTTTCTAGAAATAAATTCTCTTTCAAGAAATACACCAGTCCGAGCAACAACAATTTTGTTCTCGGTGGGATAATAGAAATAGTATCCTTTCGTTTCCTTAGGATACCCCACAAATAAACACTTATCAGATTTGGGTCCAAGTTTGTTAGTGGCGTGACGTCTAACGAAAGCCTCACAACCCCAAATCTTCATAAAAGACATACTGGGACGCTTCCCAGTCCATATCTCATATGGTGTCTTTTCCACTGATTTAGATGGAACACGGTTCAGTAAGAAAATCGCTGTTTCTAGAGCGTGTCCCCAAAATGATATCGGAAGATCTGCATGACTCATCATTGATCTAACCATGTCTAACAAGGTTCGATTTCTCCTCTCGGATACACCATTCCATTGTGGAGTATACGGAGGAGTGAGTTGTGGGACTATCCCACACTCCTTTAGATAGTCATGAAACTCTTGGCTTAAGTATTCTCCTCCTCGATCTGATCGAAGGATTTTGATACTTTTGCCAAGTTGGTTTTGTACTTCATTCTTGAAATCTTTGAACTTTTCAAAGGTTTCATGTTTATGTTTCATTAGGTACACATACCCATATCTACTGAGGTCATCAGTAAATGTAACGAAGTATTGAAAACCACCTCTAGCTTGTGTACTTATTGGTCCACATACATCACTATGTATTAGTCCCAATAAAACATTTGCCCTTTCAACATGTCCCTTGAAAGGGGCTTTAGTCATCTTGCCCATTAAACAAGATTCGCATGTTTCATATGATTCAAAATCAAATGAATCTAATACTCCATCCTTATGAAGTTTAGATATGCGGTTCTCGTTTATGTGGCCCAAGCGACAGTGCCAGAGATAAGTTGGATTACAATCATTATTTTTAATCCTTTTAGTATTTATGTTATAGATAGGTATATCAAGATTTAATACATAAAGACCATTCACCATTTGTGCATCAGCATAAAACATATCATTTAAATAAATAGAACAACAATTGTCCTTTATTATAAATGAAAAACCATACTTGTCCAAACAAGAAATAGATATAATGTTTTTAGTAATTGAAGGCACAAAATAACAGTCTTTTAAAATCAACGATAAACCAGAAGGTAAAGCTAAATGATAATCTCCTATAGCTAATGCAGCAACTCTTGCTCCATTTCCAACTCGGAGATCAACTTCACCTTTTGCCAATGCCCTACTCCTTTTGAGATCCTGCACATTTACACAAATGTGAGATCCACATCCAGTATCTAATACCCAAGATGAAGAAGTAGATAAATTGACTTCTATAACAAAAATACCTGAAGCGGAAGTCACACTTCCTTTCTTTAGATCCTCCAGATATACTTTGCAGTTTCTTTTCCAATGGCCGGTCTCACCGCAATGGAAACAGTTCCCTTCCTTTGCTATCCCTCCCTTTGGCTTTAGTGCAGAAGACTTTGGCTTAGATTTAGCAAAGACCTTCTTTGCTTTCTTGTTGCCTTTAGTTTTGGCCCTTCCTTTGCCTTTATTCACAATAAGGACATTTGTGGCCTTAGTCTTCTTAGTGTTTGCTTCATATGTTCTCAACATACCAAGCAACTGGGGCAGAGTCTTTTCCATATCAGTCATATTGTAATTTACTACAAATTGACTGAAGCTCTCCGGCAACGATTGCAAGATTACATCGGTGGCCAACTCTTGGTCCAATGGAAAACCTAGCTTGTCCAGATTCTCAATGTACCCAATCATCTTGAGCACATGAGTTCCAACTAAGCTTCCTTCTACCATCCTGCACTGGAATAACGCTTTAGAGACGTCATACCTCTCTTGTCTAGCTTGCTGTTGGTACAACTGCTTTAAGTGTTCGATCATATCGAATGCCTCCATTTCCTCATGTTGCTTCTGAAGCTCAGAGTTCATAGTGGCAAGCATGAGGCACCCAACATCAAGTGCGTCACTCTGATGCTTCTTGTAAGCATCTTTTTCAGCTCTTGTAGCTGTTAGGGGAGGTTCCTCAGCGAGCAAGGGTTCCTCTAGAACATATTGTTTCTTTTCTTGTTTGAGGACTATCCTCAAGTTCCTATGCCAGTCTAGGAAATTTGTCCCATTTAATTTGTCCTTCTCAAGGACCGATCGCAGTGATAAAGTGCTAGTAACGTTTGTAGTTGCCATGGATATCTACAATATAAATATGCAAAATAAGTTTATGATTTAAATCATTTAACATGGTCTTATATTAAATGATACTCCCACTATTTTGTTTGAAAAATATCAACCCTCGAAACTTTTAGTGGGCCAAGATCCATATTTCACTTAATCTTGAGTTAGCTTTGGCTAATCGCCCAAGACTCGGTTATTTAGGTAGACAACACTTTGTCAATTACATCACATATAATTCTTGGATAGTTGGACGAACAACACTTTGTTCAATTCATCAAATGAATTATAATCCAACCCATGCCTCTAGGTTCCCAATCCTATTGAGATAACCTAGTTAAGTCGTACCCAATTAAAGTATGACGGATATCACTTTTATCCTTTCGCGCCTTACTAAGATTGCCACGGTGCTTTGCTTTGGCAAACCCACACATGTACAATCGAAGTTATTGACGAGTACTTTTATTTGGAAGGCATCTAAAACTTAATATTTTAGAGGGATTTATTGATCTCATGATTAATTTGATAATTTAAAATATGTCCACTACATATAGTTGTATACATATCTACATATATGTGTAATACTATTATCAAACTAAAACATAAGATAAATCATGCATCAACATACATAATTAAAACGTGACATGGTTATAGCCCCTACTAATGAGTTTCTCAAGCCAATGAGAAACTCCTATGAGTCAACCTAAGGTAACTTCATAAGCACCTTCCTTTGGCTCCAATTTGTGAATGGCCTCCTCATCCCGGCACGATGCTCCATCTTCATTGATCACCATCAATAAAATAAACTACACTATTTTACAAGATATAGAATTCCTCGATTCACATTCGAGGGGAACATAGGGGAGGGATAACATTTAGAATGAAATAGAGAAAGGCACGACACGCAGGTCGTATTATAAATTACAATCATTCACAAATCCTATCTAATAGGTCAAAGGGCTATAACCACGCACCATGCTCAAACAACACATAAAGCATGCATTAACATTTAATTAATTAAATTCTAAACAATTTAAATTTAATTCTAATTAAAACTGTAAAATAATTTTTGAAAAATTATCGTACGCTCGGGACATCACATGCCACGAACTAAAGCGACTAAAACACGAACCACCATGATTCGAACCAAAACCCACGGCTGGACCAATAGTGGGCCTAGGGTCGAAACCCTAGCCCATGGCCGAGCCATGGTCCATGCGGCGGCTTGGGTGCGGCGCTGCTAGGGTTCAAAACCCTAGCCGCCTTGCACCATCTTGATTCTATCGAGCCAACTTGCACCTTCTCAATACTTTATCGAGCCAAAAGAGTTCAAAACCCTAGATAGTGCGACGGCTTGACCCATGCTCGAGCCAGGGTCCGAACCCTAGCTCTTAGGCGGCGGCCGAGAGGCCAATTTGACTAGGGTTCAAAACCCTAGCCACTTTGTAGCGGCGGCCGAGCCATGGTGACTAGGGTTCGAAACCCTAGCACCTTGGTGGCCTCGGCCGTGAGCCTACACGAGCCATGTTCCGGTTTTTGATCACGAATTATCATATATTTCGATCCGTCAATTATATCATATATATTATCATACGATGATCTTCACAAAATCGATTTTTCCATATCATATATGAAAATACAGTTTTAAATAGCATGCAATATTAATTCTAACATGATTAAACTATTTAACCACATAAAATCCGATATGAGCCTTGAACCTGGCTCTGATACCACTGTAAGTAACCCCATGAGCATACAACGCAGCGGAATAAAATTTTGGGATTACAAACCAGCGATCTATACATAGGGATTCATATCGGATTAGAGAATTACAAGTGTCTTACCCTTGTAGCGTGTTTGAAGCCGAATCCACGGAGCTGCACCACGTCCTACGCCTTCTCCGAGTCAATAGCAAAACACGAATGGTTTTGCCTCAACGGTATCCACACGATCGAATCGAATGAAGGGATGGTTTAATAACAAGTTGCTAGACTTGTTATTAATCCTATACACGAAACAAACTCGATTCACAATCGAAACAACCACCAAACCACCAAGAACCCCTCGACTTTGAAGGAGGCCGAGAGCTCTTGTGATGATGCGGCCGTTTGTCTCTTGCTTGTGTAGGGTTTTGAGTGTTATGAATTGTCTTTCAATTAATCACCTTGCAATCATATTAAATATAATTAATTAAAGGCTTTCTTAAAGCTTCATGGGCTTAAGCCCATGATTTAATTAATCCTTATGATAATTAATTAAGACTCCTCTTAATTATTTAATTCATCCCATGAATTTAATTTCCCTTCTCGATTTAATCTTTTGTGCGACCCGATAGGATCTCGTAATGTTGGCAGTGACATAAAATCTCATTTTATGTCGCAAGCATCGAGCGGTATCTAGCAACACATCGATGCTACCCAAATTACGAGAATGTCAATGACTCGACATAACCTTTAGAACACGTGATAATATTAATCATGTAACTTAATCCCTTTGTCCTTTGTGTTTAGATTGAACACGAGTCATGGAATAGTCATACTCGTATATTCAATCTCTATTTCTTGATCCCCAAGTAGAACTAGAATAAACGAATAAGCTCGATATCTCATATCGACTCATTCGAGCATGGCCATGCATTTTAGTTCTCACTTGATCAAGGGCCAAACACATCTCCTGTTATATAGGAGGGACAAATCCTATCTCGATCAGTCAACACCCTCTACATAATTCGTAGTGTATCCAATAGTCGCCTTTATAGTATACCCTGTTACGGGTAACGTTTGACGATATCAAGATACATAACTCCTTATGTTGGGATCTCTGATGATCACAAGTCGTAAGGATTACATACATTATTATCACTATGAGAATTGCATATGACGATCATATAACTATCCATGTTGCATTCTCATGGTGGGTCTGTTCAGTACATCGTTCTCTAACATGTACCCATATGTTGATTTGATATCTCATATCAATGAACAATTCATCGATCAACATATACTAGTCTCTACGTATTATCATTATCCCTTTCATGATAATACTTGACTAGGAACATCTTTAAGAATAATACAATATTATTCTAAGGACATTAACATATATATTAATTCACAATGCACAGTTAAAAGAATAATATACAATAATGAATTGCCATTCATAAATCCATAAACATTGTATGTCTTAAACAATCATCTAATGACTTGTCTTAGGGCATATCCCAACACCGATCTGAACCGGGCCTGTTCCATTGGGATAGGAACCGGCGGTTTGGTGGTTCCGATCCAACGGAACAAGTCTGATCCAGGTTAAACTCGGATAGGACTGCTGTTCGGGATCGGGTTAACCGGTCCAGGTTCCAAACCGGTTTAACAGGTTCATTTTTGGACCGGTCCGTTTAACCCAGTCCGTTAAGCAGCTTGACCATGCAGTTTGCGAGGCGTGAGTACAGGGCTGTCGAGAGTACGCCGAAACTATGGAATGTTGAATGCAAACATAATAATGAAGATAATCGATGTCAATGGCACCTCCAAGCATCGTTCAAAGTAAATCTGAATTTGTTTAAAATAACAAGGTATGTTGGACTGCATACATGCCTGATGAATGAGGTGTCAGTTGATCATCAGAACTTGTGCAAAAATTATATTGTTACAATGTTGGTCGGAATGGTGCGTCGGGATCATGCCTGTCAGATTAATTATATACAGGAAACATTGAAGGAAAAATTGAGATTTGAAATATCGTATGCAAAAGTGTGGAATAGCTTGAAGCGATCTCGTGAGATGGTTTATGGGACATGGGAGAGTTCCGTACGCAAGCTGTCGGAGTTTGTGGGTGCACTCCAAAAGACTAATCCTGGTATGATAGTCAAATGGGAACATAAAGACACGAATTCCATCACAAAATATAATCAAATATGTGTTTTGGCCATTCAAGCCCTGTATAGATGGATTCTCCAATTGTTGAAAACTTATCAGTGTGGATGTCACTCATTTGCACACAAGTACAAACATAAATTATTGATCGCCATAGCAATGGATGACAATCAACAGGTTTTACCTCTCGCTTTTGCTATTGTGGATGAAGAAACACTTTATCTTGGAAATGATTTTTGCAGAGGTTGAATATACATTTTGTACGTGGTGTTGATGGGATATGTATAATTTCTGAACGACACAATCACCTAATTCAAGCAATTGATGAAATACCTGCATTCAACCCTCCTGAGGAGGACACCGATATTGCTTGAGACACATCTGTTCAAACTTTAACAGTTATTTCAAGAGCGTTCAACTGAAAGACATGTGTTGGAGAGCCGGATGTAAACATCAAATATATAAGTTTCTAAACGCTCTCCAAGATATCAAGCGGATAAATACGTCGGCCTATGACTATTTGAATGTAATTGATCCAGAAAAGTGGTCATTCTCGCATGATGAATGTTTTTGTTATGTAATAATGACAACTAACATGTCTGAATGCATCAATGAGGTGTTAAAGAGTGCCAGGAAACTTTCTCTCACATCCATAGTAAAAATAATATTTTATCGTACCGCTAAGCATTTCTAACACAGGAATAAGAATTGCTTCGACTTTAATGTCCAACAATCAGATTTGGACATCTTATGCTACCAAATTTTTACACGTTGGGAGCAGCTCTCCGGTCGACATATTGTCACATTGATTAATCAAGGGGCAAAAATCAGCTGATGTGATCACTGGCCTACGATATGGACATGGGGTAGCAAGCATACAATCAAGATCAAATCACGTGAATGCACATGCGGGAAATGGATTGAGTTTGGTATCCCTTGCTCACATGATCATATTGTATGCAACACATACAGACTTTATGCAGCAGCATATTTACAATCATTCTATAAGACTCCCATTTATCAAGCTACTTATGCTGGTATATTTGAGAATTACTTGGCGGTCCAGTTGGCATCCATGAGCATAAGTGCTAGATCTAGGCCACGAGATGACTTAGCGGCTTGTAATTCATTCCTAGATCGTTACACTTATGTTGGTGATAATGCCATGAATTTTCTAAACAATAGAGTGCAACAAAATACTTAGCCAATATCCCATGAACATCCAGTATCCCCTGAACATCCAGTCTCAGAGCTTAGAGGTTTAGTGGGTCAATCGATGGTACCTATACTTGTGTTGACATACCTACTACTTCGACATTCACCGAGTGCACGAGTACTACACACCATACTGTTTGAGGATTTCACAATCGCGCTCCATCTACATCTCGTTGGCCAGTCTCCCATGGTATGAGTGCGGCGGAGGAGGTCTATCGGCCGATCACGACATCAGATGATTTTTCACCATTACTCCACATGATCATGTCATGTATACCACCTCGTACTCTAGACACGTGGAGCTTCACTTACCAGCTAACGTGCCATCACGTCCACATTTTATATCTCATATTCCATACGGTGATACGACGTTGGCATAAAGAAATGAACCACATTCCACTTCATCATCGAGTCAGAATGAGGAAAGTGCGGATATACATCCACAAACGAACCTTAGTGTTCAGCTTATCGATCAGAGAGTTAGAGCGTGCAGAATTATACAAGCGCCTACATATGGCACTGGAAAACATTTAGTTTATTGTCCATACAAATAGGTTGACGTTACTTCTGAGTAAATGAATATGAATATTTCATTCAATGTTATTTTTTGATCAATTTTTTACAATTTTGAAATACCATATTTACATATTTAATTTAATATATATATATATGTATATATTTAAACTAAAATAATTTGAACGACGATTTCTTAAAATATATATTTTTTGAAATCGTATTTGTGAAAGACGATTACTTAATTTTTTTTTAAATTCGTCGTTCAAAAAGACGATTTCAAGTTAAAAAAAATTCAACACCTAAATTCGCCTTTGGCAGTGGCGAGTTACCAAAAAAAATTAACCATCCCAATTTCCATGATATATTTGAACATATATATATATATATATACATATATATATATATATATACATATATATATATATATACATATATATATATATAAATTTAATACCTAAATTCGCCTTTGGCAGTGGCGAGATACCTTAAAAAAGTTAACCATCCCAATTTCCATTATATATATATATTTAAATATTTAAATTCAACACCTAAATTCGCCTTTGGCAGCGGCGAGCCTTATTTTTATGAATATATTTAAATTAAGGAAAAAATTATAGTTGCTCCTCTATAGAAAACAAATTATTATAATTTTTGACTTCTAATTTAAACAACAATGAATGATGAATGTATCCTCGTATAATAGTTGCATTACATATCACTCACTCTAATTTTTAATAGATATATGAATAAGTACAAATGTCCTTGCTATGAATTGAAATAAAAATAAATTGCAGGGGAGTTAGCATAATTAAAAATATTTAAAAAATTTAAGTTTTCATTCTGATTTTTTGGAAATTTAATAATTATACATCAAATTTTATAATAAAATTTATTTATTTATTCTTTACAAGATTTTCAGTTTCATCCCGGGTTTTGATTCCTACGGACATATGCATAGAATAATGAACTTCAAAATAAGCAAGAAACATGTTTCAATCACTTTTCAAAAAGAAAAAAAAAAAATATTTCAATCAAATGTTAACTTTCAAGATGTGGTTAGTAATATCTGGGGAGAGTTTCCCATGTAAAGCAAAGACCAATTCGTAAAGCAAAGCTTAATATCAACGTCAATCACGCAAATATCACAAATAATAAATCATCCATCATTGAGCTCACCGGTCATGTCGGAATGGATAAGAACTCATGTCCACTTTGGGCAGACTCGAGTTTGTGTCGTGCTTGACCCGCAAAAATTGATTTATCACCTCCCTTATTAAAAAAATAAATTAATCATCCATCATAACATGTAGTGGTGCCAAGTGGGGCATCTATTTAAAGAATACTTCTTAGCTACCCCATATGATAGATTAATGACCCAAATTTATTAATGGATTATTTTCCAGATAAAAAAGTAGGACATTGATAATTCTGGGCCACCGACCCAATATCAGGGGTTACACCATTTGGTAGCTAAGAATTATTCTGATTTTCGATGTAATGTTTTATAATTTTATTCTTGAAAATATGCTCTCATAACTTTATGTATTTACATAATAAATTTTGTTTTAATTTTATTTAAATTTAAATACTAAAAATAGCATTTTTAAATTTTTCAAAATCTTTTGGGTTTCATTTTGTTATTAAATGGTACTGAACATGTTTCTAATACAAAATAACACTTGCTGGAATTTTTTGGGTAGGGAAAATTTTCTCTTGGGATATTTCGTAACCGACATGGAAAATAAACCTGAATGGAAGTTATGCTGGGTCCAATTATCAACACACACATATATATATATATATATGGGTCCAATTATCAACACACACGCACATATATATATATATATATATAGATATAGATATAGATAACGACGAATATGCGTTGCGTGTGTAACATAATATATGAATATTATGCGTTGGCAATAATATATACTTTTGATCCATAAGGGCCCTACTACCAGCATAAAAATACTGAAAATTCAAAGGAAATATTACAAACAATTTAAAAACTCACAACAAATTAAAAAATAAAGTTTATTTGGATGATCGTTCACTACTATCATTTTATCTCAGGGCTATTAATAAAACAAATAGAGGATATGTTTGGTATATCACAACAGTCATACCAAAGTAGTTACACTAAGGTGCTTACATATTATAAGATAGTAAGTATATATATATATATTATTTTAAATATCAAACTGTACAAATGTCATATTTATTATACATAAAATAACTTAACTATAAAGTGGGAAGTGAGATCTAGCATGATGGTAATACCCTCATGCAACATCTAATAGTCCAAATTTAATTTGAACATGTGGGGTCTATATATTTACATGGACCCACATGTCAAAATCAAATTTGGACCATTGGATCTAGCATAAAAATAATACTCTTACGCTAGGTTGAACTCTCCCCTATAAAGGGGAAATGAGATCCTAGCATGAGGGTAATATATAATGGTCCAAATTTAATTTGAATATGTGGGGTCCATATATTTACATGGACCCCACATGTCCAAATCAAATTTGGATCATTGGATCTAGCATAAAGATAATACACTTATGCTAGGTTGAACTCTCCTCTATAAAGGAGAAGTGAGATCATAGCACGAGGGTAATACCCCCATGCAACATCTAATTGTCCAAATTTAATTTGAACATGTGGGGTTCATATATTTACATAGACCCCACATGTCCAAATCAAATTTGGACTATTGGATCTAGCATAAAGATAATACCATTATGCTAGGTGGGAGAGTTCAACCTAGCATAAGGGTATTATCTTTATACTAGATCCAATGTCCAAATTTGATTTGAACATGTGGGGTCCATGTAAATATATGGACCCCACATGCTCAAATTAAATTTGGACCATTAGATGTTGCATGAGGGTATTGACCTCATGTTAGGATCTCACTTTCCCTTTATAGGGGAGAGTTCAACCTATCATAAGGGTATTATCTTTATGCTAGATCCAATGGTCCAAATTTGATTTGGACATGTGGGGTCCATGTAAATATATGGGCACACATGTTCAAATTAAATTTGGGCAATTAGATGTTGCATGAGGGTATTACCCTCATTCTAGGATCTCACTTCCCCTTTATAGGGGAGAGTTCAACCTAGCATAAGGGTATTATCTTTATGCTAGATCCAATGGTCCAAATTTGATTTGGACATGTGGGGTCCATGTAAATATATTGACCCCGCACGTTCAAATTAAATTTGGACCATTAGATGTTGCATGAGGGTATTGCCCACATGTTAGGATCTCACTTCTCCTTTAAAGGGGGAGTTCAACCTAGCATGGGAAGTGGGATCCTATCATGAGGGTAATACCCTCATGCAACATCTAATAGTCCAAATTTAATTTGAACATGTGGGGTCCATATATTTACATGACCCAATATGTCCAAATCAAATTTTGACCGTTGGATCTAGCATAAAGATAATGCCCTTATGCTAGGTTGAACTCTCTCCTATAAAGGGGAAGTGAGATCCTAGCATGAGGCTTGAACATGTGGGTTCTATATATTTATATAGACCACATATATACAATTCAAATTTGGACAATTAGATCTAGCTTAAAGATAATACTCTTATACCAGGTTGACCCATCATAATTAAAATAATTGACTCATAAAGTACATTTTGTGGGTAATAAGTAACTTTTATCAAATGATTTTGTTGTTGATATGCTACGGATGGTAATGAAACATAGTCCATGGAAACATCAACAACTAAGTAGTACTATACTACTATATGAGTCGTTTGGTTATAACGTGAATGAAATCTCTTTAGGACAAAATATGTGTTCATTAATAATTAATTTGAGTTTGATATCTTTTTAAATCGGAGAAAATTTATTAAAATGAGTAAAATAGATATTCGTCAGTTTATAGAGAGAAGATACAGATTGATATCAACCTAAACACCGTCAATAACTTAATATTTACGGGCAAATTGTTCCTGAATATTGTTTAGGAGGTTAAGTGTACTGCTTAAAATTATTTAGGGATTAAATACATGTTTTGAAAAGTTAGATGGTTAAGTATTAAAGGGGATTAATATTGGGATTGTCCGCTTTTTACCAGTAATATTATATTAAAGTGGGGAATCTAAGCCGGACATTTGTTATGTGTCGGTTCCTCATGACTTAAAACAATACTACATTTAAATGCAAATGCAAGCAAAATATTTTTGACTTTATATATATGAAATTTGGCAGTGTAGAAAAAAAACACAAAGAGGCAAACCTACATGTCCAAAATCCTAAGGATCTGTCGGGTTTAACCTGTCCCGCCCAGGAAACCAAATTTTTTTAAAAAAAAATTAGCTAGAAATCAATTTTGAAGCACAAAAATTGAGTTTTATGATTGAATTTTATGTTTTTCTCTAGTAAATATTTATAATAAACATTGTAAAACCATCTTTAAACTACTAAATCTTTATTAATTTGCTCTCATTCCCTTCAAAATATCCAACTTCTTTAATATGAACACATGGGTTTTGATATAAAATTAAATAGTGACACTTTATTATTCAACCAAATAAGTGAAATGTATATACAATATTATTTTTTTTAAAAAAAATTAATATATGTATAGCGGGGCGGGTCGGGGAAGGGTTTGGCCAAAACCAGGACTCATCCCACCCCAACTCCAAAACCCGGTTGAAGCGGGTCCAGACCAGACCCATAGTCATCCCTAATGGTTAGGACCCGAATTTAGGCCTATAGCCATCCCTAATAGTTAGGACCCGAATTTAGGGTGACTCAATTTTCAATTAATGTCTAGGTAAATATTAGAAATATTTTTAAATATAAGGTGATGTCATATGACATATCAGTTTTCTGGGTAAAATCCCTCGTAAGTACCGAATATTGAAATATCCCGAGGACATAACATCGAGCACAAAGTACCCGAACACAACTAAACCCTGCTCGGTTTTTTGGTCAAAACTGCAGTTGAAGACCATGACATAACTGACAAATTAACGGGTGCGGACGAACGTGAGTGAATGACGCGCGGATTTCTCTGACACGTCTTGAGCCCATGACTTCGTGATCAAGGGAGATCATATCCCAGATTTGGCGCTCCACAACCGCCGTGTTTTGCACTATAAATACCACCCCACCATCACGCTTAAGGGGTTGGATTTTTCTGGCAAGAAATATTCCGAGGAGATCATATCATACAGTCTGTTCAGCCTTCTCTTTGTTTTTTCTATTATTCTTGTTTAAAGTTTATTATTCGTATTTCATGTCAAAGTCTTGTAACAGACCAATGTTTATAGTAAAGAATTTATACTGGACAAGGTCCCATGATTTTTCCTTCGTCTTGAGGGTTTTTCACGTAAAACATTGTGGTGTCTCTTATTAATTTTCTGTCGCACATACTTTATCCGAGCACAGAGAATTTAGGATCACATCATTGGCGTCGTCTGTGAGAAATTTTGTGTTAAGTCGTTGAAGTAGGAAAGTGTTTTACAAAAGAATGGCTAGAAGTAGAGGCCGGGGACATATTCAAGAGGTCACGCTTCACATACCCCGCCACATTTATCCCCATTGCGCGAAGGAGAATCTGAGGATGTTGAATCACCACATAACAATCCTCTCAAGCTAATCCTCTAGTATTTCCCCCCGTGGGGATACCCCTGGAGCAACTCACCGAAGTTATTGCAAGAACCGTAGGTGAGGTCATAAAACAATTCATGAGCCACCTCCAAGTGTGGAAGAAATGAAGAGGAAGACCTGGCTTCCTTAAAATGGCAAGAGGAGGAGAACAAAGAAAGTGAATATCTCTCCAGTCAAATAGGAGAAAAAAGTAACAAAACTTCACATCACCAGATGGAAGACATAAAAGATGAGTTACAACAAATGCGCAACAAAGTGGAAGGTCGGACTTCTTTCGCCAGGAGGGGTACTCCATTCTCACCCGAAGTCCTCGATGATCCCCTCCCATCAAATTTCTGAACATTGAGTGATGGAAATTATGATGGCAGTGAAGACCTCGAGGAGTATTTATCGTGATTTGAGAATGCTCCACTATTTCATCAACTCACGGATGGAGTAAAATGTAGGGTGTTCCCGATCACTCTAGTTGGCGCAGCTCAATCCTGGTTTAATCAGTTACCTCCTGGTATTATAAACACGTTCTCAAGGTTCAGCTCGTTGTTCTTAAATCAATCTGCGAGCAGTAGGAGTTGAAAAAGAACAACTCTCAGCTTGTTCGGCCTCAAGCAGATGGAGAAAGAGTCACTTCGAGTCTTTCTGAAGAGATTTAATCAAGCTTGCCTTGATATTCCTCATATCACATCGGAGATACTTGTCAACGCCTTTACCCAAGGGCTGCGAGAGTGAGATCTTTTTAGATCACTGGCCAAGAAGCCCCCATCCGACTATGATGTGTTATTGGGAAGGACTTCTAAAAATATTAATTTGGAAGAGGACCAGAAAATGAAACAGAGGAAAGACCTGAAGCTCGGAGGAGAGCCGAGCAGAAAAGATAACAATTTGAACCACCGAAGAGAAGCCTTGAACAATACCTCCCGATGAGACCACCAAGAGAGGTGGCTATGAATCAAAAGGGTCCGAAGAGGGGCCGATGATGATATTTCCGAGGACAAGGAGGAAACAGGACTGGGAGAAGACAAGAGCCAAGTGTGGGGCAAATATTTAACAATTCTCCTCCTTCGAATAATGCTAATCCGGGGAGGGGGACACCTAAGCTAGTACCATGGGCAGCAAGAGGGGAGAGGCAAGAGGTGGATGACATCCAAGCTATGGGGGAGGTGCCCCCGAACAATGTTCCTAGCCGATGAACTATACATATGATTTATGGCGGGCTATTAGAAGAAGATTCTAATCGAGTAAGAAAGAGTTACGCTCAGAAACTGTAGGTGATGTCAATTACCCCGGGTAACACGCCAACATGACCATCAATTGCTTTCGGACCCAAAGATCTGCAAGGGATCCATTTCCCCCATGATGACGGTTGGTTATTTCTGCCACGATAGCCAAATATAACGTGCATAGAATCTTTGTGGATACAGGAAGTTCAGCCGAAGTGCTTTTCTTAAGTACATTGACCCAGATGGAATTGGGGAGCATGCCCATACAAAGGGTGAATACTTCTCTTCACGAATTCGTGGGAGAAATTGTAAGTCCGGTGGGACAAGTTTCTCTACTAGTGACGTTTGATGAGGAACCAAGGACGAAGACCAAGATGAACAATTTTCTCGTAGTAGACGCTCCTTCCTTGTACATCATAATTTTGGTCCAACCAGCCCTAGCTATTTTTCAGGCAGTGGTGTCTACTTATCATCTGGCGATGAGGTTCCCGGTAGGCAAGGAAGTCGGACAAGTACGAGAAAATCAAAGTTCCTCGAGAAAATGTTATGTTCAGGAGTTGAGGCAGGAGAATGGACAGAAGAAAGGGGCTGAGGAATGATGGGACAATGTAAAAGGAAACGAGAAAAGCTCGAGGAGGCTGAGGAACGAGTAGTTCCCGCGGAAGAAGTTCTCACAATCGAGCTGGGCCACCAGACTAAGACCACCAGAGTGGGTTCCCAATTAGATCGAGAATTACAAAAAAAAAGTGATTAATTGCTTGAATCAAAATGTGGACGTGTTCGCTTGGAGTACTGCTGACCTGACCCGGGTAAATCTAGCCGAACACCATCTCAATGTTGACCCTAATGCTTGGGCAATTAAGCAGAAGATGATGCATTTCGGACCCGAGAAGGATGCAATTATTGCTAAGCAAGTGGGAGAATTGTTGAAAGCTGGCCACATGCCGTAAATTAGTCAAATGTGGTCTTAGTACCCAAATAGAAGATAAATGGTGAATGTGTGTGGATTTCCGAGACACGAATAAGGCCTGCCCTAAGGATTGTTACTCGTTTCCAAGAATTGATCAGCTAGTGGATTACACTGCGGGACATGAGTTGCTCTGTCTTATGGATGCATATCAGGGATACCATCAGGTCCCTTTGGCACACGAAGATCAACCAAAAGTAAGCTTTGTTACAGCAGGGGGAACTTTTTTGTTACGTCGTCGTGCCATTTGGACTAAAAAATGCTGGTGCCACATATCAAAGATTAATGGACAAAATAATCAAAGATTAGATATGGTGGAATGTAGAAGTATATGTAGATGATGTCCATATTAAGAGTAAGATGGCATATAATCTAATTGCGGATATAGAAGAAGTCTTTGGCACTTTACGGATTTGGCAGAAGTTGAATCCTGCTAAGTGCATGTTCGGAATGCATAGTGGGAAGTCTTGGGATACATGGTCACTGAGAGAGGTGTTGAGGCCAACCGAGGGAAAATAAGAGCAATCCAGGAGATGAGTCATCATCGGTCCTTGAATATTGTACAAAGGCTGGCAGAGAGAATAACTGCTTTAAGTCAGTTCATATCTCGATCAGCCAATAAGAGCTTGCCCTTCTTTAAAGCATTAAGGTAAGGGGTTCGGTTCGAATGGAATAAGCAGTGTCAAGAGGCCTTCGAAGATTTGAAAGATTTGAAAGATTATCTAGCTCGTCTATCTATCTGTGACCGATGAGGTCATCAGTTCGTTATTGGTCAGAGAGAAGTTGGGGCAACATCAACCAGTATATTATGTTACCATAACATTGCACGGAGCAGACCAGAGGTACCCCGGGGTTGAAAAGTTGGCTTTAGCTCTCATAACTACAATAAGGAGACTTCGGCCATGCTTTTTGTCTCATCCTATCATGGTGGTGACAAGCACTCCCTCGGGAAAACTATTATCTAAGACGGAAATATCAGCGCGAATGGTGAAATTGGCCACCGAGATGAGTGAGTTCGACATTACTTACCAGCCTCAAACTACCATAAAAGCTCAAGCATTATCGCATTTTCTGGTATGGGCAACCCATACCCCCGAAGAAAGGGAATGGAATCTTTATGTAGATGGATCGTCCATTCAGTTTGGAAGTGGTGCATGTGTCATTCTCATTAGTCCTGGGGGAGAATAAATTAGAATAGCCATTCAGTCCGGGTTTCATTTCTCAAATAATGAAGCTGAATTTGAAGCTCTCATCTCGGGCCTTCGAATAGCGTTAGACGTTGGATCTCCGAAAATAATAACATTTATGGACTCCATGCTCGTGGTTCAACAAGTGAAAGGAATGCATAAAGTAAAAGAAGAAAAGTTGAAGAAGTACGTGGAAACCACTCGGACATTGATGAGTCAATTTCAGGAAATGAAATTGACACCGTGCCTATAGAGGAAAGTAGCTGAGACGATGAGCTAGCAAAATTGGCTAGCTCAATCCACGAATGGAAGAATAGAAAGTGTAGGTGCAAGAGCTCTTGGTCTCCCATATATCCATCAATAGCATAATGAATCTTAAACCATGTTTTATGGCAGACTGGCGAGAGTAGATCATTAAATTTCTGAATACTAAGGTTTTGCCATCTTATCCGAAAGAGGCTGCTCGGGTGAAGATAATGGAGAATCAATTTTTACTGATCGAAGACAAGCTATTCAAAAGGGGCTTCTCAATCCATTTCTTACAATGCACTTTAGTCCAAGAGGGGGAGCATTTAATTAAAGAAATTCATGAAGGTTGTTGTGGAAATCATCTCGGTGCCAATATGCTATATCAGAAGGCAAATCGAGCGGGATATTACTGGGCTACAATGAAGAATGATGCTGAGGGGATAGTGAGAAAATGCAACAACTGCCAGAATCATGCCAATTTATCCCATATGCTTGCAGAAGTTCTGAATAACAGTGATATTTCTTGTCCGTTCGACCAATGGGGAATGGATATTGTGGGGCATTTTCCTCCAGCAACTGGACAAAGAAAGTTTCTTCTAGTAGCAGTTGAATACTTCACCAAATGGGTAGAGGCCAAACCCCTAGCAAAAATCACCGAAGATGAGGTTGTCAAATTCTTATTGAAAGTCATAGTATGCTGGTTCAGGATACCGAGGAGATAAATGTCCGACAATGGAAGGCAATTCCAGGGAAAGAGAGTACAATAATGGTGCAAGGATATGAAAATCAGGCAAGTGTTTAGTTCAGTAGCTTATCCTCAATCTACGGACAAGCAGAGATGACTAATCTGATCTTACAACATGGGATTAAAACAAGATTGGAAGGAGCTCGAGGGAATGGGTGGATGAATTTATCCACGGAAGAAACCCTGTATAGTCTAGTGTATGGTTCGGAAGCCCTTATCCCTACTGAGGTCGGGGTTGGGTGCAGTGTTATAATCCTGAGCATAATAAAGATATAAGAAAGATGGAGTTAGACGGGGAAGACGGATTAAGGGAAAGAGCTGCTACACGAGTTGAGATGTAGAAGATAAGGATTACTAATGCATACAACCAAAGTGTTCGCCCAAGAGCGTTCCAGGTCGGAGTTTCTGTGTTACGAAGAGCTAATCCAGCTGGCGACGTGAAGAAACTAGCACCACAATGGGAGGGCCTTTATAAAATGAAAGTGGTGATCGGACGAGGATCGTACAAACTAATAGGTCAGCAAGGCCGTGAATTGGTGAGGCCTTGAAATGTTCATAATTTAAAGAAAAATTTCGTATGATGTTTTAATTATTGTCTTTATTTATGAATTTAGTATCAATAAAAAAAGTTATTTTTATGATGCCTTTTCGGAATTATATTAGTTTACTCGTGGGACCCGGATATTTGGTCTACGTTTAAACCTAAAATTATCGAAGTTATTGGTTCGGGATGATTGAGCTTGTTCGAAATTTTTTTAGTTTACTCGTGGGATTGTGATGTTTGGTCGACGTTTAAAACTAAAATTGCCTAAGTTATTGTGCTCGGGATGATCGAGCTTGTTCGGAATTTTGTTACTTTACTCGTGGGATCAGGATGTTTGGTCCATATTTAAATCTAAAAAATTGCCTAGTATTGTGCTCGGGATGATTGAGCTTGTTCGGAATTTTATTAGTTTATTCGTGGGATCGGGAACTTTGGTCCACGTTTAAACATAAAAAAATTGCCTAAGTTATTGTGCTCGGAATGATTGAGCTTATTCGGAATTTTGTTAGTTTACACGTGGGATCGGGATGTTTGGTCCACGTTTAAACATGAAAAATTTCCTAAGTTATTGTGCTCAGGATGATCGAGCTTGTTCGGAATTTTATTAGTTTATTTGTGGGATCGAGATGTTTGGTCCATGTTTAAACCTAAAAAATCACCTAAGTTATTATGCTCGGGATGATCGAGCTTATTCGGAATTTTGTTAGTTTACTAGTTAGATCATGATGTTTGGTTCATGTTTAAACCAAAAATTGCCTAAGTTATTGTGCTCGGGATGATCGAGCTTGTCGGAATTTTGTTAATTTACTCGTGGGATCGGGATGTTTGGTCCACGTTTAAACCTAAAATTTCCTAAGTTATTGTGCTCGGGATGATTGAGCTTGTTCAGAATTTTATTAGTTTACTCGTGGGATCGGGATGTTTGGTCCATGTTTAAACCTAAAAAATTACCTCAGTTCTTGTGCTCGGGATGATCGAGCTAGTTCAAAATTTTGTTAGTTTACTCGTGGGGCCGGGATGTTTGGTCCACGTTTAAACCTAAAATTGCATAAGTGTTGGGGATCAGGATTTTGGACAACAAATTGCATAAAAATTGTTTCATTCATCAAATATGATATTACATAAGCAAAGCATAAAAGAAAAACGCAATCATACTCTACGACTCGAAGAGCTCTGGAGGGAGGCTTTCCAAAGTAGCACCTTGATCGAGGAAGTCCTTCGGAGCTCCCTCAGGTGGGCAACACTTCACCTCAAATTGACGAGCACAGGCCTCAAACCCATGATCAAAGAACTTTGAGGCGTGGTCGGCCACCATGTTGCTTTACTCCTCGGACTTCAAAAAGTCAACTTTCCCCTTGAGCCAGGCCTCCTCTATTCGAGCATCATCGGAGGAGTTCTCCTATGCAAGTTGCTCGGAGAGGGTCTTGTATTGTTCTGAAACGGTCTGTTGGCATCTTCGAGGTCAGCTGACCTTTTGCGCTCGTCGTCTAGGACCTTCTACGCCTTCTTATGAGCATTCTTCACAGATGTATGCCGCTGCTCGATTAGGCCCACAAACGTCTTCATGTCCTCACACATGCTCTGAAGTTGGTTAGTCTCCTTACGCCGACAAGCATCCTCTGAGCGGATAGAGTGGAATCGGGTCAGGAGCTCACCTGTCATCATATGTTCCTGCATAAAAATATAAGGAGTAAGTATACCAAAGATAGGTACTTAGAAAGTTTTCCATAAAAGAAAATTGCCTTGACAAAAGATGTGGAGAAGTCATTCACCAGGTTGCTGAAAGCCAGCTCCCCAAGATGCTTGCGCTCGGGGGTGTTGGGGGAGAAGCACAGGATACATTGAGAAATTATGGGATCGGATTTTTTCAAAAAGGGGACATGGGGAGAATAGTCCCAAGTAGGTATGTGGTATCCCGAGGTGGGCCGAGGACTACTCCGATCGCCATGAGTAGGTTGCGAAGAGGCTCGGGTTGCGGAGGGAATGGTCAAAGAAGAGGCTTTTTTGGTGGGGGGTTTCGAAGACGAACCTGGCCCTCGGGGGCTGCTCTCTTGCGAGGCCGAGTAACCAAGGGCTCTTCCTCCTCCTGTTGACCAGTGATGTCAATTATCTGAGAGGCAGGAGCAGCATGGTAGGATCAGCAGTTGGAGGTGGATGAGCAGTGGACCCCGAAACCTGCTTGGAAGCTTGGCCCCTCTGGACTTAGGCTTCAGGTTCTCAGTCATCCTAGCCTTCATCATCTTTGTCTCTGTAAAAAAAAGGGGAGGTGTTAGTCTGAGCGGGTTAATCAAATCAAACAAGAGTGCTCAGAACACTCACCGAGGGGCATTTGCAAGGATGCAACCTTCGGGCTCACCAAGAACAAGTATAGCAGTATGTCGTCAATCAGCTCCGTCAGATTATAGCACTGGTCGCCAAGTTTACGGTGAACCGACAGATACGATTTCCTCTCAAGGTGACCCTTGATTGACTTGCCATTCGGAAGGCTCTCTATCCACTCCATGGGACAATCCCAAGGCTGAAGTGAACGAGCAAAAAAGTAGAACTTCTTCCAGTCTTTTATTGACGAGGGGTAGTTCTTGAGAAAACCAGCCCCTGTTCGGGAAGAAAAGTAAAAAAAGGCCGATCTCCTTCTTATTTAATTGAAAAAAGCAATGAAAGAGTTCGGGGTAGGGGTAAAACCCAAAGAAGAAAGGACAATGAAGAAGCCCGCCAACATTCTATAACTCTTGGGAAACAGTTGGCTAAGAGAAACAACAAAATAGGAGGAAATTTCAAGAAAGAAAGATGGAATAGGAAAGCAAAGGCCCCCTTGAAGTTGATATAAGAAAAAGGGAAAATATCCCTCGGGGGGCAGATGGGGACGAGACCCTGATGGGGGGAGCAATAATGGAAGTCCCTTAAGAAATCTTCCATAGCCAAGATGTTGGATAGATGTTGACCCGTCTGAATCCTGGACTCAAAAACTTCAAACCAAGGGACTTGGGCCACCACCAAGTCTTGCTCCGTAATGGCCTGCTCGTTGTCCTTTCGAGAAGCCGAAGAATTCGATGAGCTTAACGTCTCATCGCTATCCGAGGAGGATGAAGGCAGAGGAGGAAGAATGGTAGCTCTTTCCCCAGTATACGTGATATACTGATCTATTTCCCTCATGGCAAAATAATTTGAAGAGGAATGCATACTTGGTAGATGAATGCTCGAGAGTCCTGAAGATCAGTTGCTCGCTCGTCTGACGCTAGCTCGGGGGGAAGTTGAAGCAAATAGTGAAAATGACAGAAGTGAGACAAGTATTTATAGGCGGGGCCAGCTGAATTGTAGATGATCAAAACCGTTCAATAAAATTTGGATGGACGGTTACAGATGGATCTCGGAAAATGAAACATCGCGAAAATTTTCAATTTTGAGCGACAAAAAAGGGCCGCGAAAAACCCCCGAGCAGGTCAAACCAGGATTTTACCCGAAGACGATAAAACAAGACTTAAATATTCTCATCTTGCTTTACTTCAGGAGGTGAGGTGATGTCATATGATATATCAGTTTCCTCGGGTAATCTCCTGCAAGTACTGAACAGAAATATCCCGAGGACATAACCCGGAACACAAGGTACCCGAACACCACTATACCCTGCTCGGCTTTGGTCAAACTGCAGCGGAAGACCTGAGCATAACTGGCAAATTAACGGGTGGGGATGAACGTGCGTTAATGGCGCACGTATTTCTCGGGCACAGCTTGAGCTCATGACGTTGTGATCAAGGGAGATCATGTCCTAGATTTGGAGCTCCTCAACTGCCGTGTTTTGCACTATAAATACCACCCCACCATCACACTTAAGGGGTTGGATTTTTCTGGCAAGAAATATATCGAGGAGATCATATTAGACAATCTGTTCAGTCTTCTCGTTGTTTTTTCTATTATTCTTGTTTAAAGTTTATTATTCGTATTTTGTATCAAAATCCTGGAACAGACTATTTATAGTGAAGAAGTTATACTTGACAAGGTCCCGTGATTTTTCCTTCGTCTTGAGGGTTTTCCACGTAAAACATTGTGGCGTCTCTTATTAATTTTCTGTCGCACATACTCTATCCAAACATAGAGAATTTAGGATCACATCATAAGGACTTTTAAATCAAAGGGTACACTTGTTCGCCTTCGTCCGAACGTGGCTCCACCACTGATATGCATAAAGGGAAATTGGGAAAAAAAAAAGACAAAAAAATGTAAAAGATTATTTTGTTCAGATATATTGGTTTCTAAGAATAATTCCTCACAGTTATGCAAGGAATGCCACTAATTCTTAAAAGAAATAAATTTGATTATCGTTTTGTTAGAATCAAACGCTTATCATTTTGCTCAAAGCTAAGTTGTTAAAAGAGACATAATTTTATTTTCTCATATAGTGACAGTGCAAAGCCCCGTACCAAATGACAGATGGACAAGAGTGACTGCACCACGTGAATGCCAATATGCCAGACTTATTATGTTTAGACAATAGATGATTGCACCTCCTTCCACGAACGTACAGAAAAATTGCTGCGTACACCACTCCTAACACATGTGCTTATTACATTTATCATGTGCACGTGTGTGTGTGTATGATGAAGCGTAAATGGTATGAAGCTCATGACATTGTTTAAGTGATGCATCATGACATGCTCATATAGACGCAAAGTAACATTGGGTCAAGCCAAAAAAATCTTCCATGATCTATTTTTCTTCACGAAAAATGTCAAGGAAAATGATTGGACAAAGTTTAGTCTACTACTTAACCAATTAAATCCATTAATTGTAGTCATTGATTGAACAAAAGTGGTAAACAACACAGCTTTCTTTTGAAAGCTACGTTTTAACATAAAATAAAATAATATATATACCAACTTATTTCTATCAATTTCAAAATCTTTGGCAATTATCAAATCTTCAACTTTAAATAAACACATTATTTTCCTTAATGATTTCCTTGGACTTTTGATCCTACCATGAGTGTTTAATGTAAATGATGATTATTGATATATAACCTTTTGGTGAGCACATATTTTTAAAATAACTACCAAATTTGGTGTTTTTTCCCCTATAAAAAGAAAGGTGTCACGTTCTGTAACTTTCTAGAAGATTTCGACGAATCTGAAGGCTTCTGCACGTTCCAGAAGCTTGGAGACCACGTTGGAGCACCCCGAAAGCTTTTAGGTTTTACTTGTTATTTCTCTTGTAATGTAGAGTTTTCTAGAATACTTCATGCTAGGAATTTTAGAATGCTTATTGTTGTAAATATCCTAGAATATTCTGGAGACTTAATCTCCAGCGTAGGTTAGATTTAATCTTTGCCATTCATTTGGGAGGGGGATTAGTATAAGTAGCCTTGCCCTCCTCATTTGTAAAGACACAAAGTTTTCAAGCATTCTAGCAATACAGTTATTCTCTCAAGCTTTCTTCAAAGTTTCTTTGCTTCCTTGTGTTGGTTTAGGCTTACTTAGCATCTTCGCAGGCAAAGATCGCTTAAGTGCCTCACGGTGTTTCGGTCTGAAGAATCGACACGTGGCAAATGGTATCAGAACCACGTTCGAGGCTCAAAGTTAAGTCAAGGAAGCATCAACACTAGCACCATGTCGGAAGTCACTGATCAATCAAAGGGCCGCAGGGAAAAGTCGAGGGACATTGTGAGTGCCTTCGACACTCGTCTTGCTAAAGTGGAACTTGCCTTTGCCGATTTCGAGGGGAAGGAGCATGAGGATGAGATCCAGGTAGGAATTCAAGGGGAATTTCAAGGAGCTCTCAATGCTTTGGCAGAGTCATTCCAAATTAAGAACGATGAGCTGGAAGCCATGATCGGAGCGCTGCAAGCCGAGGTTAGAGCTCAAAGGGGAGTGATGTGACTAGAAATAGACACATCTTTAGCGCTTAATTGTCTACTATTTGGTAGGTTTTGATAGATAATTTGATACGTATGCTACCTAATCGTATATTTGTGTAATTGTAGATATAATCGAAGAAAACGAGCTAAAAATGATGTGTAAAGACCAAGAAAATACATGAACATGACAATGACTCAAAATTGATCAAGAAAAGGGCAAAAACGTAATTTTGGAGGAGGCGATCGACCGCATGGAGGAGGCAATCGATCGCCTATGGACAGAAAGTTGAGCAACAAGATTTACGAGGAGGCGATCGATCGCAAGAAAGGAGGCGACCGATCGCCAAAGCCCACTGGAGCCAAGCGATCGATCGCATGAAAAGAGGCGATCGATCGCCAGCAGTATTTTGGAAATTTTGGGAACTTGATTTCTTTCCTTCCTACATATAATTTAACCTACCCATCAGCCTCCATACCTCTTGATACTCGAAAATTAGCCTCTTGAGGAGATAATTGAGAGCTTAGAATTGATTTAATCATTAACGGCTGTAGTTTTGATTAGAGATTTGATAAGGGTCGGATTGAATGCTGTTTTCTCTTTGACTACGAATAAGGTGGGTAGGAATTCAATTTCCAATCGATGAATAATTGAAAGAATTCGAATGTTAGTGATTTGATGATCAAGAGAGAATTTTCCAAAAGTAAAGTTGACTGGAAACAAGGAATCGCTTCACTCTCATAAGTTTTAACCGTTTTAGTTAATCTCGTTAATTAGTTTAATTCTTAAAATTTGCTTAGTAGTAATCACTCAACTCAAAACCCCCCTTTTACTATTCGTTTTTAAATTGACACAAAAAAATACTACCTTCCCTGTGGGATCGATCCCTACTCTCGCTACTACATACTTTTGCTATTAACTTGAGAATGGTTAATTTGGGCATACGCGATAAGCGCTACCAGGGAGCTAGCGTCATGTCGAACAAACATAGGACGGGGAGGGCCCATTGCTCATACACCATTTAGGGTGGACGTGCCAAAACCACAAGCTTATGCTAGAAAGCGAGTGGCTAAGGACATCAACAACTTCACATGGGGCTTGGAGCAATATTTCGATTGCATGGGTGCCATGGATGACACTACTAAGGTACGAACGACCGCCTTATACTTAAATGATGTTGCTATGACTTGGTGGAGACGTAGGTGCGATGATACTAGGCGCGGGGGTGCCCTTATTGAAAATTGGAAGGAGTTCATGACCAAACTCAAACATCAACTCTACCCGGAATATGCCGAGGATGAGGCCCGGACGAAGCTACGTCGCCTTGCTCAAAAGGGAGAAGTAAGGGTCTATCGCCGAGAGTTCCAAGGACACTTGTTGGAGGTACCCGACATGAGTGATAAAGATGCCTTATTCACATTCATGGATGGCTTGAAGAATTGGGCCAAGCTAGAGTTACAACATCATGGAGTACAAACATTGTCTCAAGCCATTGCCGTAGCCGAATCACTCATCGAATTCAAGAAAGCCGACAGCCCCAAACCAAACAAAGGAGGAGCACACCAACAAGGAATATCACTCACATAAGAAACCATTCTTCAAGGGAAAGGCACCCGAGAAGAAACATGACAAGGCCAACATCTCTTGTTTCTTATGTGACGGACCACATTGGGCAAGGGAATGCCCAAAACGTTCCAAGATCTCCGTCATAATTAAAGAAGAGGAGGAACGAGACAAGGAGACCACACAACTTGGAGCCCTTCGCCGTCTCAACACCATGAAGAATGAGGTGTTCGGGCAACCTAAAGGAATGATGTTCGTAGAGGCACAGATCGCGGGACACAAGCTCAATGCTCTCTTTGACACCGGTGCCTCCGAGATATTCATCACCCAATAACTGGCAACTAAACTCATTCTTCGCCCACATAAAGATGGCGGACTTCTTAAGACGGTGAACTCCGAAGAAGTTCCGGTCATGGGCACGGTTCGTAATACAGAACTTAGCATCGGATCATGGCAAGGTAAGGCCAATCTTTCTGTTGTTCACATGGATGATAATGAGATGGTGATTGGCATATCTTTCTTGGATCATATATTTGCCATGATTGTCCCATTTTCCAACTCTTTTATGCATCTTGGATCCAAAGCACCCATGTGTTGTGCCCATCAAAAGAGAAGTTGGTCCGGCAACCAAACTCCTATCAGTTATGCAACTCACAAAGGGATTGCAAAAGAACGAGATCACATTTGTTGCCGCCTTAAAGTCAATAGAGGAGGGACAATCGGGCATCCCTATCCCAAAGGAGATTCAAGACGTGTTGGAGTACTTCAAAGATATTATGCCCAAGGAGCTACCAAAGAGACTTCCACCTCAAAGGGTAGTGGATCATGCTATCGAGCTCGTCTCAGGTGCTCCACCACCATCTAGAGCACCATACCGAATGTCTCCTCCTGAGCTTGAGGAGATGCGCAAACAACTAAAGGAACTCTTGGACACGGGTTTCATACGTCCATCCAAGTTACCTTATGGAGCTCCGATGCTATTCCAAAGAAAGGCCGATGGTTCCTTTCGAATGTGTATTGACTATCGGGCACTCAACATACTCACTGTTAAGAACAAGTATCATATCCCCCTCATTGCCGACCTCTTTGATCAACTTGGAACTGCAAGGTACTTCTCAAAATTGGATTTGAGATCAGGTTATTGGCAAGTGAGGATAGCGGAATAGGACATTGTGAAGACTGTTTGTACTACCCGATATGGATCATTTGAATTCTTGGTGATGCCATTTGGTCTCACCAATGTGTCGGCAACCTTCTGCACTCTTATGAACAATGTACTCCAACCCTTCTTAGATAAATTTGTGGTTGTTTACCTTGATGATATTGTGGTTTGTAGTCAAACACTTGAGAAACATTTGCAACATCTAAAGCAAGTGTTTGAAGTTCTTCGGGCCAATGAGTTGTATGTCAAAGAAGAGAAATGTGCATTTGCCCAACTGGATGTTGCCTTTTTGGGACATATCGTGGGACAAGGGTGCAATCACATGGATAAAACTAAGGTGAAGGCCATCCAAGAGTGGGAGGTCCCCACAAAAGTCATGGAGCTACGATTATTCTTGGGTCTAGCCAACTTTTATCGGCGTTTCATTGAAGGATATTCGCACATCACTACACCCCTGACGGACTTGCTCAAGAAGGGGCGAATGTGGGAGTGGATGTTAAGTGCAACCAAGCGTTCGAGAATCTCAAGAGTGCCATCATAAAGGAGCCCGTATTGGCTTTGCCCGATTATGCCAAGACTTTTGAAGTGCACACGGATGCATCAGACTTTGCCATTGGGGGTGTGCTTATGCAAGAGGGACATCCGATTGCATTTGAAAGCCAGAAGTTGAATTACACCGAGAGGCGCTTATACCGTCCAAGAGAAAGAAATGACCACAGTGGTACATTGTCTAAGAACTTGGTGACATTACCTACTCGGCTCACAGTTTGTGGTCATGACAGATAATGTGGCCACGAGTTACTTTCAGACGCAAAAGAAGTTGTCCCCAAAGCAAGCAAGATGGCAAGACTTCCTTGTTGAGTTTGATTATGTTCTTCAATACAAGCCCGGGAAGGTAAACTTAGTTGCGGATGCACTTAGCAGAAAAGTAGCTCTTAACCATATCACCAGCCCAAGGGACCATGGTGGATCGAATCAAAACTGGTATATCTCTTGACCTCAAGCCAAAACCATCCTAGCCTATATCAAAGAGGGAAAGACTAGAAGATTTTGGACTGAGGGTGAGCTCATACGCACCAAGGGAGGGCGTTTATATGTACCATCTCATGAAAATCTGAGAAAATAGATCATTCAAGAGTGTCACGACTCCAAATGGGCGGGCCACCATGGGATTCATCGTACACTAGCTCTAGTGGAAGAGCGTTATTACTGGCCTCACATGCGGAATGACGTCTAGGCATTTGTCAAGACTTATCTTGTTTGCCAACAAGACAAAGTGAAGACACGTGCAACAAAGGGGCTCCTACAACCTTTACTTGTCGTTGAACGCCCATGGGAAAGTGTTTCCATGGACTTCATTGTGGGACTTCCCCCTTCAGATGGATGTGGTAGCATTATCGCCGTCGTGGACCGGTTTTCAAAGTACGCAACCTTCATACCGGCGCCCAAAGATTGCACTGCTGAACAAGTTTCTGGTTTATTTCTCAAACATGTTATCAAGTATTGGGGAGTTCCAATCCACATCATTAGTGATCGAGATCCACGATTCACGGGCAAGTTCTGGACTGAACTCTTTAAAATCCTTGGTCTCCAGCTAAACTTTTCAACCAGCATGCATCCACAGACGGAGCGAGTCAATGCCTTGCTAGAGGCATATCTTAGACACTTCGTGAGTGCAAGCCAACGGGATTGGGCCATGCTACTTGATATAGCCCAATTCTCACTTAACCTTCAACAGAGCGAGGCCACAAAAAGAGTCCATTCGAACTAGTCCTTGGCCATAAACCATGTACCCTGCAAGACATTGCCATAGGATACACAGGGACAAGTCCAGCTTCCTATAAGTTTGCAAGGAATTGGCATGAACAAACAGACATTGCCAAGTCCTATCTCCACCAGGCAGCCAAGAAAATGAAGAAGTGGGCGAACATAAGCGGAGGCCAACAGAGTTCAAGGTGGGAGACCTTGTGTTGGTAAAGATCTACACCCAACAAAAACATAAGGGGCTCCATAAAGGTCTCCTCAGAAGATATGAAGGGCCTTTTAGCATCGAGAGACGAGTATGCGAAGTGGCCTACAAGTTGGAGTTACCGCCAAAACTAAAGAAGCTCCACCTGGTCTTTCATGTCAGTTTACTCAAGGCCTATTATGAAGACAAGGAAGACCTAAGCCGTGGATAATCTCAACGAGCACCTCTTGGAGTAAAGATGTCATATGATCGAGAAGTGGAGCGAATTATAGCCGACAGGGTCGTTCGAAGGAAACACCATCCACCGTGCCACCAATATCTTATCAAGTGGAAAGGACTTCCATACGGCGAGGCAAGTTGGGAACCCTCTAAGGGTCTATGGCAATTAGAAGAGCTAATTGATAAATTCCACCATAGCAACGAGGGCGTTGCCGAAATGGGCGGGGGAGTATGCTGCGTTCCGTAACTTTCTAGAAGATTTCGACGAATCTGGAGGCTTCTGCATGTTCAAGTAGTGATAGGCTTTGATTTTGAGTGTTTTTAACTGTAATTTCTTTCCATTTTCCGTACTTTTTCCTGGATGATATTATGCTTTTTGGTGTTTATTCATTTGTTTCAGGAAAATAGATCGGAAGTGGAAGAAATGAGCTAATATGAAGATAACGGGCGAAATCGAGGCGAGAAAGAACCAAAATTGAGGAAATGAGATTTTTGGAATCTCGATCGATCGAGATTTACTCTCGATCGATCGAGCCAGGCAAAGAGTTGAGCATCAAAGAATTTCAAGTCTCGATCGATCGGTACAAATTTCCGATCGATCGAGCGAGGCAGTGACTCCAGAGCAAATTTTATTAAAGTCTCGATCGATCGGTGGAAAATCTCGATCGATCGAGCGAGACAGTGAGTTTCAAAAGCTGGCATGAACAGTGCACCGATCGATCGGTAGCAAATCTCGATCGATCGAGACGCAAAATCCTGAAGATTTTATTTTCCTTTTTTATCGTGAGGTTGGAGGTTTTAAGCGGGAATTTGATTCATTCCAAGAAGGGGGGAGATATCAGACGATTTTTCTGGACAAAAGAAGAGCCCTAGCCACCGCCCAGCCGCCGCCAAGGAGATCCGTTCTTCCGGTTCTTCGCCCGAGCCAAAGCTAATCAATTCCGGAGTGCAAGGAAGGAGCAAGAGAAGAGATTTCGGTGCTACGCACGGATTCATTCCGCCGTTTATCGTATTTCTAGACTTTAATCTATTTCATATTAATTTCAATTGATGTTTTTGAGGTCGAGAGACGATTAAACTTCTTTTGTATTTGATTTGAAACAATTCTAGTTTATTTTATTGAGATTTAGTATCATTGTGTTTGATATATTGATTCAATTGTGTTTGAGTGTATTGATGTCTATTGTTCATGATTTAATCGATTGTTAAGATCAAAGCCTAGCTAACTTTGATTGATTCTGAGAGTTATAACCGAGATTGAGAGATAACGTTGTAACACGCTCTTTTAATTCATGAAGTATGTTATGATTGAGATCGAGAGATGATATCGCATATGTGAGAACTTGGAATCAAGAGATTTAGAGTTATAAGGTTTTGATAATTTGTGCAACTTTGAATTAGTAAATATGTGCACGAGAGTGACTTATTCTAATTTATTGTTAGTTTCTTTACAGCTCGAGAGAGTGTATTGAATAATAGCGAAAACCTTTCACCCTTAGAATCAATTGGTTGATAATTTGCTTATTCAAATGAATCATTAAAGATAACACAGTTGAACGAAGAGCTTGATAAATTTCTTGAGCAACTTACCTTCGCATATCCGGAACCATTCATTTTATTGTTTCTTGTTTGAGTTTCATTTCTTGGTTTAAGTTTGCTTTAGATAATCACATTTGTTAATCGTAGGCTAAATATAATTTTATTAATCTTATTTGGTACTTATACGTTAGTCCCTGTGGATTCGACAACCCGTACTTAATTTTCACTATACTAAAACTTGACAACCGTGCACTTGCGGTAGAATCGCTTCACACTATTCTTTGAAATATCTTTTGTTTAAAAATAAAGCGGTCAAGTAGCTTGGAGAACATGTTGGAGCACCCCGGAAGCTTCTAGGTCTTACTTGTTATTTCTCTTCTAATGTAGAGTATTCTAGAATACTTCATGCTAGGACATTCTAGAATGCTCATTGTTGTAAATATCCTAGAATATTTTGGAAACTTAGTCTCCACTGTAGGATAGATTTAATCTTAGCCATTCATTTGGGAGGGGGATTAGTATAAGTAGCCTTGCCCTCTTCATTTGTAAGACACCAAGTTTTCAAGCATTCTAGCAATACACTTATTCTCTCAAGCTTTCTTTAAAAGTTCTTTGCTTCATTGTGTTGGTTTAGGCTTGCTGGTTAGTTATAATGTGGGATTGCGGAATGGCTCATAGAGTCTATTACGTGTCTTAGATGTTCGTCTGCCCTGAGTTAGGCATGCCGACCCAATTGAGTTTGGGGAGCTTGTCGCTCGTCTTGGGCCTGACTAGGATAGAAAGACGAGCATTCTAGACATTAGACTGGTTGGAAGATGTTCTCGCTTCCCTGATGAGCCCATGGGATGGTGAAACAAATAGGCATCGGAGATGGAATATGGCTGAACCTCGGAGTTATGGGGATCCGAGGTGGTCGCACGGGTTGTCGTCTATGCTAAAACTCTTAGCCCGTGACAAATTGTATCATAGCCCGATTGTGTGCACACTGCATTGGTTCCCAAGCGCTCTCTCACTGCACTGGCGGTCCAAGAGGAATGGACGAGCAAGTGGGTTGCTCCCACCCAAATGCGGGGTGTTCGCAAGTGGGTCTGACGAGCAGGCAGGAAGCAACATTTATACTTTTCCAAGCGCTCAAAATTGAGGATGAGTAGGCAGGAAGGTCGCACATGGATCCTGGCCAAATTAAAGAAGAGGGGGAGAGTTTTCCCCCATGCACGAGGGCGTGCATGGATTGAGTGGAGGAGAATCTCACACAACAAATATCATGACACGCATACATGTGCAAGATGCTTGCTGGTTAGTTATAATATGGGATTGCGGGATGACTCATAGAGTCGAGTATGTGTCATAGATTATCGTCTGTCCTGAGTTAGGCATGCTGACCCAATTGAGTTTGGGGAGCTTATCGCTGGTCTTGGACCTGACTAGGACGGAAGGGCAAGCATTCTAGACACTAGACTGGTTGGGAGCTGTTCCCGATTCCCTGATGAGCCCATGGGAGGGCGAAACATGTAGGCATCGGAGATAGAATATGGCTGAACCTCGGAGTTATGGGGATCCGGGGTCGCCGTACGGATTGTCGTCTGCGCTAAAACTCTGAGCCCGCGACAAAATGTCACGCACCAAATATCGTGACACACATACATGTGGGAGATGCTTGCTGGTTAGTTATAATGTGGGATTGCGGGACGGCTCATAGAGTCGAGAACGTGTCTTAAATGTTCGTCTGCCCTGAGTTAGGCATGCCGACCATATTGAGTTTGTGGAGCTTGTCGCTGGTCTTGGACCTGAATAGGACGGAAGGGCGAGCATTCTAGACACTAGACTGGTTTGGAGCTGTTCCCGCTTCCCTGATAAGCCCAAGTGAGGCGAAACCAGTAGGCATCAGAGATGGAATATGGCTGAACCTCGAAGTTATGTGGATCCGGGGTCGCGGCACGGGTTGTCATCTGCGCTAAAACTCTGAGCCCGTGACAAATGGTATCAGATCCCGATCGTGTGCACAGCGCATTGGTTGCTAAGCGCTCTCTCACTGCACTGGCGGTCCAAGAGGAATGGATTCGCAAGTGGGTTGCTCGCACCCAAAAGGGGGTGTTCGCAAGTGGGTCCGACGAGTAGGCTGGAAGCAACAGTTAAACTTTTCCAAGCGCTCAAAATTGAGGATGAGTAAGCAGGAAGGTCGCGCATGTATCCTGGCCAAATTAAAGAAGAGGGGAGAGTTCTCACCCATGCACGAGGGCATGCATGGATTGAGTGAGAGATAATGTCACACACAAAATATCTTGGCACGCATACATGCGCAATATGCTTGCTAGTTAGTTATAATATGGGATTACGGGACGGCTCATAGAGTTGAGTATGTGTCTTAGATTTTCTCCTGCCCTGAGTTAGGCATGCCAACCCAATCGAGTTTGGGGAGCTTGTCGTTTGTCTTGGACCTGACTAGGATGGAAAGGCAAGCATTCTAGACACTAGACTGGTTGGGAGTTGTTCTCGTTTCCCTGATGAGCCCATGGGAGGGCGAAACATGTAGGCATCGAATATGGAATATGGCTGAACCTTGGAGTTATGGGGATCCTGGGTCGCCGCATGGGTTGTCATCTGCGCTAAAACTCTGAGCCCGTGACAAAATGTCACGCACCAAATATCGTGACACACAGATATGCGCGAGATGCTTGCTGGTTAGTTATAATGTAGAATTGCGGGACGGCTCATAGAGTCGAGTACGCGTCTTAAATGTTCGTCTGCCCTGAGTTAGACATGCTGACCCAATTGAGTTTGGGGAGCTCGCTGGTCTTGGACCTGACTACGACGGAAGGGCGAGCATTCTAGACACTAGACTGGTTGGGAGCTATTCCTGCTTCTCTGATGAGCCCATGGGAGGGCGAAACGAGTAGGCATCAGAGATGGAATATGGCTGAACCTCGGAGTTATGGGATCCGGGTCACCGCACGGGTTGCCGTCTGCTCTAGAACTCTGAGCTCGTGACAAATGGTATCTGAGCCAGGTCTTGTGCACACTGCATTGGTTGCTAAGCACTCTCTCACTGCACTGGTGGGTCCAAGAGGAATGGACGAGCAAGTGGGTTACTCGTACCCAAAGGAGGGGTGTTCTCAAGTGGGTCCGACGAGTAGGCAGGATGCAACAGTGATACTTTTCCAAGTGCTCAAAATTGAGGATGACTAGGCAGGAAGGTCGCACATCGATCCTGGCCAAATTAAAGAGGGGAGAGTTCTCCCCCATGCACGAGGGCGTGCATGGATTGAGTCGTGGAAAATGTCACGCACCAAATATCGTGACACGCATACATGTGCGAGATGCTTACTGGTTAGTTATAATGTGGGATTGTGGGATGGCTCGTAGAGTTGAGTACATGTCTTAGATGTTCGTCTGCCCAGAGTTAGGCCTGCTGGCCCAATTGAGTTTTGAGAGCTTGTCGCTGGTCTTGGACCTGACTATCACGGAAGGGCGAGCGTTCTAGACACTAGACTGGTTGGGAGCTGTTCCTGCTTCCGTGATGAGCCCATGTGACGGCAAAACCAGTAGGCATCGGAGATGGATATGCATGAACCTCGAAGTTATCGGGATCCGGGGTTGCCGCACGGGTTGTCGTTTGCGCTAAAACTCTGAGCCCGTGACAAATGGTATCAGAGCCCGATTGTGTGCACACTGCATTGGTTGCCAAGCGCTCTCTCACTGCACTAGTCCAAGAGGAATGGACGAGCAAGTGGGTTGCTCGCACCCAAAGGGGGGGTGTTTGCAAGTGGGTCCGACTTGTAGGCAGGAAGCAACAGTGATACTTTTCCAAGCGCTCAAAATTGAGGATGAGTAGGCAGGAAGGTCGCACATGGATCTTGACCAAATTAAAGAAGATGGGAGAGTTCTCCCCCATGCACGAGGGCGTGCATGGATTGAGTGGGGGAGAATGTCACGCACAAAATATCGTGACACGCAGACATGCGCGAGTTGCTTGCTGGTTGGTTATAATGTGTGATTATGGGACGGCTCATAGAGTCGAGTACGTGTCTTAGATATTCGTCTGCCCTGAGTTAGGTATGCCGACCAATTGAGTTTGGGGAGCTCTGGTCTTGGACCTGACTAGGACTGAAGGGCGAGCATTCTAGACACTAGACTGGTTTCGCCATCCCATGATCTCATCAGGGAAGTGAGAACAGCTCACAACTAATCTAGTGTCAAGAATGCTCGCCCTTCCATCCTATTCAGGTCCAAAACTAGTGACAAGCTTCCCAAACTCAATTGGGTCGGCATGCCTAACTCAAGGCAGACGAACAGCTAAAACACGTACTCGACTCTATGAGCCGTCCCGCAATCCCACATTATAACTAATCAGCAAGCATCTCGCGCATGTCTGTGTGTCATGATATTTGGTGCGTGACATTCTCCCCCACTCAATCCATGCACGCCCTCGTGCATGGTGGTGAACTCTTCCCTCTTTTTTTAATTTGGCCAGGATCCATGTGCGACCTTCCTGCCTACTCATCCTCAAATTTGATCTCTTGGAAAAGTATCAATGTTGCTTCCTGCCTGCTCGTCGGACCCATTTGTGAACACCCCCCCTTTGGGTGCGAGCAACCCACTTGCTCGTCCATTCCTCTTGGACCCGCCAGTGCAGTGCAGTGAGCGCTTGGCAACCAATGCAGTGTGCACACGACCTGGCTCTGATACCATTTGTCATGGGCTCAGAGTTTTAGCGCAGATGACAACCCGTGTGGCGACCCTGGATCCCCATAACTCCGAGGTTCAGCCATATTTCATCTCCGATGCCTACTGATTTCGCCTTCCCATGGGCTCATCAAGGAAGCGGGAACAACTTCCAACCAGTCTAGTGTCTAGAATGCTCGCCCTTCCGTACTAGTCATGTCCAAGACCAGCGACAAGCTTCCCAAACTCAATTGGGTCGGCATGCCTAACTCATGGCAGACGAACATCTAAGACACGTACTCGACTCTATGAGCAGTCCCGCAATCCCACATTATAACTAACCAACAAGCATATTGCGCATGTCTGCGTTTCACGATATTTGGTGCTTGACAAAGGCCTCCTCTATTCGGTCTTGTTAGTAGAATATATACATGATAAAATATGTGTTTTCAATAACACTTGCTAACAAGAAAGGACAAGAAAGTGGTAGACTAGCTAGTAAGACATAATTTCTTACTCAAAACAATGGGCAAAGCTTATTCTTTTGATAGTTCAACCACTCTACAACATTCACATGCAGCACATTCTCTTACTTCACACTCCATAATATTTTTTTTATTTTTTTTAAAATGGGGGAGAGGCAAATGTATTATACTGACTCGAGTTTGAGTTTCGTCCAAAATGAATATAGGTGACAAACCAGGTGGACTACCCAGGGTTGTCTCGACACTCCGCTAATTAAGTAGGCACAAAAAGGGCAAATTAAATTTGACATTTGGACTCCCATTCTCATGCTGTCATGCATCTATTTTTCTGTTAGTAAAAGTACAATTGTGGATAAAACAAAGGTATCAAGAATTCAATGGCAATCTAGTAAGTTCACATAATCAATATGAGAGAAGAATCATGACCGAAAGACGGATGCAATTTCATTGGGTCCCCATGTCTTTCGTGGGTCATATTCCCAACTTCATTCTTACCTTCTTCTTTCTTATGGTGTTAAAAATGTAGTTTAGTGAGCATAAACTCAGATAATGCTACAAATAAAAATATAAATTTCACCATCGAATACTAAATAAACCATTCTTTAGCTCTCATCATCCCTTTGTCTTGGGTACATTTGGATCGGGGTGTTTGAAGTCAGATTTCAATAATTGATTTTAAATCCATTTAATTGTTTGGGTGTATTTTTATGGGTGCATTTCAATCCACATATTTACTAATTTATGTAAATGTAATGGTAATTATGATTGATTTGAAATGCACCTAAGATAAGTGTCATTTCAAATCCAAGTTTCAAATTCATTCTCAAATCAAATTTTTTTCGGTCAAATTGAATGCATCCAACCAAACAAAACCTTTTAGATTTATTCATATTCAGCATACCTCTTACTCATACTAAATATATAACTTCTTTCAAATTTGTATAAATAACCCATCAGATGTAAAATCCTTCTTAATCCAAACATCAACAATCTGCATCCTCTTTCTGTCTCCCTTTCATCTGCCAAAACACACTTAAATAACACACTCATCTATACATACACAAATAGCTGTATGTATACATAGCATGGCCGATCTTGAATATCATAAAGAAACATGCAACAACACAACAAGCAATAATAATGGTCGTTTAAAACTCTTCGGCTTTAACGTCGGAGAATATCATCAAGATCCAGAAGTTGAATCCACCAAATACCCCTCAGTATTGCCGGAACCAGGAGGTTTCCCGGCCTCCGACAGCCGGAAGTACGAGTGCCAGTACTGCTGCCGAGAATTCGCCACCTCGCAGGCTTTGGGCGGACATCAAAACGCTCACAAGAAAGAAAGGCGGCAGCTCAAGCGTGCACAACTACAAGCCAGCCGAAACGCCGCCTTCTCTTACATGCGTAACCCTATTACATCCGCCTTCGATCCGCCAACTCACCTTCTGCCACCCGCCGGCTCCATGGTTGCCCCTGCGGCGGTGGGTCCATCTCCGTCGTGGGTTTACGTTCCACGCGCTGCGCCACCCTTCCACGTATCGCATGGTGGTGTGTTTTCACCTTCAACCGGTGGGACGGATGTAGGGAACTTATCATACGGCGGCGGGAGAGAGGAGTCGAGAATGACGAATGTTGGGCCCCAACAACAGATCAAGGCCCAAAGAGAAAGATTAGACGGGCCTTCCTTGAGTAGATTTTCTACGGCTGATGATGGGCCCAGTTTTTATGATGCACTGGGGCTGGATTTGCACCTCAGTTTGGCTCCATCCGGGCTGTAAGTTTTAGGAGGCCAGTTTGGAGAATCAGCTGCCTAACCTGTCTATATTATTTGATATCAAATTTTGTATAATTTTTTCTGATTACTTTATTTTTTATAAGGTGATAATTTCTCAAATGCATTAACTCTTTTACTGTATTTTGATATTTAAATTTCTGGGTTCTAATTTATTCAGTTGAATGTAAAATGTTAATATTTATTGAATATAATAATTATTCCGAGGCCAAAATATGATGATTCGGAAAAGCTTACTATTAATGGGAAGAAAGCAGTAATGTAATTTGGTTAATATCTGTCGGTGATAATTTACCATCCCGTGATATCATTAATATGCATTTTATCATCCTCTGGTGTTTACATAAACATTTTACCTCATATGATATCGTAAATATACATTTTATCCCTATGTGGTTTGTAATACACATATTACTCTCATGAGATTTGCGGTATCATTAATATGCATTTTATCATCCTCTGGTGTATACATAAACGTTTTACCCCATATAATATCGTAAATATACATTTTATCCCTCTGTGGTTTGTAATAGACATTTTACTCTCATTAGATTTGCAAAGTATAGCACACTGCTTGTACACATCATATATGAAAGAGATGTTTTGCATCTATTCACAAACAAAATTGGATAAACTGCCTATTTTCAAACAAAATGGGATAAACTGCTTATTTTGAAAATCATATAGAGATAAACTGTCGATTTTCAACGAGATTTTCTATCTCACTCTTGTCAAATTGCACAGTGAACTACTATATCCAATCACTTGTTATATGCCCTTTGTAATAGAATATTGGTATAGATTAATTTGTAAAGACTAGTGTTTAATACTAGAATATTCTCTAGATTGTATTGGGAAACAATAACTTTTTCATGAGATAAGAGTAATCCAGACATTCCATGTGAACAACTGTATGATTCAAGAAATTTGAATGGTATCATTTCCATCAATAATATCTTTTAGTAAAGTAGGAATTAGTTCTATAAATAGTAATAGAATCATGATCACATGTTCGATTCTTGTGAAATACAGCGTGGTGTAATTTGTCGAGAACAATATTATTTAAGTGCAATAATTAGGCATTTGGAAAGCGATCAACACATATTGCATTATCCTACATGTTGAAAAAAGAAAACATTTGATAAACATTTAATCTCACGTAGAAAACTTTTGTAAATTAGGTTTGAAATTGAAAGCACTTTGATTTAAATATAATTTCATGTTCTGTTAAAAAAAATAGAAAGCACTTTGATGAACTTGAATTTTTTGATACAGCCACAAGGATGCATCTACCATTGATTGAGAATATTCCAGATCCGCACTTAAAAGCAACATCAAACATACGGATTTCTCCCTATATGTCCTAGAAAGCAATAATAAAAAAATACAAAATATAAAAAAATGAAAATAAAACAAACTAACTCATTGGAAATAAAAACAAAATACAAAACAAAAATCATCGGATTGGATTCGAATCCACAAATTAAGTTATAAAAATGGATCGTTGGAGAACAAACCAAATGAATTGGTCACAATTGATTGGTTGTTATTAAAAAAGGATGAACAAATTATGAATTGAGTGCTTAAGGAAACTTACGTGTAAGCACGAAAACAGGATAATGCATTCCAAGAGTTAAAAGGTTTCTCCACAAGTAGGTGCATAATTTCTTTTAGAACAAAGAATATTGTCAAATGCCAAATTATATCATAATGGGGTTGAGGTGGAATTATAGACTTGGTGAGAAGTGACTTGAATTTTATTGTAAAACATAAATTTTCGAAATTCAAAAACTTATTAGGACGACTCTATGCTAAGAATCAAGCCGATCATGTTTGAATTCAAAAGCATACAAACTTTGACAAATAATTAACACTTTTTTTGTTTTGTGTTGGTCAAAATTCATGAGTTTGATTATGTAAGCAATGATGCAATTATTTTTGTTCTCTTTCCAAATCTCCAAATATAAATATGCACTCATACGTTATTCTAAAATCATCCCAAAAACATAAATTCTCTCTTCTACAAGCACAAGTGTAGCGGTGAAAGTGATATTGCATGTGAGAATTTCTTAAGAAGAGTTTTATCTTTGGAAGGATATGATTGGTGGAGAGAATAGAAAGCAGTATTAAAATCAGAGTGTTCTGAGTAGGGATGGCAACGGACGGGTCTGGGACAGGTTTGGCCAAACACGAGACCTTCCCCGCTACAAAAAGGTTGTCTCAGGCCCGCCCCACCCACCCCACTTGAAATTTTTTTTAAAAAAAAAAAATTTTATTTATTAGCTAGAAATCAATTTAAAGCACAAAAATTGAGTTTTGGGATTGAATTTCATGTTTTTCTCTAGTAAATATTTATAATAAGCCTTGTAAATTATTTTTAAACTACCAAATTTGCTATAATTACCTTCAAAATGTCCAATTTTTTTAATATGAATAAATATGTTTTGATATAAATTAAATAATGAAACTTCATTATTCCACCAAAGAAGTGAAATGTATACTAAATATTAAATTTTGAAAAAAAAAATTCATATATGTATAACGGGGCTGGTCCGTGGCAGGTTTGACCAAACCCGAAACTCTCTCACCCCTTCAAAACCTGGTTGAAGCGGTGCAGACCCACCCTGGCGGGTCGGGTTCAATACTGCTTCAGGTTTAGACCCTCCACATTGCCATCTTTCGTTCTGAGTAAAATATTTTGTATTCTCCATTCTCCAGTCTTCTTTATTATCAATAAAGACGTAATCTTCTTGAGTGTTTTTGAGTGGACGTAGCTCAATATTGGGATGAACCACAATATTCATCTTGTTCAATTATTAGTTATGTGCTTGCAATATCCACTGTGTTGTTACCTCAATTATATATATCTCTGAGCCTTGTGTGGATTCATTTTCAATACTTTTGGGAAAAAGTTTAAATGAAAGTTATTATATATATGCTTAATCTTTTTACAGGAGAGAGGGTTCTTACTTCAGATATCCAATCCTGACACAAAATATATGCTGACAATGTAATATAATAATAAAGCGCTTTGGAAAAATATTTTTGCATCTACATTGACCCATAATTTGTTCCACGACATAGGGTATACATTCATTATTAATACTTGCAACCTGTATTCGTAGAATACGGTATAACCTTTATAAATTAATAATATTAGGACCATAAAATTTTTATTAATTTATAAAGATTACTAGTTTATCGACTATTAAATTAATAATATTGAGACCAAGTTGAGACCAGAAAAAAAAATTACTTTTAGTGAGGTGACTATTATTTTATAGAGGTTTTACGGTAGGTAATTGGAATTTATAACGGTAAAATTAATGTCTCCCCCAAGACTTTATTTTCTGTTCTAATTTATGTATTAAGTTTTATCTTGTATTTAACGTATATTTTTATAATACAATTAAATTGTAAGTTTAAAAAAAAAATTAGAGACTCTTTTTAGTTTAAAAAAATTATAGACTCTTTCATTTCTGGAAACCCAAACAAACAACCCTTACACACTCATTAAATATGTTAATTTTTTTTAAAAATTAATCTAATAGAATATACTTTTTTTCAATATTAGTCACAAACTTTTTAAAATAATCAAATATAATCTCAAATTGTATTGCAAATGCTTGTATCCTATGAGACCGTTTTCGAAATTTATCCAATTAGCTATATACTAGAAAATTGGGCTGGGCCTTAACCCCTTCCACCAGAAAATCATGATAACGTGGTCTTCGCCGTGGAAGTCCATCTATTCAGTCACGCTCATCTAGTGGAGATTCGGGTATGTTAACAGCCTAATCCAATATAGAAAGTAAGACATTTTATGTAGCTCCGAATATTCTGAATTTAGACAACACAGGCTTGGTTTGTTGGATTGTTACACGACTCCTCTCTTATTTGACGAGCATTCGAGTCTTGTTAATTGCAAATATTTCGTCCATCTGCGGCTAAAAAAAAATATTCTGAATTTAGCCGAAGATCTTGGCCAACTGGCATTCCTCACATAAGCGAGCCAACTCCCTCCCCCTAGTAAGATCATACATTTTCTCCAACACACGCGCACACAGGGGCGGTGCAATAATTTTTACCAAGGGAGCAAAAAATATCAAAATAAAATATAGAGGGGAAAAAATTTAGGGGGTCAAATATAACTTTTAACGAGCAAAATACAATTTTTGAAGGGTAAAATGAAATTTTTAGAAAAAAGATTTTCTTTTTCGGATAAATTTTTTATTTTTTGGCAATGGAGCACTTGCCCCAATGTACATCCGCGAGTGCTCGCACACACACACTCATATATATATATATATATATATATATATATATGTGTGTGTGTGTGTGTGTGGATTTTTTTAAAAAGCGGTGTGGGTCCTATTTTGACCAAACCTGTCATAGACCCGTCTCATTGTCATCCCTAGATATGCTAGCTTTTTTTAGTATAATCCTATATTATTTTAGGGAGGTGGAGAGAAGGGGAAGTGAAAGATCTCGAATCTAAGACCTCTCGTCACTCAAATGAGTATAGTGTTAGTTGAGACAATGTAATTCGGCAAGAGATATGCAAGCTTTTACTGAAACACATAACTTGCTCTTTATATATGTGTGTGTTTTGGTGGCAGGAAAATATAATTAAATATGAATTCTATTTTTTAAAGTATTTCTTTAAGTAACATAGTTAGTTGAAACGTTCTATCATATTTAAAACAAGACATATTATATTACATTTTTGAGTAAGGATTCTGACAAACATTATTATTAGAATAATAATATATTTATTTCATATATATTTTAAATAAGAAATAAGATTATTTAATTCATAAATAAAAAGTATAATAGAAAGTAGAATGATGTGATTCGAGATTTTGATTATAAAGTAAAATAACGTGGTAATGCAAAATAACGATAAACACACCAAGATTTTTTATGTGGAAAACCCTCAAATTGAGAGAAAAACCACGGGATCTAGTCCAGTATAAAACTTCACTATGAATATTGGTGACTTACAAGATTTTCTAGACGCACAAAATAATCGCTCAACGACTTACACGAATATTTTTAGAGAAATAACGAAAAGAACCGAACAGACATAAGTTTGCTCTCTTCGGAGTCTTTTTGCCCAGAAAAATCCAACCCCTTCTATGAGGTTATCTAAGGGTATTTATAGGACTACCCTCAGTAACTAACTCGCGGAAAACCAGCAACATGATGTCCTTTGATCGTGGCTTGATGGGAGCCAAGCGTGTCCGAGAAATCCGCCCCATTAATGCACGTTCAATCCCAGCCGGTTAATTAGTTTTAATTATGACCGGGTCTTCCGCTACACTTTGACCAAAATCCCGAAGAGGGTAAAGGATGCTCGATAATATGCTGATTAGTATCCTGTGTTCGGTAACCATCTCTTCGGTCTAATTTCTGCTCGACGTTTTTAGAGTTTGTATCTTCATCAATGGATTTTAACCGAGAAAATCAATATGTCATATGACATCACCTCACCCCCCCAAAGTAAAGTAAGATGAGAGTAGTGAAATCTTGGTTTATTGTCTTCGGGTAAAATCCTGATATGCTCGGGGTATTTTAACCGCCCAATTTTCCCGCCTAAAAATTTCAAAAATCTTGCGACGTTTCGTTTCCCGAGGCACATCTATAACCGTTCATGGGATTTATTTTGAACGGTGTCGATTTAACGACTGTTCAAGTGGCCCCCCACTATAAATACTCGCTCATTTCGTTGATTTTAACTTACTTTTCTGCAATTCGCTTCCGAGCTAGCATTAGACGTCCGACCAACTTTTCCTTCCTACTTATTTTCTTTCCATTCATCGAGTATGTCTTCTTTTGACGATTATTCGAAAACTATAGACATGTTCGAGGAGGAGGGTATCCTGAGTCCCTCTCCTCGACATTCTTCTTCCTCTGATAGTGAGGAGACTTCCAGCTCGTCGTCAGCCCCTGATGCTCGCAGAGAAGAGCTTCAGGCTGCGACAGAGCAGGACCAGATAAAAGCTCGTGTTCCCTGGTTTGAGATATTTGAATCCGGGATTAAATCACAATGGCACCTATCCAGTATCCAAACTAAATGGGGGATTTCCGAGGGGACATCTATTATTGTTCCCCCTTCCGGATCTCGCCCCCACCTGCCCCGAGGGTTATTTTCCCTTCTACATAGACCAACTCCGAGGGGGACTTCGTTTTCCTATCCCTCCTTTTTTTGTAGATGTTGCTTCCTATTTTGCCATCTCTCTAAGTCAGTTATTCCCCAACAGTTATCGATTGTTGGCGGGTTTCTACATAGTCTTATCCTTTTTTGGCTTTTCTCCGACTCCCGAACTCTTTCATTGTTTCTTTCAATTAAATCGAAAGGAGATCGGGCTTTTTTACTTTTCTTCTCGAACAGGGATGGGTTTTCTGAAAAATTACCCATCTTCCATAAAAAATTGGAAAAGATTTTTCTTCTTTGCTCGCCCACTCCAACCCTGGGATTGTCCCATGGAGTGGAAAGAAAACTTACCGAAGGGCAAGTCAATCAAGGGGCTACTTGAGGGAGAAACATATCTATCAGTTCGTCGTAAGCTTGGCGATCAGTGTTTTAACCTTGGGGAGCTGATTGACGACGGACTGCTGTATTTGTTCCAGCTTAGTCCTAAGGGTGTTTCCCTAAAAATGCCCCTCGGTGAGTATTTACCGAGCATCTTGCTTTGTTTGCTTATTTTGTTTTAACATGCTTGAATAATTGCTATGATGTTTCTTTCTTGCAGAAACCAAGATGCTGAAAGCCAAGATTGCTGCTAGCCTGAAGAAAATTGCCGCACCAGAGAAGGCTACTAAACCGACCACTGGAACAAATCCTCCCCCATCTGTTACACCTGCTCCCCCCCGAAGAGGTGATTGAAGTACCTGAGGCGGAAGCCTTGATTCCTCGATCATTGAAGAGGGCGGCCCCCGAGGGCCAAGGTTCTTCCTCTAAACTTCCTCCTACCAAGAAAACTCCTTCTCCTCGAATCTCCCTTACCCACCGAGCTAGTCCACCTCTTCAAACTCGAGCTGTTTCTCAACCTGCTCCTGGTGGTTCTAGCTCTTCTTGGCCAACCTCCCGATATCATATACCCGATTGGATTTATCCCCCCAACGTCCCCATTCTGAGAAAACCGGACCCCAAAATTTCTCACTCTATTATTTGCAATTGGGCCAATTCTCCCGACCGTAAATACCTCGGAGGATTGGCCTTCAGCAACTTGATAAATGATTTTTCCACTTCCCTCACTCAGGTAACTTATATCCATTTCCATCTGATAAACTTTTTGTCTTCGGTATATTAACTTCATTTATTCTCTTGCAGACCAATCTAATGGCCGGCGAGATTATGACTCGCTTCCAATCTATGAGATCCTCAGATGGGGAGAATCAGAAACATCTCAAACAGCTAGAAGGTATCGGCGAGGAGATGAAGAAATCCATAAAGCTACTGGAGGAACGATACTCTGCTGCCGTTGCTACTCGGGATAAGACAGTGGAAGCTCTCGAGGAAGCGCACAAGAAGTTAGCCGACTTTGAGGAGGCTAACACCACTTTATCCGGGCAGTTCAGGTCCGTGACTGAAGAGAATAAGTCCCTCTTAGGGCAACTTTCACAAGAGAAATCATTGCGAGCTGAAGAGAACAAGTCCCTTTCTGAACAGCTTGACCAGGAGAAACTATCTCGGGCTGCTCAGATCGAAGAATCCTGGCTCATCAAGAAAGAAGAGTTTATGAAGTCTGAGGAGTATGGTGATATTCTGGGCGAACGCGCTGCCAAGTTCCTTAACTATGGCTTTGAAGCGTCTGTTCGTCAATTTAAAGCCGCTGGCTATCCTCCTGAAGGAACTTCAACAGACTTTATAAATGTTGATGAGGCCCTGAATACCGTTCCCGATGAGTTCCTCCAGCTGTAGATTTAGGGATGTACCCCTTTTGTTTTAACTTTTTTTTTTTTTTTTAAATTGTAATCTTTTGGGAATGATAGTATGACTTTCCTTGTCTTCTTACAATCTTGTGCAAGCTAGTCTCTCCACCAAGCAAAATTTTAAGCAAATGAAGCTTGATTGGAAAATATCCCGAAGTAATGAATATAACCGAGCTCGGGGAAAAGACATCCCTAGCAGATAAATATGGTCGGGCTTCAGAGAGAACATCCCCAGCATTATAACATGATACAACTTAAATTTAAACGTTGACCAAGCATCCCGATCCAACGAGTAAACGATGGTGTTTTTAAGTTTAAACGTTGACCAAACATCCCGGTCCAACGAGTAAACCGAACATTGCTCGTTACCCCGAGCATAATCACTTAGTCCCATTTTAGGTTCAAATACAGACCAAACTTCCCGATCCTGTATTTAACCCGCCAACAATGGACTATAATAACATAAGCTCGCTACCCCGAACACAATAACATGGTATTTTTAAGTTTAAACGTTGACCAAACATCCCGATCCAACGAGTAAACCGAACATTGCCCGCTACCCCGAGCATAATCACTTAGTCCCATTTTAGGTTCAAATACAGACCAAACTTCCCGATCCTGTATTTAACCCGCCAACAATGGACTATAATAACATAAGCTCGCTACTCCGAGCACAATAACATGGTATTTTTAAGTTTAAACGTTGACCAAACATCCCGATCCAACGAGTAAACCGAACATTGCTTGCTACCCCGAGCATAATCACTTAGTCCCATTTTAGGTTCAAATATAGACCAAACTTCCCGATCCTGTATTTAACCCGCCAACAATGGACTATAATAACATAAGCTCGCTACCCCGAGCACAATAACATGGTATTTTTAAGTTTAAACGTTGACCAAACATCCCGATCCAACGAGTAAACCGAACATTGCTCTCTACCCCGAGCATAATCACTTAGTCCCATTTTAGGTTCAAATACATACCAAACTTCCCGATCCTGTATTTAACCCGCCAACAATGGACTATAATAACATAAGCTCGCTACCCCGAGCACAATAACATGGTATTTTTAAGTTTAAAGGTTGACCAAACATCCCGATCCAACGAGTAAACGATGGTGTTTTTAAGTTTAAACGTTGACCAATTTTAAAGTTTAAACGTTGACCAAACATCCCGATCCAACGAGTAAACCGAACATTGCCCAATAAAAGAAATTTATTTAATTAGGAAATATACATGGGAACAGCAATGATAACTGAAAGATTACACAAAATACTTTCTTAAATTATGAATGTTCCAAGGTCTCACCAGTTCCCGACCTTCATGATCTTCCAGCCTGTAGGCTCCTCTTCCAATCACCCCTTTTATTTTATAGGGGCCTTCCCACTTGGGTGCTAATTTCTTTACTTCCCCCTCGGGATTGATTCTTCGCAGCACTAGATCTCCCACCTGAAAAGCCCTTGGGCGAACCCTCCGATTGTAAGCATTGGTCACCCTTATTTTATACAATTCCACTTTAGCCAAAGCTTTTTCTCTCAACTCCATAATCCCATCTAACTCCAACTTCATTTTTTCTTCATTCTGATCGGGATTATAGCTTTGTACTCGAAGAGATTCCACTCCAATTTCTACTGGAATGAGGGCCTCCGATCCATATACTAAGCTATAAGGAGTCTCTCCTGTAGATACCCGAGGAGTCGTTCTATAAGCCCATAAGACCCCGGGTAATTCATTTACCCACTCCCCACGAGCCCCTTCTAGTCTTGTCTTGATCCCGTGCAATAAAATCCGATTAATCACTTCAGCTTGCCCATTTGCTTGAGGATAGGCGACTGAAGTGAAGACTTGTTTAATTTTCATATCTTTGCACCATTCTTGTATTCTTCCTCCCTGAAACTGTCTTCCATTGTCGGAAATTATTCTTCGAGGTATTCCGAAGCGGCATACTATGTTCCTCCATAAAAATCTGATGACTTCTTCCTCAGTTATTTTAGCCAATGGTTCGGCTTCCACCCATTTAGTGAAGTATTCAACGCCTACTAGGAGAAATTTTCTCTGCCCTGTAGCGAGAGGAAATGGTCCAACAATATCCATTCCCCGTTGATCAAAGGGACAGGAAATGATGCTACTATTAAGGATTTCCGCAGGTACATGGGATAAATTTGCATGCCTTTGGCAATTAATGCATTTCTTCACAACTTCCTCAGCGTCTTCCCTCATCGTCGGCCAATAGTACCCAGCTCGGATAGATTTTTGATACAACATGTTAGTCCCTACATGATTTCCGCAACATCCTTCATGAATCTCCTTTAATAGATGCTCCCCTTCTTGCCTCGAGGCACATTGTAAAAAAGGAATTGAGAATCCTTTCTTGAACAACTTGCCTTGTATCAACACAAATCGGTTCCCCATTCTTTTAACTTTAGCAGCTTCCTTTGGGTCAGGAGGCATAACCTTTATCTTCAAAAATTTAATAAAATGCTCTCGCCAATCGGATATAATACATGGCTCCACACTCATGATGCTATTGACGGAGGTATGAGAGATCAAAAGCTCTTGCACGAGCACATTCATGTTCTTCCATTCGTGTACCGAACTAACTAATTTTGCTAATTCATCGGCACGAGTATTCTCTTCCCTTGGTATTTGCGTTAATTCCACCTCTTGAAATTGAGCTATCATTGCCCGCACCTTTTCCACATACTTTCTAAGCTTCTCTTCTTTCACCTTATATACCCCCTTCACTTGATGAACAACCAGCATTGAATCCATAAAAGCTTTTATCCTCCTGGCTCCAGCGTCCAATGCTATTTGGAGGCCTGAAATGATAGCTTCAAATTCAGCTTCATTGTTTGAGGAAAGAAATCCAAACTGGACGGCAACCCTGATTTCTTCCCCTTCAGACTAATGAGTATGACACATGCTCCACTTCCCAATCGAGTAGATGATCCATCTACAAACAAACTCCATTCTTTTTCTTCCGGAGTATGAGTGACTTCCACCAGAAAATCTGACAGAGCTTGAGCTTTGATTGTAGTTCGGGGTTGATAAGTGACATCAAACTCACTCAACTCTGTGGCCCATTTTACCATCCTCCCTGATATTTCGGATTTGGATAAAAGTCTACCCAAAGGAGTGTTTGTTATTACCATGATAGGATGAGACAGGAAGTATGGCCGAAGTCTTCTCGCTGTGGTTACTAGAGCTAATGCCAACTTCTCAATTTCAGGGTATCGTTGCTCGGCTCCTTGCAGGGCTCGGCTGACATAATATACAGGCTGTTGTTGTCCTGACATTTCTCTGATTAACACGGAACTAATTACTTCTTTGGCCACCGATAAATACACGAGAAGCGTTTCCTTAGGATCAGGCTTGTTTATCAAAGGTAACTGAGCCAAATAATCTTTCAGATCCTCGAAGGCCTTTTGGCATTGGTCATTCCACTCGAACTTGACTCCCTGCCTTAATGCTTTGAAGAAAGGCAAACTCCGATCAGCTGATCGGGATATAAATCGGCTCAGTGGCACTATTCTTCCTGCTAATCTTTGCACTTCATTTAGTGTTCTCGGGGGGTTCATTTCTCGTATGGCCCGGATTTTCTCCGGGTTAGCTTCAACACCTCTTTCCGTGACCATGTACCCTAGAAATTTGCCACTAAGAATCCCGAAAGTGCATTTTGCGGGATTCAACTTCATGCCAAATTTTCTTAAAGTGTTGAAAACTTCTTCCATATCCTTGACCAAGTCCTCGGCTTTTCGGCTCTTGATCAGGACATCATCCACATACACTTCCACATTCCGACCAATTTGTTCTTTGAACATTTTGTCCATCAACCTTTGATAAGTGGCCCTCGCATTTTTCAATCCGAAGGGCATTACCACATAACAAAAGGTTCCTCCTGCTGTTACAAAACTTACTTTTGATTGATCCTCCTGTGCCAAAGGGATCTGATGATATCCTTGATAAGCATCCATAAGACATAACAATTCATGTCCAGCAGTAGAATCTACAAGCTGATCGATCCTGGGCAGGGGATAACAATCTTTGGGACATGCTTTATTCACATCCCTAAAATCCACACACATTCTCCATTTATCACCGGCTTTAGGCACCAAAACTACATTCGAGAGCCATGTAGGGAAACCGATCTCGCGAATGTGGCCTGCCTTTAACAACTCTTCTACCTGCTTGGCAATGACAGCGTCCTTTTCTGGTCCAAAATGCCTTCTCTTTTGCCTTATTGCCCGAACATTGGGGTCCACGTTGAGGCGGTGTTCGGCAACCTCAGGTCTTACTCCCACTAAATCAGATGTACTCCATGCAAATACATCCACGTGCTGATTTAAACAATTAACCACTTTTTCCCGTAATTCTGGATCAAGTTGGGATCCTACCCTAGTAATTCGAGTAGGGTGACCCATCTCGATGTTGAGGAACTCCTCTTCGGGTGTTACTCGTTCCTCCTCGCCCCGCTTCCTCTTTTCACTTCCCCCTCGTTCTCTTCCTTCGTTATTCTGCTCTCTTTCTTGCCTTAACTCTTGCACATAACATTTCCGTGATGAGCTTTGATCACCTCTTACTTGCCCCACCTCTTCTCCTACTGGAAATTTCATGGTTAGATGATAGGTGGAGGCAACGGCTTCGAAAGCAGCTAGGGCTGGTCTTCCCAATATTACATTGTAAGAAGATGGTGCATCCACAATGAGGAAATTTATCATCTTTGTTTTGATCCTTGATTCTTCACCAAGTGTAACTGGTAGAGACACCTGCCCTATCGGATTTATGACTTCCCCTGCAAATCCGTGCAAGGACGTATTCACTTTCAATATAGGTAAGCTTCCCAAGTCCATTTGGTTTAACGTACTAAGAAAAAGTACGTCCGCCGAACTTCCTGTGTCCACGAAAATCCTCTGCACATTATAGTTAGCCACTGTAGCAGAGATAACCAACGCATCATCATGAGGAAAATGGATTCCTTGCAGATCTGCAGGCCCAAAAGATATGGACGGACCCTCATGTACATGATTGGGGTCAATAGATAGCACTTGAAGCTTCCGGGCGTGATTCCTTCTTGCTCTGTTCGAATCTCCACCCGACATTCCTCCGGATATCATGTGTATAGTTCCCCGATTCGGGACATTATTCAAGGTTCCTCTTCTCCCTCTACTCTTTCTCCCCGAACTGACCAAGGGACTGGCTGAGGTGCTCCTCTTCCGGGATTTATGTTAATTTTAGGAGTGAAATTATTGTCTTTGAACTCCTCGTTAAATCCCCGCCCTCCATCAGACTCATTAGATCTTCCACCTCGAAAACCTCCTCCTCGATATCCTCTTCCTCGGAGGGACCCTCCTCGGATCATTTCTCCTCGGAAAGGTCCCCCCCTATGAGGTCCACCCGCCCCCTCTTCGGCATACTTTGGTTCATGGCTACTTCCCGATGAGGTCTCATCGGTAGATACTGGTCAAAACTTCTTTTGATTGGCTCCACTGGTTTATTCTTTCTGTTCACTTCCTCCCCAATTTTACCATCTCTTCTTTGCTTCATCCTTTGGGCTTCTTCCAAATTAATGTACTTGGAAGCTCTTCCCAACGGTTCATCATAATCAGAAGGTGGCTTTTTTGCCAAAGATCGGAATAAGTCTCCTTCTTTTAATCCTTGGGTGAACGCGCTGATGAGTATTTCAGAGGTGACATGTGGAATATCAAGACATGCATGACTAAATCTTTTCAGAAAATCTCGAAGAGATTCCTTCTCCGCTTGCTTAATCCCGAACAGGCTAAGAGCTGTTCTCTTGCAACTCCGGCTGCTTGCAAACTGATGCAAAAATAGAGAACTAAACTTCGGGAAAGAGTCTATGATTCTTGCTGGCAACTGATTAAACCATGCTTGCGCTGCACCCGATAATGTAGTCAGGAAAACCCGACACTTCACTCCATCCGTAAGTTGATGAAGAAGCGAAGCGTTTTCAAATCGAGACAGATATTCTTCGGGATCTGTACCACCATCGTAGTTTCCCACATTTAGAGTCCTAAAGTTTGGGGGCAAAGGATCGTCAACCACATGGGAAGCAAATGGAGTACTCCTCTGCGGAGGATATAGACGTCCTTCCATCTTATTACGCATCTGCTGCATCTCACTTTTCAGCTCTTCCATTTGGCGATTTAAAGCTTTATCAGTTTCATCATTCAAATGATTAGGAATATTTCTAACTTCTTCAGGTTCTTTTTCAAGCTCTTTTTCAGGCTCCTTTTCAGGCTCCTGTCCGGAGGCCAACTCTTCCCCTTCTTCTTCTTGCACAGTTTCTTGTTTCTGGGGAGGGGCCATAAATTGCCTCATGATCTCTCCGACAGTTTTAGTTATCATTTCTGTCAAATGCTCCATGGGCATTCCCCCAGCAGGAAATGACCGAGGAACATGTTGAGATGATCCCGCATCTTCTGGCCCTTCTCTGGGTTCAGCGAGCGAGTATGGATGACAATTGGATCAATTTCCCCTGGAAGCTTGCCCTCTACCTTTACCTCTGGCCATCTTGCCTTTTGATTTATTTTTTGTTAGAAAACTCGTCCTAATTCAACGTCTTTGCCCTAAACTTCCCACAGACGGCGCCAATGATGTGATTCGAGATTTTGATTATAAAGTAAAATAACGTGGTAATGCAAAATAACGATAAACACACCAAGATTTTTTACGTGGAAAACCCTCAAATTGAGAGAAAAACCACAGGACCTAGTCTAGTATAAAACTTCACTATGAATATTGGTGACTTACAAGATTTTCTAGACACACAAAATAATCGCTCAACGACTTACACGAATATTTTTAGAGAAATAACGAAAAGAACCGAACAGACATAAGTTTGCTCTCTTCGGAGTCTTTTTGCCCAGAAAAATCCAACCCCTTCTATGAGGTTATCTAAGGGTATTTATAGGATTACCCTCAGTAACTAACTCGCGGAAAACCAGCAACATGATGTCCTTTGATCGTGGCTTGATGGGAGCCAAGCGTGTCCGAGAAATCCGCCCCATTAATGCACGTTCAATCCCAGCCGGTTAATTAGTTTTAATTATGACCGGGTCTTCCGCTACACTTTGACCAAAATCCCGAAGAGGGTAAAGGATGCTCGATAATATGCTGATCAGTATCCTGTGTTCGGTAACCATCTCTTCGGTCTAATTTCTGCTCGGCGTTTTTAGAGTTTGTATCTTCATAAATGGATTTTAACCGAGAAAATCAATATGTCATATGACATCATAGAATATAATCAAAATTGACATTATGATTAATGATCATTTGAAAGTATCGCTCCCTCTTCGAGGTGAATTCTCATTCTCACAAGGGGTTATTCGAGTATTCGACCCAGTGAGATTTACCCTGAATGCAATTCAGTGATCCTGCATTCAATGACCCCAAATGGTTTGGAGACGGTGAATTTATCGTCCTAAGGGTAGGGTCAACATGCCTGATTTCCATCTCATCGCTTATTTTACACTTCGAAAATCCAAGAAACAAACATGTAGTTACAACTTTGGCCTTAAAACGATTGATTAAGTGTGAAACTTGATGTCATGTGATGTCATATGTTGAATCAATTTCTTCGAATAAAATCTCAAACGAGCGTCGAACAAGGAGTATCCCGAACAAAGAGAATCTTGTGTGGCATGCTGATCAAAGTGTAGCGAGAAACCCAGGCGTAACCAACAAACGATCATGTGATAATGGGGGCGGATTTCTGGGACACATCTTGAACCAGTAACTCCATGATCAGAGGAGATCATGTTCCGAATTTTACGCACATTAATTGTCAGAATCATCACTAAAAATGTGTCATGTTGGTCTCAGTCTAAAAGGTTGAACTTTATAGGCAAGAAAAGACTCCGAAGAGAGCATATTATATTGGTATGTTCGGTCTTTTACTCTTATGCTTTATTGGAAGTTCGTATTTGGGTCTAAGTCCTGTAAATCCATCAAATTCATAGTGGAGATTTAAAATGGACTAGGTCTTGTGGTTTTTTTCTTCTATTCAGAGGTTTTCCATGTAATATTTGTGGTGTCTTTCATTTATTTTCTGCAACACACATATTCTACCGAACACAGAAAATAACAGATCGCACATTGGCGCCGTCCGTGGGAAATATTGAGCTAAGACGTTGAAGCAAGGAAAAGTTTTACAGGGGAAGAAGAAAAATGGCAAGGAGCAAGGGTAGATGACAGAGTTCTAGGGGGTATATCCAAAATCCCCCATTCATACTCATCTCCGTTACATGAAGAGGAAGAGGATGATGTTGAATCAGCACAAAATGTTCCTCAAGCCAATCTCCAGGCATTTCCTAATATGAGAATGCCAATGGAACAATTTACTGAGACTACTGCAAAAATTGTAGGGGGGGTCATGAAACAATTTATGACCCCACCCCAACAAGGAAAAACAAATAAAGAAGAAGATCGGCTTCTTTAGAAGAACAGGAAGAGAAGACTAAGGAGGTTGATGACCTCTCCAGTCAAATGGGAGAGGAGTAACAAAAGTATGCCCCATCAGATGGAGGATCTAAAAGATGAGTTGCAACAGATGCGCAGCAAGATGGAGGGGTGAATCTATTCAGTACGGAGGAGCACAATGTTTGCTCCTGAGATTCTTGACAATCCTTTACCATCTAATTTTTGAACCCTAAATGTGGGCGAAGATCCTGAGGAGTATTTGTCACGATATGCTTCACTCCTTCACCAACTTACAGATAGGGTGAAGTTTAAGGTTTTTCTGATTGTCCTAGCAGAAGCGGCTCAATCGTGGTTCAATCAATTGCACCAGGGATCATAGATAAGTTCCCAAAGTTCAGCTTGTTGTTCTTACATCAATTCACGAGCAGCAGAAGGTGAAAGAACAGCCTCATCCTGTTCGGACTTAAACAATTGGAGAAAGAATAGCTAGGGGTTTTCCTGAAAAGGTTCAATCAAGCTTGCCTCGTCGTTGCTCATGTCACATCAGAGATACTCGTCAATGCCTTTACTAAAGAGATGCGAGAGGGAGATCTGTTCAGATCGTTGGCCAAAAACCTTCATCTGATTATGATGAGTTGCTAGGAAGGGCTTCTAAGTATATCAACTTGGAAGAAGCCTACTAAATGAAGCAAAAGAAAGACATGAAGTCTGGAGGTGAGCCGAACCAAAAAGATAAACATCCTGAACAACCAAAAAGATAAACATCCTGGACAACCAAAAAAGAATTTTGAACACTGTCTCCCGATGAGGCCAATCAGCGAGGACCGAAGAGGGGTCGAGAAGGACATTTTTGAGGAGGATATTTCCGAAGCCAAAGAGTGAACAGATTCGGAGGAAGGTACGAGCACAATGATGTACCAATCTTCAATAATCCTCCCCCTCGAAATAATGCAAATCCGGGGAGAGGGGTCCCAGACCTGTACCTTGGGCAATCAGAGGAGAAAGACAGAAGGAAAATGATGTTCAGACAGTTGGCAAGCTGGCTCCCGTTAACGTACCGAATCGAGAAACTATACATATGATTTCTAGAGGAATGTTAGGAGGAGATTCTAACCGAGCAAGGAAGAGTTATGCTCGGAAGTTGCAGGTCATGTCCATCACAACAGAGAGTGCTCCAACAGTACCGTCAATTGCATTTGGGCGCGAAGATCTACAAGGGGTGCAATTCCCCACGATGATGCATTGTTTATTCCAGCAACAGTAACCAACTATAACGTGCAAAGAATTTTTATTAACACTAGAAGCTCGGCAGACGTGCTCTTCTTAAACACGTTTGCCCAAATGGAGTTGGGAAGAATGCCCATGCAAAGTAAAATTACCTCTTTGCATGGATTTTTTGGGTAAGTTGTAAGTCCAGTAGGGCAAGTTTCATTGCCTGTCATGTTGGGAGAAGAACCGAGGACAAAGACAAAGATGATTAAATTTCTCGTGGTGGACCCCCTTTTTTAATACAACATAATTTTGGGCCGACCAGCCTTGAGTGCATTGCAAGCAGTGACATCCACTTATCCTTTGACGATGAAATTTCTTGTGGGTGAGGAGGTCGGACAAGTTCGAGGAAATCAAAGTTCCTCGAGGAAGTGTTATGTTCAGAAGCTGAAACATGAAAAATTGAAAAAGAAAGAGGACGAGAACCTAGGAGCATGTGGTAAAAGAAGGAGAGAATAGGACGAGATGGCCGATGAGAATAACTCCAGTTGAGGAGTTTCTTACTATTGAAGTGGGTCACCCGACTAAAACAACAAAACTGGGTTCCCAGTTGGAAACAAAATTGAAGGAAAGAGTAATTGAATGTGTAAAACCACATATCCTAATCTCGACAATGGTGCATTTATCATCGTCATTAGTGTATACAATCATATCATTAGGGAATTCTCAAACAATGACGTCTATAAAATTTCTTGACATAATTCCCCATAAACTAGATTCCCAACTCAACTCAACAAGCATATGGATACATTTTACAATACACCAATCATATTTTCAATTCACCATGCAATTATACTCTTAAATAAATTGCATGAAATACTCAAATGAAAAGAGAATGTCAAAGATATTTATACAACCCATATACATATGCCACTTTGCTCACAGACGAGCATTAATAAATAAGCGTGTATCTAGTTGTATAATTCACATTACCAATACTAAGGCTGATATCTCACTCTCAGGAGCATCCACATTCAATAACTCAAACTCATTCCAGTAAATTATTGTACCTGATTCACCTGTTTCAACAGAAACAACCTCGATAGTCTCCTCTTATTCTTCATTGGACGGTTCGGATGGACTTCACCGTTCTTTCCCAACTAAAATAGAAAAGGTAGGCTCGTAGAGACCTCGAGATGTCGATTCGTTTGCCGCCCCCAATGAGATGGGGAATTTATAACCCCCTAGCGGCATCACCATAAACCCTCGCACGCTCAAAAGCGGCATCGTTATAAACCATCGCACGCTCACTAGCTGCATCACATTAAACCATAACATCGTTCATCAGTGAACTCAAGCCCTATTAACACATTTCTCAACAAGCGTGTCAACAAAATATACTTATAGAGTTTGTACGTCCTTACGTACTAATTCAAATAAAACAAGAATATCTTTATTTAAACGCAACAATAATGCATTCACGTAAGCCCATACGTCACATGTATCTTATGGTCGACAACATGATTTAAACATTCTCGACATCCAGAGGTTCGTACGATATCTATATCGAATATCAATCAATAACATCATTAATAATTCCGATCAACATCAATATTCATCTAACAAATACACAAGCCTCCTATCATTATCAATTACAATTTACCGTACTCCGTATACGATTCAAATCATCACATTTTATCATTTATTAACTTGAGTTATCATCTAACTCAAACATGCAATACATGTCTTACTTAGGTTCAATAATTGTAATCTTATCCCATTGTTAATAAAACTTCCCCAAAAGTCATAACTATCGTCAAAATAGACTATACAAGCTCATATCTCAAAATGCCCAAAAAATAATAAATTTTCACAATTTTCAGGACATAGATCGATCTCTAAAATAATTGCGATTGACCTCTGTCGACAGAAACATTTTTTTTAGAAAATTCCAAGTTCGGCGATCATCGCTCCATTCCTAGCGATCGATCGCTGAGCATTTTTTTTATCGGGGGATCGATCCCTACATATCCAGCAATCGATCGCCAGTACTGTTCATCTCCATAAATTTTATTTTTCTACTGGTGATGGATCGCTGCTCGCCTAGCGATCGATCTCTAGGCCCCTGTTTCAGTCAAATCTCGAGATTTTTAAGCAAAAATCGAACCCAACACACACCATAACTCATTTCTTCCTTCAACCACTCCACAACCATGCAAAAATAAACACCATAATCTTCATTACATTAACATACAAACAAACCTCAAATCAAACCGCCGCAACTTCTACCAAAATCAATTCATCAACCAAATACCATATCCAACCTCAATACACAAATTAAAACAAAGATTAAGGTAAGAATTAACTTACCCAATGTTATTGATCATCATAACAAAATTCCATTAGAATCCAAGCCTTCTCTTTACCAAAATGGCAGAAAAATTGAAAGGGGAGAAAAGAGGATATTTGTAGCGATTTAGTAGGTGAAAATGGTGAAATATGTGAAGATGAGGGGTATATAAAATTCATTTTGCAATTAAGTCCTCCAACTTTAATTCACACTACAATTTCAACTCATAAATATCTTCATAATTCACACGATTCATTTAAACCAATTACTAATTCAATAACTATGACTCAATCATAATTCTTAACCACACTCGATGTATCTCGAAATCTAGTTCAAATATAAAAATGGTATTCATTCCCAGTTACCCCTTCATTATTATAATAAACTAAATTTAATCCGGGTATTTATGTTTCAAGCATTACAATCCTCCTCTATTAATAAAATTTCGTCCTCGAAATTTTTAAATACATACACTTATGAAAAAGTGTTACAGTGACTCACGTAACATAAATGTCAAAGATATAGTCAACATATGGTCCAAATATCTTACTGGACCACACGTTGTCTAACAAATTAGAGTCCAAACAGAACACTCTGCAAATGAAACATTAAACTCTAATTCCCCCTCGAAGATTTCAAAACGTATAATATTTCCATTATACTCTATGTCAATATCATCATCTCATGAGGTAGTATTCAAAATTTTGCATCAATTATGACTTTCAAATTATAACATAACAACACCTCTTTGCATTAATAATCATCGGATTTCGATGTTAGACAAAGTTCATGCAAGAACCCTTAAACTTTCCAATCACAATTACATGTCCATAGACATAACAACCTCATTTATCAATACTCATTCATGAGTATTAAAGTATAAGCGTCTTATCACATCACTCCAAAACTCCAAAACTAGTATGAATTTAGCTAGGCAAATTTAAAATCTAATATTCGTGTACACACGTGACATTCTTGGTATACTAAACCAACCTTCGAGCACTGTTATTTCTACAGTTTCAATACTTTTAACATCATCATTCAAATATCTAACATATACATGCATTTTCATTGATGTCAATCATTTCCAGTTCACTCTAATCTTTTATTCCACCATTTATTTCAACTTTTCACTTAACAATTCCTCATCTCATTATTCAATATTAGATATAGTTCTTATAAGATCATATAAATTCTCACACAGATGTGCATACTCTTCCATTATGTAGCAATAGGCATTATCTCACATGATGCCACATTTCAATTATCGCATGCCCTCAACACATCATTAGTTTAACAAACTCATAATGATTTTATTTAGAATTTGTCTAAATTATATCACTAACTGATCGAAATCATTACTCATTTTTCGGTACTCCACTTTTATCTATTATTTTAGATTAGTGTCATCACACTACCAATTACTATTCATCACATCTAAATTCTTACTATCTCATGCGTATACATGGACATCATCTCAGATATTCTTTCATGTTAATAATTTTCTTAAAGAATTCTCTATCATGTTCACAGTTCATGTACGGGGTGTATCAATCACACACTACAACTATAATGTAACTCATTAAATCATTAACTCAGCAGTATCCAATGTTACTATCATGTGAATGAACGTAGATATTCATGAGTTCTTAGACCTTAGTCTCATCACATACATCGGTTGGCTATTATTTGATACAAAGTAATTACTAGCACATCCATTAGTAATTACCACATTCATAAATAATCATTTATACGTATCTCAATCACTATCTCAACATCAAAACATAATAAAAATCTAACATGAATATCCATGTATTTCACGTATTCATTCAATAATTCGTCATTAATAATCACATGATTACTTTTCATTAGTCCCTATATGATTACGTTTCGTCAATCATCACATTCTCATAACTATCCGTGGCATTCACGATAATTCCACGTCAACTCTTGACGTTCACAATGATCACACGTCCTCATGACATTCGTAGTGATCCCACGTCAACTCGTGACGTTCCATGGGTTCCCGTGACATACTCATCATTATCATGTGTGTATGATTATATTCAACTCAATACAACAGGTGATTAATCAATTATTAATCCTACAATATATATAAAACTAGCATGCTTTCACAGTAATGCATATTACTGTGAAATAGTTACCCTTACTCTATCGTTATCTCATCACTACAACAATAACAAATGAATATAACAACAATATGTTACATTGCAATTTCATCCTCAATTGTTTCCACCTGTATATCTTGGTTAGCATAAATCGATATAATTAATAGAGGCAATTTCAATTAAATGTGCCAACATCTTTAAACCAAATGAAATGGTTTACCTCGACTACACTTTCCCCTGGAACATTCAAATATCCTCTTGGGTCTAAATCTCATGTACCCAAGGAAAAACAATATAGATATCGTAACATGACATTCACAGTCATCTGCAATCAACATTCATCAATATTCATCGCTAACACAATAGCGGTACAACAATATTCATTGCTAGCTCAATAGCAGTACATCAATACTTGTCGCCTTACGGCGGTACATAATACGCATCGCCACTACGGGCATACATAATATCATCGCCACTACTTGCATATACAATCTCATCGCCACTACGAGCATACATAATATTCATAATCACAATGAATAAAATTACATACTTAAAACAATAAGATGTAATAACACTTACTGTACACATTGGATCCACACTTGATCTTTTAAATTTGTCCCCGTTTCAACATAAATATTCCACAGAATATAACTTCATATCAATACACATACTGATATACTCATTGCTAGTATAACAGCGGTCCAATAATACTCATCGTCAATAGATGACGGCCAATAATATTCATCGTCAATAATATGACAGTCCAATAATACTCATCGTCAATACATGACGCTCATATAATACTCATCGTCAATACATGACGGTCCAATAATACTCATCGTCAATAAATGACGATCCAATAATAATACCCCTCGCTTCGATATATCAACAACATTGTTGTGGGCTCAAGATGTGACTCACATGTATGTAGCAATTTACTCCTTTCGGACTCAAGAGGTGACTCACATCACATGCAGTACTTTGCACCCATTTGGACTCAAGATGTGACTCACATGTATTCAACACTTTGCTCCTTTCAGACTCATGAGATGACTCACATCACATGGAGCACTTTGCTCCCATTTGGACTCAAGAGGCGACTCACATGTATGCAACACTTTGCTCCTTTCGGACTCAAAAGGTGACTCACATCACATGCATCACTTTGCTCCCATTTCACGCTTATTTCTCAAAGATCAAACTCATATAAATCTCAAATATCGCAAGGACAACAGGAATATCACGATGACAATTCAATATCAATGCATGTGTATAATTTCACATATACTTGCATTCTCATATTCAAAACATAACCATACATGGTTATCACATCATCCCTTGTATCATTGACAGTATCACATTGTCCATCATTCTCGTCATAATAAATCATTTCTCATTTTTGTTTCCTGATTTCTTACAAAAATCAGACTTCTTAGCACTGTATATAAATATATACAACATATGCACAATCTCAAAAAAATTTAATTGCCTTTTCATTAGCAACATAATCATGTTACCATCAACACTGACTTCTATCAGTACAATATATCATTCGTCGCCCATTTAACGACACATTATTGCTACTACAGAAGCGGCTATTTGCACTCCTCAAATAATACCACTATTAGTATGTATATTCATTGACATCATCGGTTACTCTCATTATCAAATTTATCGTATTCCATACGATTCTGCAACCACAATGGTTAGCAAACACAAATCTCCATTGCTTCATATCATAAAATATGCATAGAAATACATAATAATCGCACCACACAAGTGCAAAACTACAATCATGTAAAATAACGTGCTATTCAGTTTTCTCAACACATCCCTAGGCCCTCAGACGACCCCAAAGAGCAAATCATTGCTCTGATACTACTATTGTAAGACTACATCTCCTAATCTCGACATTAGTGCATTTATTATTGTCATTAGTGTATACAATCATATCATTAAGGATTTCTCAAACAATACTTCAATATTGTGGTATGACGTCTATAAAATTTCTTGACATAATTCCTCATAAACTCGATTCCCAACTCAACTCAATAAGTATATGTATACACTTTACAATAAACAATACTTCAATATTGTGGTATGACGTCTATAAAATTTCTTGACATAATTCCCCATAAACTCGATTCCCAACTCAACTCAATAAGCATATGTATACACATTACAATACACCAATCATATTCTCAATCACCATGCAATTATACTCTAAAATAAATTGCATTAAATAATCAAATGAAAAGAGAATGTCAAAGATATTTATACAACTCATATACATATACCACTTTCCTCACAGACGAGCATTAATAAATAAGTGTGTATCAGGCTTATAATTCACATTACCAATACTAAGGCTGGTATCTCACTCTCAGGAGCATCCTCATTCAACAGCTCGAACACATTCCAGTAAAATTATTGTACATGTTTCACCTGCTTCAACAGAAACAGCCCCCACACAGTGTGAGCATACCAATAACAATATCTCAATATCAACATTTGCACAAGCCATAAGATATTTACTGTAATGCTATAACTTAAATAAATAGTCCTTGAATGCATCATATTCATATGAGATCTCCTGAGTTGTTCATGTGCTCACAATATCCAAAAATCATCAAACCCCAAATCGATAATACTCTTATAATCGAGAATAAGTCAAATCATTAAAGTAATGATTTATTGTAATCACAAGTATTTAGATTACCCATTTACATATTAAATCTCATACTAACACATCGCTAACTCAATAGTGTCAGTATCATAAATCGTTGCGCGCTCACTAGAGGCGTCACCATAAACCCCCGCAAGCTCAAAAGCGGCATCGTTATAAACCATCACACACTCACTAGCGGCATCACATTGAACCATAACACCGTTCATCAGTGAACTCAAACCCTATTAACACATTTCTCAACAAACGTGTCAACAAAATATACTTTCAGAGTTTGTATGTCCTTACGTACTAATTCAAATAAAACAAGAATATCGTTCTTTAAACTCAACAATAATGCATTTACATATGCCCGTACGTCACATGTACCTTATGGTCGACAACATGATTTAAACATTCTCGACATGCAGAGGTTCGTACGGTATCTATATCTATATCAATTCAATAACATCATTAATAATTCCAATCAACATCAATATTCATCTAACAGATACACTAGCCTCCTATCATTATCAATTACAATTTACCGTACTCCATATACGATTCAAATCATCACATTTTATCCTTTAGTAACTTGAGTTATCATCTAACTCAACATACAATACATGTCTTACTAAAGTTCAATACTTGTAACATTATCCCATTGTTAATAAAACTTCCCCAAAAGTCATAAAATCATCAAAATAGACTATACAAGCTCATATATCAAAATGCCCAAAAAACAATAAATTTTCACAATTTTCAGGACAGAGATCGACTATAAAATAATATCGATCTCTGTCGACAGAAACATTTGTTTACAAAATTCCAAGTTCGGTGATCAATCGCTCCATTCCTAGCGATCGATCGCTGATCATTTTTTTATGGGGTGATCGATCGCTACATATCCAGCAATCGATCGCCAGTACTGTTCATGTCCACAAATTTTATTTTTCTACTGGTGATCGACCACTGCTCGCCTAACGATCGATCTCTACGCCCTTGTTTCAGCCAAATCTCGAGATTTTTAAGCAAAAATCAAACCCTACGCACACCATAACTCATTTCTTCCTTCAACCACTCCACTACCATGCAAAATAAACACCATAATCTTCATTACATTAACATACAAACAAACAAACCTCAAATCAAACCCCCGCAAATTTCTACCAAAATCAATTCATCAACCAAATACCATATCCAACCTCAATACACAAATTAAAATATATATTAAGATAAAAATTAACTTACCCAAGGTTACTTGATCATCATAACAAAATTCCATTAGAATCCAAGCCTTCTTCTTTACCAAAATGGAAGAAAAATTGAAAGGGGAGAAGAGAGGATATTTGTAGGGATTTAGTAGGTGAAAATGGTGAAATGTGTCAAGATGAGTTGGGTATATAAAATTCATTTTGCAATTAAGTCCTCCAACTTTAATTCACACTACAATTTCATCCCAAATTATTATTTAGCGCAAGTCCCTTTATTATTGATCAACTTCAATAATTACCCTAGAATTTCAACTCATAATTATCTTCATAATCCACATGATTCATTTAAACCAATTACTAAGTCAATAATTATGACTCGATCATATTTCTCAACCACACTCGATGTATCTCGAAATCTAGTTCAAATATAAAAATGGTATTCATTCCCAATTATCCATTCATTATTACAATAAACTCAATTTAATTCTGGTATTTATGTTTCAGGCATTACAGAATGTTTGGACAAGAATGTAGACGTGTTCGCATGGAGTACCACTGACTTAACTAGAGTATAACTGGAGGTTGTCGAGCATCACCTCAATGTTGAGCCTGAGCTCGAGCCGTTAAACAGAAGAGAAGACATTTTGGACTTAAGAAAGATTCCATTATTGCTCAGCATGTAGGGGTATTGCTGAAAGCTGGCCACACCTGGAAAATTATGTTTTCAACATGGCTCTCGAATGTGATTCTTGTGCCAAAATCAGGAGATAAATGGCAGATATGTGTAGATTTCTGAGATGTAAACAAGGCATGTCCCAAAGATTTTTATCCTGTTCCGAGGATTGATCAATTAATGGACTTCACCGCCGGACATGATCTACTATGTCTAATGGATGAGTACTAGGGATATCATCAAATCCCTTTGGCCCGAGAAGATCAACCTAAAGTCTGCTTCGTCACGGCATGGGGAAATTTTTGTTACGTGGTTATGCCCTTCGGACTGAAGAATGCATGAGCCACTTATCAAAGATTGATTGATAAGACATTCAAGGATGAGATTGGAAGGGTATGTAGACGATGTCCTCATCAAAAGTAAGAGGGCATTGGATTTGGCATGCGATATGGAGGAAGTCTTTGGCACCTTGTGTAAATTTGGCATGAAATTAAATCCTGCTAAATGCACATTTAAAATACACACTGGAAAATTTGTAGGGTACATGGTTACTGAAAGGGGTGTTGAAGCCAACCTCGAGAAGATAAGGGCGATTCAAGAGATGAATCCTCCTCGAACCTAAACGAAGTGCAGAGATTAAGAGGACAAATAGCTGCTTTGAGTAGGTTCATATCCTGATCAGCTGATCGGAGCCTACCATTCTCCAAAGCGTTAAGGCAAGGAGCCCGATTTGAGTGGAATGATCAATGCTAAAAGGCTTTTGAGGATTTGAAGAAATATCTAGCTGAGTTGCCATTGATAAACTAACCTGAGCATAATGAGACTCTCATCGTCTATTTATCTGTGGCCGAGGAGGTCATTAGCTCAGTCTTAGTCAAAGAAAAAGTTGGGCAATAACTACCAGTATACTACGTAAGCCGAGCATTACAAGGGGCCGAAGAAAGATATTTCGAGGTTGAAAAGTTGGCTTTAGCTCTTATAACCACAACTAGGAGACTTCAGCCATACTTTTTATCCCATCCTATCGTGGTGGTGACCAGTACTCCACTGGAAAATTTATTATCCAAAGTAGAAATCTCGGTAAGAATGGTAAAATGGACTATTGAACTCAGTGAGTTCGATCATACATACCAACCCAAACTACCATCAAAGCTCAAGGCTTATCAGATTTTCTGGTGGAAATGGCCCATACAACCGAGGAAAAAGAATGGAATCTTTATGCGGATGGATCCACTGCTCAGCTCGGAAGTGGTGTAGTCGTTGTTCTTATTAGTTCCGAAGGGGAAAGATTAAGGTAGCCATTCAGTTCGGCTATCATTTCGAGGTTCTTAATAGCACTTGACACAGGGGTTCATAAGGTAGAGTGTTTATGGACTCCATGCTCATGGTACAACAAGTGAATGGTGTGTATAAAGTGAAGGAAGAAAAGCTGAGGAGATACGTTGAAACTGCTCGGATACTAATGAGTAAGTTCCAAGAAGTAAAATTGACACAAGTCCCTCGAGAGGAGAATAACCGAGCCGATGAATTGGCTAAACTGGCTAGTTCAATTCATGAGTGGAAGAACATGAATGCGCTGGTACAAGAACTCTTGATCTCCCATGTATATGTCAGTAGCATAATGAATCTTGAGTCATGCATCATGGGAGATTGGAGAGAACATATCATTAAATTTTTGAAAATCAATGACAGCTCCTCTGACCCAAGAGAGGCAGCTCGGGTGAAAAGAATGGGAAATAGGTTTGTGTTGGTGGAGGGAAAGCTGTTCAAGAAGTGTTTCTCAGCCCCTTTTTTACATTGTGCTTCTAACCAAGAGGGAGAATACAAGTTGAAAGAAACTCATGAAGGTTGTTGTGGGAACCACCTTGGTGGCTATACCGAAAGGCAAACCGAGCTGGATATTATTGGCCTACCATGAAGACAGATGCCAATGACATCGTCAGAAAATGCAATAATTGCCAGAAGCATGCCAATTTATTGCATGTACCAGCAGAAGTCCTTACTAGCAGCATCACTTCATGTCCCTTTGATCGATGGATAAAGAAAATTTATTTTAGTTGCAGTTGAATACTGCACCGGGTGGAAGTGGAGCCCCTTGCCAAGATCAACGAGGATGAAGTGATTAAGTTCCTATGGAAGAACATAGTATGTTGGTTTGGAATTCCAAGGAAATTGATCTCAGATAACGGAAGACAATTTCACGGGAATAGAGTTCAGGATTGGTGCAAGGACATGAAAATTGCACAAGTATTTACCTTGGTAACTTATCCTCAATCCAATGGACAAGTTGAGGTGACGAATCAGATCCTACTACATGGGATTAAAACCAGGTTGGAAGGAGCGAGAGGAGCATGTGTTGATGAATTACCGGGTCTACTATGGGCATACCATACTGGTAGCGTTTATCACGTACACCCAAATTAACCCTCTCAAGTTAATAACAATAATGAATGTAGTAGCGTGAGTAGGGATCGATCCCACGAGGGAGATTATATCTTTGTGTTAACTTATGCAAACGAAAATAAAAAGGGGTTTTTGAAATCAATTGAATTAACTACTACTATGATTCAAAATTAAACTAGATGAATCAACTTATGAGAAAAGAGTGATTCTCGATTTTTGGTTAACTTTACAATTGGTGTTTACTATCTTGATCATCGATATTCACAAACGGTTCAATTTCCATATGAATATTCATCGTGGACGTTTAATCCAATAATCAAAGTCCTATCTCACCTTAAGTTTAGTCAAGTAGCCCAAGCGTTCTAGTTTAACCTTTATCAAACAATCAATCAAAATACAAGCGATTAAGATTTAAATCGATTATAGCATATGAACTAGTGAGATCGATGAAGCTAAACAACATAATCCAAGCGTCTATGTTTAATCTAGTCAATTATTTTTCCTAAGAATTTAACAAGCTCACAAGCGGAATTTAATTAATCTTAGTTACTTCGTAAATTAGAGGGATCAAACGATTACATATTTGATATCCAAGTTAGCAATAAATTGTATGAACAAAAGCTAGGTGATCAGTCCAACAATCATGCATAACAATTATGACAATCAAATCAGAAAAACAAATAATACTCAATGAAAATCAACAATCAAAACTTATCTCACAAGAATCGTAAACATCCAATGTATCGTTTTCATAAACCGAGAATCACAAAAGTATTTAGCTACTCATAACTAGATTAAAAACAATCAAAATTATTCTAGAAAGCATTAAACTAATAGGAAAAGAAAAAGTAACTAAAAGGAATCACGATTCCGGAGTGCCGCTTCCGTCTTCGTTCTTCGAATTGTTCTTCAAAAGTTGACAGAAAAATAAAATCTAATGTCTAAACTATGTTCTAAGGTTTGAATTCCCCCTTCAAGAGGCTGATTTTTGAGTATATAGACTTGGAGACTGATGTAGTAGGGTAGAATCCATGTGGGAAGGAAAGAATCAAGTCCCCAAACTTTCCAAAACACTGTTGGCGTAGCTACGCCTCAGAATGTCGTAAAGACGTCTGATGACATGCCGAAATTATGGCTTCCCGCGTTTCTGGCGTATTTACGCGTTAAAATGACGTAATTACGTCTGTCTTCAATTTTTCATATTTTGGCGTAATTACGCCTGTCTTCAATTTTTCTGGCGAGTTTGTATTTTGGCCGTAACTTTCTCGTACAAACTCCAAATTCGATGAATCAGTTGTCCATGCGAAGATAACTGAAAGTTCTACAACTTTCTATGGACCACATTTCCAAAACTTGGCTCGAACATATAGAAATTTGAGGAGAAACGAGCAACATGTGTCTTGGATTCCGATTTTTTCCTCTTTTCTTCAACTTTATTCATTCTTTTTTATCATTTTAGCTTGATTTCTTCAACTTTTCCTACATTTACACAAATATACGATTAGCATATGTATCAATTTATCCATCAAAATATACCAAATCGTAGACAATTAAGTGAAATAGATATGTCTATTTCTAGTCACATCACATACTACACCACAAATGTCTATATGAGAAACTCCATATAGCATGGTGTATGGTTCTGAGGCCCTAATTCTCGCTGAGATCAATGCAGAATCTCTTTGGGTACAATATTATGATCCCGAAAGGAATGAGGAGGCAAGAAAATTGGAACTGAATGAGGTGGACATGTTGAGAGAAAGAGCAGCAACACGCACTGAGACGTACAAGATAAGGATCACTAACGCTTATAATCAAAGGATTCGCCCAAGGGCTTTTCACTTCGGGGATCTAGTATGGCGGAGAACCAAACCCGCTGGGGATGTAAATAAATTAGAACTAAAATGGAAAGGCCCTTAAAAAGTGAAGGCAGTGATCGAGCGAGGGTCATATAGACTGGAAGATCAACTGGACCGAGAATTGGCAAGACCATGGAATGTTCACAACAGTAAGAAGTACTTTATATAATAATTTGATTTGTTATTTTTATGATTGTTAGCGTACTTTGGATGTTAATAAAGTAAGTTTGCTTTTGTATAAGCTTGTTCGAAATTTTATTAGTTTATTCATGGGATCGAGATATTTGATCCATGTTTAAACATAAAATTGCCTAAGTGGTTATCCTGGGAATGTTCGAGCTTGTTCAGAATTTTATTAGTTTATTCATGGGATTTAAACCTAAAATTGCCTAAGTGTTTATGATCGGGATGTTCGAGCTTGTTCAGAATTTTATTAGTTTATTAAATGGGATCAGGATGTTTGCTTCATGTTTAAATCTAAAATTGCCTAAGTGTTTATACTTGGGATGTTCGAGCTTGTTCGGAATTTTATTAGTTTATTCATGGAATCAGGATGTTTGGTCCATGTTTAAACCTAAAATTGCCTAAGTTTTATGCTCAGGATGTTCCAACTTGTTCGGAATATTATTAGTTTATTCATGGGATCGTGATGTTTGGTCCATGTTTAAACCTGAAATTGCCTAAGTGATTATGCTCGGGTTGTTTGAGCTCTTTCGTTATTTTGTTAATTTATACAGATAAGAAGTGGTAAAAAGATACTTTCATTCATTAAGGAAAAGGGTTACATGAGCAAGCATAAAATCAGAAAATACAGCACTACTCTATCATTTAAAAAGCTCATCAGGAAGATTGGCCAGGGCTGCTTCTTGATCCAAAAAGTCCGAAGAGGTTCCCTCAGGTGGATAACCATTTGCCTCAAATTGGCTCTCACAAGCTTCAAACACATGTTCGAAGAATTTGGAAGCGATGTTGGACACCGTGTTACCATACTCCTCGGATTTCAGAAAGTCAGATTTCCTCTCCAGCTAGATTTCCTCTACCCGAGCTTTGAAAAAAGCTTTTTCTTGAGCATATTGCTCGGGTAGAGTCTTGTTGATCTCTGCAAGATCAGCCGCCTTTTTCTCCAGTTCCTCAGACTTTCTTCGCTCCTCCTCGAGATCCTTTTGGACCCCTTCCAAAGCTTTTTTATTAGATTTGTGCTGCTCTTGTAGAAGGGTCATGTTCTTCTGCAAGTCCTCGCACATATGTTGGAATTGTGTTGGGAAAACGATTTCTAAAGTTTTGGTAATTACAAACCGGATATTAAAGACCAACTGGATAAAGACTCCTACCGGGTGAAGACATAAACTGGATGCCTACCAACTGGATGGACATCAACCGGAGAAGACATCAACCGGATGAAGTCATCAACTGGATGGACATCGGATGAAGTCATCAACTGGATAAGACATCAACTGGATGGACATCAACCGGATGAAGTCATCAACTGGATGGACATCAACCGGATGAAGTCACCAACTGGATAAGACATCAACTGGATGGACATCAACCGGAAGAAGTCACCAACTGGATGGACATCAACCGGACAAGACATCAACTGGCTAAGACATCAACTGGTTAAGACATCAACTAGATAGACATCAACCGGATGAAGACATCAACCGTGCAAGCTATCAACCGGATAAACTTAAACTGGATGGACATCTACTGGACAACTATCAACTGAATAGTCTCTCACTGTACAAGGACATCAACTGGTCATAAGAGGATGAACGACCAGTTGAACAAAGAAAACCAGCAGAAGTCTGAGCTTCCAGTTAGAGCACTAAGCAACGAGACAAAATCAGTACAACATTCTCTGACAAAGGTACAACAGAGCGGCGCACCCTGCTATATCTCCGCCACCATTACCGTCAGAGTGAAAAGAGCCGTTGCTTTACAAAATAGGAAAGAAGACAATATGAAATTGGAAAGCTAATCTCTTCCATATACAGAAAGGCTACCGTTGGACATCCAAACCTATAAATACATCCAAGCAGAGAATGAAGAGGTGCTGAGCGATTTCCAACTAAGAGATATACTTCAAAGCAAACAAGAAAGCCAAACTACTGATATTCCAAACGTTCAGCAAAGAGCAGAAAAACAGAAAACTGAATCTGTGATAGATTATCTGCAATTGAAGTCTGTTGCTCAAAAACTCTCAAAGCTAGAAAGTGTATTCTGTAAAAGAGTGTCATAGAATTCATTGTAACCAAAAGTTAAGAAGAGTGTGATTGCTAGGAGTTTAGGCCAAGTGTGTTAGTGCCTAAGAAGGTTGTATACTGTAAAAGTGTAAACCAAGTCTTCTAGTGAATCCTTCCTGCAGAGGAAGAAGGGGAGACGTAGAAGCGTTGTGCTTCGAACTTCCAGAAACAACTCTCGTGTTATTTGTTTATTGCTTTATTACTTCAGTTTTATTCCTCACAAGTTTTGTAGACGTCTTCCGCACTATAACAAGTGTCTACTGACTTGCCTGATATTGAGAAGCAACTGTAACACTTAACAGTTTACAGTTAACCAGAAAAAGAAATCGAAATTGTATCTAGTGTTTATTCAACCCCCCCCCCCCCCCCCTTCTAAACACTACCCCCGATCCTAACAAGTGGTATCAGAGCTTAGGTCTTCTCAATCTTGAGAAATTACTATTTACCAAAAACTGATGGCCTCATTCAGCAAGATTCCAATGTTCAAGAAAGACGAATATGATGACTGGAGGATCCGTATGCAAGCACATCTAAGTGCTCAAGATGATGATATGTGGTATGTAATCACTGAAGGACCTTTGAAGATCATGAAAATAAATACAGCTGCTTCTATCACAAGTGGTGATCCACAAATGGTAGAAAAGGAAAGATCTCAATGGTCAAATGAAGACAAGAAAAAAGCAAATCTAGACAACGTTGCTAAGGACATTCTGTTCAAAACTTTGGACAAAAATATGTTCAACAAAATAAAGATGTGCCCTACAGCCAAAGAAATCTGGGAGAAGATTGCTCAACTCTGTGAAGGAAATGATCAAACCAAAGAAAACAAGCTTACTGTGGCTTTACAGAAGTTTGAGCATATCAAAATGATAAATGGAGAAACTCTCAACGAGTACGATGAAAGAGTGACTGGAATAATCAATGAACTAAACAGTCTGGGTAAGGAGTTACCCAACAGAGAAGTCACTCTCAAAGTAATGAGAGGTCTACCAAGAGAATGGGATGTCAAGACCATTGCTATGAGAGAATCGAAGGACATCAACAAAATAGATCTACATGATCTGTTTGCTGATTTAAAAGCCTATGAATTCGAATTAGGCATTCGGGTTGAAGATGAACCAAGTATCAGTCAACCAACAAAAGCTCTCACTGCATCGGAGTCTCTGCCTACTCCTACAGAAATGACTCCAGAAAAGATGTGTAATGATGCTATGGCAATGTTTGTAAAGAAATTTGGGAAATTCATGAAGAAGAATCAGAGATCTTATCAATCATATCCTCGGAGGCAGAGTTCCAAAGGAAATTCAGAAGAAGAAGAGCGAGTATGCTTCAACTGCCTCAAACCAGGGCACTTCATTGCGGACTGTCCTAAACCCAAGAAGGATGATCACAAAAGAGGATCCAAGGATTACAGAAAATCCAAAGAAACCAGAAGATCATCCAAAAAGGACAGAGATCAAAAGGTCTTGATGGCAGAAGAAAGTAAGAGCAAATGGGCTGATTCTGAATCAGAATCAGAAGAGTTAACTAGCTCATCCAGCGAGAGTGAAGACGAGGAAGTCCACTGCTTAATGGCAAATAATGAAAATGAGGTACATGAATCAAATCTATCTGAATTTACACATAGTGAACTCACCAATGCATTGCAGGACATGATAAATGAGTATCGGACGCTATATGAATCTTTTGAAAGCTATAAGACTGAGCATACAACCCAAACTGAAACGCATGAAAACAAGCTTGATTGTGAACAATCAAGGGAGTTGAACTGCCTGAGGGAAACAGCCAGTCTCCTAGTGAAGGAAAGAGATGAAGCCAAGAATGCTTACCAGAAACTTAGCAAACTGGTTAGCACTTGGAATGCGTCGACTACCAGAAAGGATGAAATGCTTGAGTCTATAAGGCTTGCTGGTGATTTAACAGGCATAGGCTATAATAGCAATGACAGCAGTTCATCTGGTAATGAACCTCAACTGTGTCTAACAAAAGGCAAGGTTCAATCAATGAACTTTGTAAGATCTAGCACAGTATATGACCCTTACGAACTGGTTAAAGAACCTGTTAAAGCAACACTCATCAAGGAACAGGCACAGCACAGAGGTATCGGTTATGTAGAACCACTCAAAGAGGCTAAACCGAGGCAAAAGTTCAGAAATGAACTTAAACCCACTGGTCGAGCAGCTAGAGAGGTTAAACCCAACTGGTACTACAACTGTAAACCTGTCCAGAAGAGGTATATGCTAAATAACAGGAACTACAAACCAAAAGCACATGCATACACATATTATCACACTCCACAGTCAAAATCATCACCTATATCTATAAATGCACACACATTTCAGAACACACACCGACCTAAGTCATTCAGGGTCATACAAGTGTGGGTTCCGAAAGGACTAATCCTACCAGGACCCAAGTAGGATTGGGTACCAATCATTCTATCGCTTTAATTGCAGGAAACTAGAATGCATCCAGTTCGGAGCTCAGAATGGTTTCTGGACAGCGGGTGCTCTAGACATATGACAGGGAATGCGAGCTTATTGTCTGAACTGGTGGACTCCACCGGACCCAGAATAACTTTTGGAGACAACGCGAAAGGTAGAACCGTGGGTAAGGGTAAGATTATCTACGGTAACATCATCATTAAAGATATTCTTTTAGTTGAAAATCTATGCTACAACTTGATTAGCATAAGTCAATTGTGTGACAATGGTCATTCCGTAGAATTCAATCAGCACTCATGCACAATCAAATCTATTGATGGTAGTATACTACTTGTAGGTAGAAGGCATGATAACACATTTAAAATTGATTGGAATCTTAATCAGCCTATCTCTTCTACTTGCTTAGCTGCTCTGAATTCATCCAAAAATTGGCTTTGGCACAAACGGTTGAGTCATTTAAACTTTAAAACTATTGCCAGTCTGCGTAAACTTGATCTAGTTGTTGGACTGCCCCAAATTGAGTTCTCAAAAGACAAGATCTGTGCAGCATGCCAACTTGGTAAGCAAATCAGATCCTCCTTTAAGAACAAAGGGAGTAAATCTTCTTCTCGGTGCCTAGAGTTGCTGCATATGGATCTATTTGGTCCTATACCAGTAACAAGTCTAGGGGGAATGAAGTATACTCTAGTGGTAATAGACGATTACACTCGTTTCACGTGGGTCTTGTTCCTAAGTGGCAAAGATCATGCTACTCCAAAGCTGATCAAATTACTGAAAAGACTCCAAAATGAGAAATCGTGTGGGATAGATAGAATTCGCAGTGATAAAGGTACTGAGTTCACCAATCAATCACTCGAATCATATCTAGATGACCTTGGTATTAAACACGAATACTCTGCAGCTAGAACTCCTCAACAAAACGGAGTTGCTGAGCGTAGGAACCGCACTTTGAAAGAAGCTGCGCGAACTATGCTCGCGGAATCAGAAATATCGCAGAGATTTTGGGCAGAAGCTGTCAACACAGCATGTTATACGCAGAACAGATCAATGATTAATAAGCGAGCAAATAAAACCCCTTATGAGATCTGGAATGGCAGTAAGCCAAATATTTCCTATTTCCATGTGTTTGGTTGCAAATGTTTTATTCACAACAATGGAAAGACTCATCTCACCGCTTTTGATGCCAAATCTGATGCTGGAATATTCCTTGGCTATTCTACAGTTAGTAAGGCATTCAGAGTATTTAATAATAGAACTCTTAATGTAGAAGAATCAGTGCATGTAAAATTTGATGAACCTACTGACTGTATACTATCTGATATACAAATCAACAACTTGAGTAATCGACTGGAAAGCACTTACATTGACGAAAATGTTGATGATGAGATTGATTACAGAAGCAGGACTGACTGCTCCTTAGAACCAGAAGTTCCTGAAACTCAAGCAGAGGAGACTGCTGGCCAACAAGCACTGCAGCCAGCTACAAATGAAACAGTTGCATCTACCCCTGCTGCAGTAGAAGGAACTAATGAGAAAGATGAGTCAATCAGAACCTCTGATTTGCCTACTCACATCCAGTCAACTGAAGAACTCAATCCTCTTGGACCTTCGCTCCGGTGGAAGAAGGATCATCCACCTGAGCAGGTCATCGGTAACCCTCTTGCTCCTCTACGCACCAGAGGACAAATGATTAATGAATTTCTTCATGCTGCATTCATATCTCATATAGAACCTAAGAAGATTGATGACGCTATATTAGACCCAAGTTGGGTAGAAGCAATGCAGGAAGAACTAAATCAGTTTGAGCGAAACAAAGTATGGTATCTAGTACCACGACCACAGCATCACACTGTAATTGGCACCAAATGGGTGTTTAGAAATAAATTACACGAAAACGGTACAGTAATCAGAAATAAGGCAAGATTAGTTGCACAGGGCTACAGACAGGAAGAAGGCATTGATTTCGATGAAACCTTTGCCCCTGTAGCTCGACTAGAAGCAATTCACATATTTCTTGCATTTGCTGCGTTTAAAGACTTGTATCAGATGGATGTTAAGAGTGCATTTCTTAACGGCAAACTCCAGGAAGAAGTCTATGTTGAACAACCTCCTGGATTTGAAAACCATCAGCAGCCATCTCATGTTTTCCGTCTCAATAAAGCCTTGTATGGTCTAAAGCAAGCTCCCCGTGCCTGGTATGAAACTTTATCAAAATATTTGACAGAACACAATTTTATTATTGGCACGGTGGACAAGACCCTTTTTAAATTTACAAAGGGAGACCATACTCTGCTTGTTCAAATTTATGTTGATGATATTATCTTCGGAAGTACTAACTCAAAATTGTGCGAAAGATTCTCTAAAATTATGCAGGACCAGTTCGAGATGAGCATGATGGGAGAACTATCATTTTTCTTAGGATTGCAAGTCAAGCAATCTAGTGAAGGAATCCTGATCAATCAGTCTAAATACACTAAAGAGCTACTAAAGAAATATGGAATGAGTACCAGCTCAGCTGCTGCTACACCAATGAGCTCATCTGCCAAACTCGACTTGGATAATTCAGGAATACTAGTCGAAGTTACAATGTATCGAGGCATAATCGGATCTTTACTATATTTGACAGCCAGCCGACCAGATATTATGTTTGCAGTGTGTATGTGCGCCCGGTTTCAAGCAAATCCCAAGCAGTCGCACTTCACTGCAGTTAAAAGAATCCTAAAATATTGAAAGGCACTGAGAATGTCGGTCTATGGTATCCAAAAGACTCAACCTTCAATCTTATTGGATACTCAGATGCTGACTATGCTGGATGCAAAATTGACAGGAAAAGCACCAGTGGGTATTGTCAATTCCTTGGTGATCGATTGATATCATGGGGTTGCAAGAAACAGACATCCATTGCAACTTCCACTGCAGAAGCAGAGTACCTTGCTGCTGGAAGCTGCTGTGCTCAACTGCTCTGGATTCAGCAACAACTCAGAGACTATGGAATTGAGTCCACAGAGGCTCCTATTTTCTGTGACAATACATCTGCCATTGCCATAACATACAATCCAGTTCTTCATACTCGTACTAAACATATTGACATCCGTCATCATTTTATCAGAGATCATGTCATGAAGAAAGAAATTCGGCTGGAGTATATTTCTACAGAACAACAGGCAGCAGACATCTTCACAAAGCCCCTACCGGACGCTAAGTTTTCTTACTTTCGAAATATTCTTGGTTTAATTGAAATTACTTCTTGATTATTTTGTTTGGGTAATGAATTCAGGGGGAATTAGTTAGTTTATGTGCATAAATTTAGGGGGAATTTCTGTTATAATTCTATCATGGTTATTTAAGCTCAGCTGGTAATACAATGGTCAGCTGCAGTAGGTGTATCCGAACCAGTAGGACTCCACAACCAGTGGATGTTTTCCTACCAGTCGAACCCTACATACCAGTTGATGTTACCAAATATGCTTTGACAAAAATAACCCTCGATACTTATTAACCTAATGAACGTCGGAATTCAAAATTACTTTTGGTTAAAAATAAATTATTTCACTCCCGCCTAAATCCTGTTCTTTTATTTATTTGTTAAATCTTTTTTAAACCGTTAGATGATCGCCACGTATACATGTGTCCGCTCATCTACAGTACGACGTTACATATACTTCCTTTTTTCACCGCCATTAGTTTCACTACTCTTCTTCTCCAACAAATCACTGCGATTATTTTTCTCTTTCAGAAAAGCTTACTCTAACAAACTGCTGCTGCTTCTTCCTCTTACTCACTCAGAATGTCGAAGAATGTTCAGCTGAGTTTCATCACCAATGCTATTCACGTCGATTTTCATTCAATATCCACATCCTCTGATGAAGAAACCAAGGAGTTGATACAAAGGCTGGATACCTCCGGACTGCTGGTAATCCTGAGCCAGACCCCCTCCTTTTACAAGAACGAACTACAAGAGTTCTTTGCTACTGCCAATGTTGTGGATGACACCGTGGTGGCATCCATCTCTGGACAATCAGTCACCATCACCCAACCAGAATTTGCCACTCACCTGTGCCTACCCTCTACCGGACTCACTGATTTCTCGACTATTCCGGCAGAACTAAGAGAAGAGATGCGTCTCACAGTCTCGGACTCTACTCATCGCCTTCCACGTCCTCCTTTCCGGAAAGTATTGATGAAAAGTCATTATAGACAACTGGCGGACATAATCTCCAAGGGGCTCCTATGTAAGGCAGGATCATTTGATATGATTACCCCTGAAAAGTTTGACGTTATGAGCGCTATATGCAAAGGGTTGGAGATAAACTAGTCAGCTGTGTTATTTCAAATACTGACTAGTCTGGTAGCATCTGGCAAGGGTCAATCAGGTTTTGCTCTCCCACTCAGCAGTCTTTTTGAGGGCAAAAACATTAAGACAGGGGCTCTTTCTCACCTTCATCCAGGGAGGCTCATCACTCACAAGTATCTTCAGCTTCATCGCCAACGAAGTGGCAGAGAAGGCGGAGTGACAAAGCGTCGCTTGACTCAGGTAATAAGTGACTCTGAACAGACTGTATCGGAATCCGCTGAGTCTTCTCCCCCTCCTCCCCCTCCTAAGAAGCCAAGAACACGAAAAGCTGCTCCTCAGACCGCCCGACAGCTAGACATTGCAGCCTCCGACACTATCTCCTCCGTCGGTCCTACAGATGTAAATCCTGATAGGGAACCCAGCCCTGCCATCCCTTCAACTGAGGAACCAACTGCTTCCTTAGCCATGGTGCCTGCTCCTTCAGTGGTTCCAGCTGACACTCAGTCAGCACTGGTGAGCTCTCAGCAAGCACCAGGCTCTATCAGCTTCAGGACACCCAAGTCATTATGCCCATACTGTCATCCCAAGACCACCCCTGCTGGAAAAGGAAAATCTCTTACGGCTCCAGTGTCCACTCCTGTTGCCTTCGAGATTCAAATGGTAATGGATACAGTGGAAGCCAAACTGCAACCACAGTTGGAGATTTTCGATCGATGGGTAAAGGCCCGTGTCAAGGTTCGATTAGATGATTTTGATCAAATTATGGATCAGGCTAGGGCAGATGAGAACAAAATACTAGCATATCTTCAAATCTCAGACCCTGAAACAAGCTTGAAGCTGCGAGATGTTTTCAGCCTGATGATCTATGTGGGTGAACTTCAGGCCCTGGTTGAAACTCGCCTTCAACAATTTGACGGTAATTCGGGAACAGCGAATCATGATAGAGCTGTTCTAAATGCTCTTGGACCCAAGCTCGAAATGGCTGAGCTTGCTCTTCATGATACTCGCATATCCACTGAGATTCACTCTTGCTCCACTACTGAAACTGTTGCCAGCCCTGATCAGCAGGATCTACACTCCGTCATTGCAAATTTGGAGATTGTCCCATTTTCTGTGGAGCCCACTTCTACTGCTCTGGAGACTACTTCCCCTGGAGCGGAGGCCGCACCAACTGCCTTGGAGGCAGCCTCCTCGGTTAAAGAACTCTCCTCTCCAACTGCTCTCAGCGTCTCCTCTCCTCCCAGCTCTCACAATGATCAACAGCCCCAACCAATAGCTGTTGATCACACCAATGTGGATGCAGTCATACAGACAGTGGTTCAGCAGGTTACTATATCCTCTGCCAATCATGAACCTAGCTAGTCTTCACACTCAAATGATCACACCCAGATGTCAGCTGCTGTGGTTGATCAACCCACTACTACTTTGGCTGCTCCACCAAATGAAGAAACTGCCCAATTGGCTGTCACTATCTCAGAGTCTACAGCTGCACCAATTGTTGAAGCTTCTATGTTGCCCTCCACTGCAGTTGACGATGCTCACCTCAGCGCTCTTGTCCCTACTACTGATGCTCCACTGATTGCTGCAGATCCGTCCATGGTTCAAGAGCTTTCTGAAGACTTTTTTGTCTTTACCAACCCTATGGACGAGCCTCCGAACATTGCTGCACAGCTAGCCAATCTATCCACTGCCATATCAGCACTAGCAAGCGATGTTCATAAGCTTAAACAGGAAGAACGAACTGCAACTCTCATTCTAGGCACTCATCAGCAGCACACGGACTCACAATTCCAGCAAGTCTACCGGGACTTAAGTAGTTTAACGACTACTGTCACCAGACTTCAAACATTTGCTGAGAATGCAGTGGCGGATGCTTTTACTAGAATTGGCCAGGCGCGTCTTCAGATCAATCAAAACAATGAATCTCTTCATGCTGCCACCTCAATGGCTCTTGGAGAAAAGATTGACGACGCCAAGAAAACATTGACCGATCAGTTGGCCACCATGCAGGCAGCATTTGCCTCTCAAATTCAAGATATTTGCAACAGCCTGCCTGCAGCTCCTCAAATTATTTGCATATTACCTGAACCCAGCCGAACTGCTCCCTCCACGCAGCGAGCTTCAAGTTCAGCTGCTCATTCATCCCCTGCAACTGGAGCACCCACTCAGTCCAGACCAACTGCTCAACCAAGATCTCGGAGTCCACGCCAACCGTCTGCCGAAAAACGCGACTATTCCAAACATTGGTTCGGGCGCAAATAGTATCATTTTCTGACTCCTCCTTTAATTACTCTTATCTATTTACTGTTTTTGTTGACTTTTTCTTTGTATTCACATTAATTGCAACCTTTTCATTTCTATAAATAGCGACTCTTGTTTGTTCACAGAACACACATTCACTCAACATGCTTACTTTCAAGCTATTCAAAATTCCCTGGTTTTCTGTTAGATCTTTTTCCGCTTCATGGGTTTATTACTTATCTAAATCAACCCCTCATGGGTTGATTACTTATCTAACCCAGCTCTATTAAGCTTCAGCGCTTTGATCCTGTTCTGGTGCTCCTCATCAGTCAGGAACTACTAACAGCAGATGTCTGGGGGCTGATGACAAAAAGGGGGAAGACAGAGATAGACTATTCTCATTAGGTGAATCCATGAACCATGGAAGCTGCCTGATGTATATACATATGACTCTTCCCGACCTTCTCTCTGAAACAAGGTAGACTGGCAGAGATAACGTATTCTTATTAGGTCCTCTCTGAAACAAGGTGGATCGAGCTCTTCCTCTCTGAAATAAGGTGGATCAAGCTCTTCCTCTCTGACACCAGGTGGATCGAAGCTCTCCGGGTCTACAATACTTGTTTAAAGATTTGTCATGTATCAGCTAAATTATGTAAACTAAATTGGTCTTAGATTCTAGTCAAGTTATTAGAATTCATCTTAAATAAAGATGAATCTCTCTCAATTGTCCAGTTTGATTACAACTTGTAATCTGCTTATATTTAATGAAAATTTCTTTTCCATCATGTCTTCAAGTAATTTCAGGATTCTCATCTTATTTACTCAAACTGGAAATAGATCCTGACTTAGTTTTGTCATCACCAAAAAGGGGGAAATTGTTGGGAAAACGATTTCTAAAGTTTTGGTAATTACAAACCGGATATTAAAGACCAACTGGATAAAGACTCCTACCGGGTGAAGACATAAACTGGATGCCTACCAACTGGATGGACATCAACCGGAGAAGACATCAACCGGATGAAGTCATCAACTGGATGGACATCAACCGGATGAAGTCATCAACTGGATAAGACATCAACTGGATGGACATCAACCGGATGAAGTCATCAACTGGATGGACATCAACCGGATGAAGTCACCAACTGGATAAGATATCAACTGGATGGACATCAACCGGAAGAAGTCACCAACTGGATGGACATCAACCGGACAAGACATCAACTGGCTAAGACATCAACTGGTTAAGACATCAACTAGATAGACATCAACCGGATGAAGACATCAACCGTGCAAGCTATCAACCGGATAAACTTAAACTGGATGGACATATACTGGACAACTATCAACTGAATAGTCTCTCACTGTACAAGGACATCAACTGGTCATAAGAGGATGAACGACCAGTTGAACAAAGAAAACCAGCAGAAGTCTGAGCTTCCAGTTAGAGCACTAAGCAACGAGACAAAATCAGTACAACATTCTCTGACAAAGGTACAACAGAGCGGCGCACCCTGCTATATCTCCGCCACCATTACCGTCAGAGTGAAAAGAGCCGTTGCTTTACAAAATAGGAAAGAAGACAATATGAAATTGGAAAGCTAATCTCTTCCATATACAAAAAGGCTACCGTTGGACATCCAAACCTATAAATACATCCAAGCAGAGAATGAAGAGGTGCTGAGCGATTTCCAACTAAGAGATATACTTCAAAGCAAACAAGAAAGCCAAACTACTGATATTCCAAACGTTCAGCAAAGAGCAGAAAAACAGAAAACTGAATCTGTGATAGATTATCTGCAATTGAAGTCTGTTGCTCAAAAACTCTCAAAGCTAGAAAGTGTATTCTGTAAAAGAGTGTCATAGAATTCATTGTAACCAAAAGTTAAGAAGAGTGTGATTGCTAGGAGTTTAGGCCAAGTGTGTTAGTGCCTAAGAAGGTTGTATACTGTAAAAGTGTAAACCAAGTCTTCTAGTGAATCCTTCCTGCAGAGCAAGAAGGGGAGACGTAGAAGCGTTGTGCTTCGAACTTCCAGAAACAACTCTCGTGTTATTTGTTTATTGCTTTATTACTTCAGTTTTATTCCTCACAAGTTTTGTAGACGTCTTCCGCACTATAACAAGTGTCTACTGACTTGCCTGATATTGAGAAGCAACTGTAATACTTAACAGTTTACAGTTAACCAGAAAAAGAAATCGAATTTGTATCTAGTGTTTATTCAACCCCCCCCCCCCCCTTCTAAACACTACCCCGATCCTAACAAATTGCTCCCGCTCCTTGTGTCGAGCAGCGTTATCCATCCGAGTAGAGTGGAATCGGTTTTAAGAGCTCGCCCGCCATCATGTGGGCCTGCGCAAAAATACATAGGGGTAAGGAGCAGGAGCAAAAATACTTATAAAATTCTTGGAAAAGAATCTCACTTACCTTCACCAAAGAAGTAGAGAAATCATTCACCAAATTGTTGAAAGCTAATTCCCCAAGAAGCTTTCTGTCTGGACTGTTGGGAGAGAATAAAAGGATGGATTGAGAGGTTCTAGGGTCAGGTTTTTTCATGAAAGGAACATGAGGAGAATAGTCCCAGTGGGGAACATGTTTTCGCGGGGCAGGGCAAAGGTTGCTGCGAACAAAGGAAGGTGTCGGTTGGGATGAAGCTCGGGGTTCGGGAGGAGAATTTCGGGCATGATCTTTTTGGCAGGAGGGGTTCTAGAGGAAGAATCCTCGCCCTGGGCGTCGCCCTCTTATGAGGACGAGTAACTAAGAGTTCCCCATAGGGTTGATCAGTGATGTATGTGATCGGGGAAGTGGGGGGGGACCACTAGAAGGGGCTCCACAACCGAAGGTGCTCGATCCTTTGATCCCGATGCCTGCCTAGAAGACTGGTTCTTCGAGGTCTTACCCTTCAAGTTGGCCAGCATCCTGGATCTGTTCATTTTCTCCTCTGCATAAAGGGACAACAAGGTTAGTCCAGTCAATAATCACTATTTTACGAGAGGGGGAAGAGGCTCTAGTCACTCACCGAGGGGCATGCGTAATGATGCGCCCTTTGGGCTCAGCAAGAACATGTACAACAGTTTGTCGTCAATAAGCTCCGCTTGATCGTAACACTGATCGCCTTGTTTTCGACGAACTGACAGATACAATTCTTTATCGAGGAGATCCTTGATGGATTTAGCCCTCGGGAGACTTTTCCTCCACACCATGGGGCAGTCCCAAGGCTGAGACGCGGTAGTTCTTAAGGAAACCGACCCCTGTTCTGGAAGAGAAATAAAAAAGACCTAATTTCTTCTTATTTAATTGGAAGAAATAGTAAAATAATTCAGGAGTGGGGGTAAACCCTAGAAAATAAATAACGATAAAAAACCAGGCAACAACCTATAACTGTTGCAAAACAGTTGGCTGAGTGAAACAACAAAATAATTTGCAACAGCAAGAAAGAAAGCGGGAATAAGAAAGCGCAAGCCCTCACAAAGTTGGTCTAGATAAAAAGGGAAATAACCCTCAAGTGGTAAATGGGGGCGTTATCCTGAAGAGGGAGCAATAATGGAGGTACTTTCAGGAATATCCCATTAGGCTCGGATGCGGGAGAGGTGTTGACTAATACGAATCCTCGGCTTGAAGATTTCGTACCAAGAGAACTTGGCCGCAACCAAGCCATATTCTATACCATTTTGTTGTTCTCCTTTCGAATAGCCTAAGAACTGGAAGAACTTGTTTCCTCGTTATCCAAGGAGGTAGATAGGAAGACCTTTCCCCCATGAGGATCCATATTCATTGACTGCTCTCAAGGAAGAATAATCCGATGAAGAAGACATACTTGTTGATTAAATATTCTGAAATCCTGAAGAAAAGATGTTCGCTCGTCTAACGCTAGTTCGGAAATAGAATGAAGCAAGTGAATAAAATGAAGGTGACGATGGCATATTTATAGGGGGACCATAAGAACCGTCGCCAAATCTGAACCACCGGATACAAATACGATCAACGATCAATAATATATCTCGGGAAACCATACGTCGCTAGATATTTTGAAAATTGGGCTGGATAATCAGGCGGGAGAAAAGGGCGGGAAAAACCCCCCGAGCAGGTCAGAGTGCGGATTTTACCTCGAGGCGATAAATTGAGACTTCAATACTCTCATCTCGCTTTACTTAAGGATGAATCAATTTCTTCGGTAAAATCTCAAACGAGCGCCGAACAAGGAGAATCTTGTTCGGCATACTGGTCAAAGTGTAGCTAGAAATCTGGGCGTAGCCGACAAATCACCCGGTGCGGACGAACGTGCGATAATGTGGATGGATTTCTTGGTCGTGTCTTGAACCAATAATGCCACGATCAGAGGAGATCGTGGTCCGGATTTTACGCACATTTATTGTTAGAATCATCACTATAAATACGTTCTGTTGGTCTCAGTTTAAAAGGTTAAACTTTCTAAGCAAGAAAAGACTCCGAAGAGAGCATATTATATTGGTATGTTCGGTCTTTTACTCTTATGCTTTATCGAAAGTTCTTATTTGTGTCTAAGTCATATAAATCCATACAAATTCATAGTGAAGATTTATACTGGACTAGGTCCGTAGTTTTTCCTTCAATCCGGAGGTTTTTCACGTAAAATGTGTGGTGTCATTCATTTATTTTCTGCAACACACATATTCTACCGAACACAGATAATAACGGTTCACATAATTAAGGATATGTATATGACATGGTTCACCTCGATATGTTCCGCGACGTCCATGAAATCACCGTTCTGTTTCCAGAGGGTCACAAATTCCCAGATATTTCATAAAAATATGGTTTTATAGTTGCATCTGTTTTAACCTATAACTTTAATGCGGTGGATGTCGTTACTGATATTGTGAACGATGCCCTATAGAGACAAAAATCCAATGCCTTGCATATTTTTAGTTACCCGGCGGTTTAATATGAGGTAATTGCAAATGATGGAGTAATGTGGTGGGTGACTGAAGAATGCACCAATGTCGCATTGGTTAATATTGCACTGCAAGTGGGTATCATACTAGAGTTATGTTAGATTTCCGTACCCCGGCGCCAGATCCAAACGCAGCGGAAATAATACAATAACAGATCTGACCCGGGGACGGTCGATCGCGCCTGATTCATATATTAACATGCATAAATCGAATATTAATGCACGAAAAGAGATTACCGTTAACAGCGAAATCAATCTGATGGCGGTGATCCTCGAGTCCAATCAACCTGACCAGATCTACAAGCCCGACACCAGTGCTAGTGTGATGACGGCTATTCTCAGAGAGTGAGTGTTGATTGAGAGTGATTAGGTTAGTTTCCTTCTGATACAAATGTCATATTTATAGTTGTATAAGCTAATTGGGCCAAGGTTAATATAAAGCCCATTGGGCCAACGATTGGCTTGTAGGGCATTTATGCTAACAATCTCACACTTGCTCAAAAGCCAAAACAAAACTACAAACTCATAATCCAAGTAACTCAATCCTATTGAATAACTTGATGTACTACTAATGTACATAATTATGAGACATTAATATATCAAACGTTTTAATTTAGAACTTTCTACAGATGAAACATTTTCAAATATAGAAACTCCACTAAAGTGAGGAGCTTTCAAAAATTAAATTCATCTCTTCTAAATCACTCAATTTGAGCACTTAACATTTAAGTCTCAATTCTCATCAATAGATCGGCGGCCGGTTGATTGTGACCCAGCGAGGCTCAAGTGTATCATAGCAGTAGGATCACAACCTTTGTGATTTTAGAAGTCAAACAACTTCTTTGGGCTTACCCTAAATGCCTCATTGTCAATTAAACTCCTTTAATAGACAACGGCTGAAATATAATTCCAGCAACAACCTACCGATCGTGGGTAGCGCCTAGCATCTGCGCTTCACGAAGACCTAGATACAAATGACTAGCAACGTACGAGAACCTGTCAGCCATAGTTAGCGTGCAGTACATTCCTTTCACTCAACATGTCCCGATTGAATCAAGGGCATTGGTTGGTCGAGGCCCCTTATGATTTCAATAACTATGTATTTGTTTCACATTATATGATTCCTTGTGTGCGTATATGAAAAACCCATTTTTCACAAGCACTACCCACTCTGGCCAGAGATTCCTCGAATCATATATAGAAAAACACATAGGACATCCTGGTTCATCAAGACCAGTGGTGAATCCCCAACGACAATCATAGGCCTCTGACAACATCACTGAATACCCAAAATAATGACTTTATGACCCACATGTGATCAGTCATTAAATCAAAGTACACAACTATCTATCAAGACCTCAATGACGCCTCGGGTCATGAGGAGTAATGGTGCACAACTATGACTAGAAATTCTATACTCGACAAATGGTAACCACTTATAGAATTCCGAGTAGGGTCGTTCAGTGAACTCATTCCTAATTAGCACCTATTCATGTGTGCTGACTTCTCCAAGCCAACGCCGATGAAACGCGGCGCACTACACTAGACACATCATGAATACCAGTCTCTAACGAGCATATATCGATATCCCATTCTCGAAGGCTCATCGACCAGGAACATTTAGAAATCGCAGTCGAGAATGTATTTCATGGTCACCATCATATGCGTAACCACATTCTATGGACTATAGCAATCTCAAGGACTTCATCAATGCATCAAGATGCATGGGTAAACAGATGAAGAAGTGCCATATATATTAATATTCAAACAAAGATTTGTCATAATAAGATTATAAGTACAATCAATCAACTATTGATTTACTTAATCATGTATGACAACAATATCTTTCACTTTCCCAAAGCCAACTACTCATGTGTCTTAAGACCATCTTCCCAAGATGTCTATCAGACACCAATCATTGTAAATGCTTTGTCAGTGGATTCACTATATTTTTCTGTTGAAGCGATTCTCTCGATAATAATGTCGCGTCTACCATCTGTCTCATTAGATAGTATTTTCTCAATATATGTTTGGATCCTGATGAGATCTTGGCTATTCATAATAGCTCAAATGTTGTCACAGTACACAGAGACTGTGTCAACTGCACTAGAAATTACACCCAACTCTTGGATGAAATTTCTTATCCAAACTGCCTCTTTGCTGCATCGTATGCTGCAATGTATTCAACTTCAGTGGTGGAATCCAATGTGGTGTCTTGCTTGGAACGTTTCCAAGAGACATCACCATCATTGAGCTTAAATACAAATCCGAACATCGATATGGTATCATCTACATCCAATTTAAAAACCAGCATCAGCTTAGCTTCAACTTTTATTTCTCCACTTACAGATCCAAAAACCATGAACATATCATAAGTTCTTCATAAGAACTTGAGGATTATTTTCACAGTTTTCCAGTGACCTTCACTGTGATCTGTCTGATGTCTGCCCATTACTCTAAGAACATACATCAGGCCAAGTACATACCATAGCATACAATATGCTATTAAAAGTAGAAATATAAGGTACCAATGTCATCTTTTCTCTCTCCTCATCAATCTTACGGCCCATTGACTCGAGAGATGAATACTATGACATAATATGAAGTAACTCATTTTTCGACTATTCTATGCTAAACCCTTTTAGCACAGTGTTTATGTACCTAGATTGAGAGATCTCAAGCATCCTTTAGATCTATCCCTATAGATCCTTATGCTAAGCATGTATGACGCTTCTCCCAATCTTACATGGAGAAATTAGTAGATAATCATGCTTTAATTGATTAATCCAATACCATTCACAATGAGCATGATATAATCGACTTAAAGCATCACAAATGTAACCGTGCTCCCACTAACCTTTTTGCACACACATGCCACTTCCGGATTTATAACAAAACCAAACACTTTGATAATGTTATCAAAATGGAAGTTTAAACTTTGGGATGCCTTCTTAGGCCCGTAAATGGACCTCTGGAGTTTGCAAACCTTTTGTTCACTCCAAGAAGTTGTAAACACATCTGGCTACTACATTTCTACCTCATGCCACCACTGAGAAATGTTGTGTTCACATCTATTACTCATATCTCATATTCATAATATAAAGATATAACTAATAAAATTCAAATAGACTATAGCATCACAACTGATTAAAAGTTTCTCACAGACAACTCTTTGCCTATGAGAATAATCTCTTCACATCAGTTAAGCTTTGAAGGTCGCTACCTTCCCATCCACTCCAAGCTTTCACTTGTAAATCTATGCAGCCAATGGGAACAATTCCCAAAGAAGATCTACTAAGGCCCATACCTTATTGGAGTACATGGAGTCTATTTCAAATTTCACGGCATCTCGCCAATATCCCAAAACGATGTCCAACATCGTCTCCTTGAAAGTTCTAGGATCACATCCATGGTCAAAATCATTTTGACTACTTTCTAGGAGTAAATTCAATTTATCAGGAGTTCTTGAAACATTTTCAAATCTCCTTCGTGCGTGTAACTCAAAGGTTATGATTGACTCAATTAATTTCACCGTTTTCACTTTTCTAGTGGTTTGTGGTTCTTGAACCCTTTCAAGTTATATTATGTTGTCATCCTTTCTAATAGAAACATTTTCTCTAGAAAGATTGCACTTGCGAAACAAACTCTTTGCCTGCAATTGATAATATAAATTTCCACAACATAACATAAGATGGATCAACTATCCAACTCATCTCCCACTGGCTGCTTCACATAAGCAGAACAATCTCAAAATATAAATTTGGATTATTTTTCAATCCATATCGTATATGGAGTTTCGGTCACTGCATTGGTATGAATTATATTCAACAATTATGTAACTTTAGAGAGTTACTCAGAGAGAATCGCATTCTCTTTAAGATAACTCAACATCATCTTGCACTAACATTTAGTGCTCCACATACGTCCATATGAATCAAATTCAATGGACATTCAGCACATGCTAAATATATGTTGGATTTAAGTTATCATTCTTTTTATATTCTTTGAATATAATCATACTAATCATTCATAAGTTCACCAGATTCAATAAAACATGCTTTCTTAAAAATAATGCAAATCACATTCGCATATTTAAAAGAATATCATTCTCTATCAAAATAGGAACAATGTTCATGATTAAATCTAGAACAAATAAATAATTGCTCAAACCAGTTCCTAACCAGTTCAAGATTTTATATTAAATAAATGTTTCAAACAGCCATTGCTACAATGCTTAGCCTCAGGCAGGTTCACCTTCCTAGGGCTCTCTACTTCTTCACATCACATGCAACTCTTTGCAAAAAAGTAGAAGTAGAACCGGCATCATATACCAAAGAAGTAGAACCAATAGAAACATTTAATTTTAATATATAACATACCATTTCTAGAACGCTTCTAGTATATGTATTCCTTACAATTTTGCGCTAGTGACCAGCAGTGAAAACATAGATGCCTCTCCTTTCTTAGTTGCTACTATATCCTTTTTCGTCTTTCAAGGTTGGGAACCATTTCCCTTCCTCTTCTTTATCCTTGAACTCTTCCTACCATTGGTAGAAGATTCGACAAGAAGAACACGTTTCTCCTTTTGAATCAAGGACTCATGAGTTTCCAACATTTTGACTATAAGATCAAATCTATAGCCAGTTAATGAGGATTTGTCACATTCAGATTTTCCAATTTCTCAACAAGAGATATTTTTCTTACACCATGCTCATAGACCGAAGCCCCATCTCGCATGTGAAATGAAAATAGCTCTTTTGAAATCGCGAGTCTCAGTAATCGCGTCCGTTCACCAAACAACATTTGTAGGTGTTGGAAAATATCAGCAGTGTGAACAAATTTCTCATATCTGTGTTGAAACTCATTGGTGACATTGATGCTATCATATAGTACATAGTCTAGAGATATTCGTCACATCACTTCTCAAGTGTGGCAATCTCTTCATGAGACGAACCAGGAGACACTTCAACAGGAGGCTCCCACCAAAGGTATATAGCAATCTTTTAGAAGCAATAACTATTTTAAAATTAATAGTCAATCAGAATAATTTGGTGCGGTTACTTTGTTTGTATCGAGAATTGATGCAATCGGATTCACGGCAATCACAATACTGAGAATAAACAGAAAATACATGCAAACCGTTTGATTATTAATTAATTCAAAAACTATGGACTTTAGTTATTGAATGCTCCCACTAAATTTTTTCGAATTCGTCACCCTCATGACAAATGAACGGAAAATCGCATTTTCTTAGTGGGCTTGGAGTCCAACTAGCTCATGATAGCCCCGGGCGAGGGTCCAGCCGACCTCATGATACTAAAGGTAGCTCACAATTGCATCATATGCAACCCCCAAGATATTCGTCTCGTGATTGACATAACCCTACGGAGGCAGGCCAATTATGCCTTCTCACGTCAAACTAACCCATCCCACGGATGGTAATGTTCGCCAATAAGACCCCACGAGGGTGAGTAATCTTAAAGGTTAACAGAACCCTATCCATAATTAAGTGGCAGTTAAACACACAGCTTTCCCATGCCAGATGCCCCCCACGAGGGTGAGACAAGACACCTGACACAAGTAGCGTCTCATGGCTTAACTGTTGATGGAAGACAGGAAGCAACAAACTCCTTTGAGCTCCCTTTACAGTTTGATATTAAAATATTTTGAATCATATTCAAAAGAGGGATTTAATAATTTTCAAATCTCATCAAGTACTTGTTTGTTTGATTGCCGGATTCATGCAACTATGTTTTATCCATGCAGTCATATGTACTAATAAAACATACAAACAAACATTTATCATACATCACATGCATAATAAAAATAAATATGGACGATTACGGCCTTTTCCTAATTGATCCACGTGAGCCATACGTGGATCACAAGTCTGTCTAAGGTGATGCAGGTATGCAATGCAATTCTATTACATTTTTGCTTCCATTATACATGTCTTGATTCTTGGTGCTCCATCTTCAATCTCGATCTCCCACTAATTCTAAAGATTTTACATTTAAATCGTGCAAACAAGAGAATAGGGATACAAATCCGGGGTGGAATACATCAGAAAATAGAGAGAGTGGGCTCGCAGGCCCGATAACCAAAATCACAATAATAATGAAACAATAAAAACCTAAACATTCACCTAAACACATTGGTCAAGGCCCGTAATCATCCATCATGCAATCACAACATATGTAATTAAACATAAAACTAATCAATTACATCACATGTAATTGTACTAATCACATCACATGTAATTAGAACACAATAATTAATTTATTCTATCGTTTCCCCACTAATCGCATCATTAATTGAAAATAAAATTAACAAATTAAATAAAACCATTTTATTTAATTTCTAATTAATTAATTTTCAATTAATTGGTAAAATCATTATTTTACATTTTAATCATAATGATAATCGAAAATAAAATTAACTATTAAATGAAACACTTTCATTTAATTTTCAGTTAATTAAATTTTCAATTACTTGGTAAAATCACTATTTTACCCCAAATCATAATATTAGCCAAAAATAAAATTAACAAATTAAATGAAACATTTTCATTCAATTTTCAATTAATTAAATTTTCAACTAATTGTAAAATCTCCATTTTACATTTAATAAATTAAAAATCACATTTTTAATAAATTAAGTATTATGATTTATTTCAAAAATAATATCCGGATAAAACATCTAAAATGACCCAAAATAATTTATGGACTCCAAACAATTTGGATCCAAAATTAGAAAATCAATTTCAACCCAAAATACCCTATTTTCGGATTTAATAAAAAAATTTTTTTTTTTTTTTTTTTAAATTTCGAAAATTCTGTTCATCCATCCCTAAAATCGGAAATTAGGGTTAGGGTTAGGGTATGGGGCCGCCGCCATTGCTCCTCACGCAGCGGCTCTTGCACAGATTCGACCATCTGCAGCCGTTGCCGCCTCACGCCATAAAATCATCACAGCCGCCTCATCTCTGTCTTCCATGGACGCTGCAACTATTGTAAACGCTTCGAATAACAGAGATCGCGACCACTCCTAGAAGCTCTCCGTCCACAGCCGCGACGAGGTTGCGGGTTTTCGCAGCATCACCCACGGAGGCAACAGACTCCGCCGCAAACGCTGCTTTCAACCCATCCTCCGGTCGCAGCCGCGGCAGCTCTCCGGCGGCGATTTCATTAAAAACAAAATTTTTTAATTATTTCTATGTTTTTCCGGATTCCAAAAATTTCTGAAATTCAAATACGATTAGTAAAAGTGGAAACGATCTAATAAAATTAATTATCGATATATGAATCAAAGTGCAACCTGGCTCTGATACCACTGTTAGATTTCCGTACCCCGGCGCCAGATCCAAACGCAGCGGAAATAATACAATAACAGATCTGACCCGGGGACGGTCGATCGCGCCTGATTCATATATTAACATGCATAAATCGAATATTAATGCACGAAAAGAGATTACCGTTAACAGCGAAATCAATCTGATGGCGGTGATCCTCGAGTCCAATCAACCTGACCAGATCTACAAGCCCGACACCAGTGCTAGTGTGATGACGGCTATTCTCAGAGAGTGAGTGTTGATTGAGAGTGATTAGGTTAGTTTCCTTCTGATACAAATGTCATATTTATAGTTGTATAAGCTAATTGGGCCAAGGTTAATATAAAGCCCATTGGGCCAACGATTGGCTTGTAGGGCATTTATGCTAACAAGTTATGGTGGCTTGGCAACTGTTTGGGTCCATTTATAAACTAACTCAATTTTTTGGGTTGGTAATATTTGAACTGAAGGAAAAACAACACATCAAATGTATCCATTTTTTTAACGTAAATATCATTAATATTAAGCAAGCGAAACAAATTCAGTAGATACAATGTTTTTGATGAAAATAGGACAGGAGTACAAATCCACTGAAATATTTGTACTAATCATGTTAAATGTTTCACCATACAAACTATTCTTTAAATAGTAATGATATATGAACTTTTATTAATTGTTTAGTGATATATCTTTACCTAAATCCCATCAATTATTTTAATAGATGAAGGGCTATAAAGATAATTTTATTATACTTTAACATTATTTTAAAAACATTATAAAATTTCATTTTAACCAAACGTACTTCAAAATCATGGAAAAAAGTCATATTATTTGTTCAAAAAATAATTCAAAGGGAATGCAAGTATTAAACATTATGCATTCTATTTAAGAACAATACTTGTATGAACCTGATTTAGATCCAACTTATCTCAGTATAATTGATATAAAATATTCGTATATTAATTTATATTTTTATAAGTGATAGTCAAACCTGATGTATATAAGTATTTCTTTGTATTTAATTGCTATGCTTGCATTTTTTTCGTGTCTTCGAATTAATTTATTTCTAATAGTGAGCAAGCCTAAAGGAAATTTTTCCGGAATATGGAAAGACAGAAAACATTACAGATGTACATTAAAAGCGCATTTCCATTGTAAAGCGCATTTCCATTGAAGTTTGCAGATAGTGGAGAAACTCGCGTAGCCCTTGTGCTCACCTCATCACTCTCTCTCTCCCTCAGAAATCAAACCACAACGTTAAAAATCAGAATGTTAAAAGTCGAAACTACCCCTATGCCTGGGTATATAAACCAGCATTCCCTTCGTCCCGGTATTGTTCTCATAATAATAAACCTAAAAATAACAAAAAAAACCAGAGCAAGCAATCCTTTTTCTCCTCCGTCTTCTCGATCTCATCCGAAAATCAAAGAAATACATTCCACGGTACAGATTCTGACATTAAGCGTGTGGTTAACTGTGAACTTTGAATTCAAGGATATGGCTATGGGTCCGGAAAGATCCAAGGCGCTGCATAATTTTACGTTTCCCAGCGGTTTAAGGTGGGGGAATCAGAGATCTCTCCGCTGCAGAAAGGTCGATTATGATGGCCAAGTCTGGCCGCTTCGCGAATTCACTTCCAATGGTTCTGATTCCTCCGCTCACCATCACCATCAATCTATCCAACTGCAGCAGCCCACGAGAGATATAGACAGAGACAAAGGCTCTTCTGGTTCTGATTTTGTGTTTCTTGGATCACACCAAATGGGTTGCGAGCCGCTAACGGTGACACATGGTGGTCGGGAAATCGGAAACGATAATGGTAACGGAATCGTTGCCGTGAGAGAGAATGTGATGTTTGATCGTCGGAAGTCTGCTGATGAATTGAAAGTGTCGACTTTCAAGAAGGGTCGTGACGGAGGCGAGGTTTCTGTATCTCCCCCGCCTCTGACGCCTCATCCTGCGGTGATATCATCGGGAGGTGTTGACACCAACATGCCGTGGAATCTGAGGAAGAGGCGAGCTGTCTTCGGTGTGAATGGTGGTGGCGCTTCTTGCGCCGGCGTCAGCGGGAAGGTTTTGAGGGTAGATGGGGTGAAACCCGGCTCTGAAATTTCTGTAATTAGAGCGGCGGCGGCGGTAACTGACAAATCCCTGCGAAGCGGCGACAACGTGCCGGCGATGTGCGGAGAGAGAGCCAAACGGGAGAAGTTTTCAGTTGCCCTTTCAAAAAGAGAAATTGAAGAGGATTTCTTGTCATTTACTGGTCACAAACCACCGCGCAGATCCAAGAAGAGAGCTAAGATTGTTCAGAGGGAATTGGATGTAAGTAATGAAAATTTCCATAACCAATCTCAATTTTTCTTTCATTAGAGTTTGAGGGTTTTTGGTTATTTGACCATTTAATTCATTGAAAAGCACTTAAATCACTGTTTTATTGAATCTTTTTTTCTTATTTTGGGCAGACATTGTTTCCTGGATTGTGGTTGAGAGAAGTTACACCAGAATTGTATAGAGTTTCTGAAGCTGCTCCATGACAAGGTGATTTGATTATATATAAGGATGCTGAAATCATATAAATTGACCACTACCAGTTGATTATATAAAATTTGGTGCTAAAATTTGAAATTCTGGTTGAATTTGCAGTTGCTCTGGAGATGGAAGATGCCCTTTTCACTTGAAGATATTGGTTGATTGCAAATGATGGAGTAATATAGTGGGATATACGTCGCTGCATCACCATTTTGAACTGGGAATTTGATCAAAATGTTCATCTGGTAAAATGTGGTGTACAAGGCAGAGTTGGTAGCTTTAAGAAATGTTAATTTGAATTTAGTTCTGATTATAGATAGTTGTTTCATATTCTTGTTGTGGTTTAGGGAAATAAAGAAGGCAGTATAGAGAAAGAGATTGGTGGGGGATTTTTTCTTTCTTGATATTAATACAATTGAGCAGAATGCTTTATGCAATGCAACTTCAGTTTATTGCAACCTCATTTTCTTGATCAGACTCCATTATTTGTTCTGCTCGTTTGGTGTTTGATGCTTTATGGACATCCTTGTACAGGCTTATAAAGCGTCTAATACAAAGGGTGTGAGCCAGCCAACTACTAACAAGTGGTTTCGCGAGTAGCTCACAGGGAGCACTGTCAACATTCTGAGTGCTTCCTCGTGTCGAGCTCGAGAACCAAAATCCTAAGTTATAAGTTTTTAATATTTTATTATTTTTTGAATGGTTATACTGCCAACCTAGATCACATAAGTCCGGTGCGTGAGCGGATGCGGATGCGCGAGTGCGCCAATTTTCAAAAAATTTGAGTGCGGGTGCGCCTTAATGCGCCTATTAAAAATTAATAAATAAATAAATATATATACATGCACACTGATGAAATGAAGTTAAACATACATAATATACATTATATTTAACGAACTCACATCATTATTATATTATTTACAAATTTACAATATAAAGTTCTTAACAACTTTGGTGTTTGCAGCTTTATCATTCTTAAAAAGCATTAAAATTAGATTTTATTGAAGGATCTAACATTGCAGCTTTGCAAAATGTTATAACAAGTCATACAACGTAATTTGCATCTTGTATTTGATCGTTCTTCTAGTAAGGATTCTCCGAAAAATATATTTTAGAAAAGAAATGAAGTATTAAAGCTTTTTTTATTTTAAGATATAAAATAACGAATTTGAAAAATGAAACCAAATTGTTCATATTTATTTCAACATGTTTGGTAATAGTATGAATTTATTAAAAATGACTCATATTATTTTCGGAGACTTATATTATTACCTTATGAAATGACTAATATAAACATTTAATTTCATTCAATAAAAATAAAAGTTTTATTTATAAAGTTCATTTTATTAATTTTCATGCAAAAAACTAAGATATCAAAATTTTTATTATTTACTCCGCAAAAATGTTACAAAATCACAGATTTATCATACTTTCTTTTATCACATATTTTAATCTTTCATATGTTATTTTGTCTTTTCATGATTCATTATCTATCTATTTACCATATGATATAATTTTCTTACCAACCCGAAATACCTAGAAATCATAAAAATTCATCTAAACCCAAAACCGGAGATTTTTTTTTTAGAATTACAAAAAAAAAAAAAAAATCGGAGAATTAAGGAGGATTAACAAGACTTAGTAACTTAGTGCGCGACTTAATAAATCTTAATGCGCGAATTATGAATTCTTAGTGCGCGAATTATGATATCTTAGTGCGCGAATTATAAAATCTTAGTGCGCGAACTAGAAATTCTTAAAGCGCGAACTAGAAATTCTTAAGTCGCCTTAGTGCGGCGCACGCGCACCCAGTTCGCCAGATCGCGGCCGGAGCGCCAGTGCGTGGAGGAGGGTAGGAGGATTATGTGACTTAGCTGCCAACCGATCAGTGTAGATAGCAAATACTTTAGTTTTGAATTATACCAAATACTAAGAGGAAACAGTCACCCTTTTTGACGTCGCCTTTCTTTCTACTTCTGTTTTTTTTTTTTCGAATGAGAACCCGCAGCCACAACTAGATATGTAAACGAACTGAATCGAGCTGAATATGCAGAAAATTTTAAGGTTCGAATTCGGCTCGAAATAGTTGTATTCGAGTTTGAGTTTGATTCGAAGTTCGAATAGTTTTAAAAATTTGGCTTGAGTTCGGCTCAAATCAAATTTCAAGTTCGAGTTCGTCTCGAAAAAATTCGAATATTTTCGCGAGCTATTCTAAGTATTGCTCGAAAATAAATACCTGAAAGGTTCGAAATATATTTATTTAATATATAATTGTATTATATTAATAAAATATGAGAGTTCGCGAGCGGCTCGCGAACTATCGAATAAAGTAATTTGTGCCCGAGTTCGACTCGAAAAAGTTCGAACATGTTCGAGTTCGGCTCGAATTCGAGAATTTCGAATACGAATCAAATATTTTTCGAGCCAGCTCGAAAAGTTCGTAAACATGTTCGATTCGTTTACACCCCTAGCCGCAATCCTTTACGTATACACTGAGTAAACTTTTTAGTCTAACGCAATAGCCTTCAAATCACGTCAGCCAGGTAAACCGACCAGGCAAACTCGATCGAGAAAATATTAGTAGGGGAAATCGAACTGGTCTCCGCACTAACCTACTACACCAACTCGATCACTCCAGTATTTCATTCCTGAAGCTTTTGTGACTCGATACCGTGTCATTCTCAAAGGAGAGAGAGTTGTTATACTAACTCGGCTATTCCCTCAGCTCTGGATATTGATTCTTCGGTCAAGCTTAAAACTTGATAAAGATTTCTTTATATTCCAAAATTTCCTCAGTACTTGTTAAAACTAGTAAAACCTATCTACGAGTAGAAATATTTTTGTAAAATTACATTTTGGACACTCCAATCGTCTGCTGATATGCAACATAAAAATATATTTCCTTCAAACCTATGATGCACTGACACTTATAAAAATCACCCAGTGCAGTGTCGGACACCAACACTTCTCGGCCACACATGCCTTAATTTTATTTCCCATCAAGATTGGACATATGTCAGTCACGACCGATGGGCGTGTCCGACATAGAAGGACACTTTTGGGTGTTAATTGTACAAATGCTAAAATAAAATTTAGCCGTGTTAGTTAAACTTTATGTTAATTGAACTAATATGCATTTGTTGTTACTATAAGTGATATTATGCTGATTTCAATGACATGCATTTATTTGTATTATTTTTGAATTTGTTAAAAATATGTTTTGACATCATCTTTTATTTAGACGTAATTGTTAAATTTTATTAATTAAAGTAATATGTATTTGGTGTTAGTATTAATGATAATATGATGATTCCGTACCCCGAGTCCATTGCATCCAAGGGGCGCCCTTAGTATCAACAAAGAGCTACTGCCCTTGGATGTTCCTTCAAGCTCTTTAGAAAACCCTGAAAGGGCCATTAAAAGTCATTAAATGTATCCTTATGGTAATAACTCGATTAAGTAATGAGTTAAAGTAGCTACCATCCATTCTCGTAGCTCCCTAATGGGATGCCACTTGACGTTAAAGCTCTCAAGTAGCAGTAGATCCTTACCGCATTTCCTCATATGATTCTGAAATGATCGGATCGGTAGTTGTCTTATAACATCTGTATCTAATATGTCATATTATTGGTATGCTTCTTGATTTTGGTAAGAATTTTTTTTGTTGATTTTACATAATTTTCGAGTTTAAGAAAATGTGAATTTTTAACATTTGTAATATAATATATGCATAATATAAATATAAAAAAAATAAACAGGCATGTCCTAACCGTGTCGTATCTTAAAAATTTTGGAAATTTTTGTCGTGCCTGTTCGTCGTAGCTTCAAACTATACTCACAAGTCATCCCTACACTATTGCCCGCATAAATTTTTAATAATTTTTGAAAAAAAACTTGATTTGAAGAATACACAGTTTCAAATAATAGTATTCTTTAATGATATATTGCTAGGATCAAATAGCCAACCACTGTGTTTTTGAAGTATGATAATAAATAGTTGAGTTGACTTATTTTATAAGCATCTCAAGGATGTTATATTATATATCATTCCATTGGGTTTGAGAATTTAATATAAACATCTCTAAATCATTAACAAATATATAATTCAAAAGTATCATATGTCCCGGGTCTAGGTCCACGCAATCGCAACTACAGAATGAGCTCATGTACCAACTATTTCGTATTTATCACTGCTTTATGCAAATGTTTAACTTAAATTTCTATAGGAGTTCATCGAAATCCTTTATAAACTATTTAAAACCCTTTTTTTTCAATCCAAGTGGGATAGTGAAATCACAATCAACTCCCATTCAAAATGCAATGTTTTTGTCGCGTTCTTACCCATCGATCCACCAGCATTGGGAATCTAGATGTGACTCATGTATATATAGTATAATGTCTAGTAGGTTTAAGATATGGTTCTCACTCACGTCACATTTTTCCCATATAATACTTATCTCTCAATATGCCTCCTGGTGATTCTCTGCTAGCATTTTGTCACACCCAGGCCAATCCTTGTAAACATGATTGTACAATGGGTTCATGTAGTATCTACTTCTTATTAGTCATCGCTTTGCGAAAATAGTTAATCCAAGTTACTATAAGGTCCATTCTAATTCATATAAATCATTTTAAACTTTTGAATTTTACCCATATAGGACACAGATATTACATACATGCATTGTATATTTAATAAATACATACTGATAAAGTAAAATGATATTAAAAAAAATGCAATATGGACTCCGGTAGTAATTTGTCGCATCTAGATAGAATCAGATACAATGAAACGTATTTGAAAGGTAAACCAAATTTGTCACAAAAATATATTACCCTCAAATAAAAGAAAGAACAACCCCGAAAAAAAATAAACAAATATAATAAACATAAAATACAAATAAATTTTATTAAATAATTAAAAAGAAACACTATTCAAATTATGAAAAAATATAAAATATATTTTTATGTATGTTTATTTTATATAAAATTTTATTAACACAAAAATTAAATCTCATATATTAACTAATAATATTTAGAGTCCATTTCACTTGTTTAAACTTTAAATAGCAAAAATGTACATAATAATGATAAATATTTAAAAACTTTTGTTTCGGATAACACCCGAACCGGAGATGATCCTTAAGGTATCCAACTACTTTGGATTGGGTTCGGGTAATATAAATCGCTACTCAATATTAATAAAGTCGGACCCAAACTTTTTATATTTTCTCTTATAGAATCAAAAGCGCATTTTATGTGACAATCATTAGTTTCAAATTTCAGTCGTTTTGGCAGGTACCTGAAGCGCACATCCCCACCCGGTTTGTTTGATGATGTCCTTAAGGGCAGTGCCTTACAGGGCAGCAACAAAGAAACCTCCCCACCCCATCTACGCAAGTTAGCGAACCAGAACGTTAAAGATCACGCGAAAAGTCGAAAACACCCCCAACCTTGATTCTAAGTTGCGCCCCTCCTTCCCGGCGATTTTCTTATATGTCATTAAATTAAACCTAAAAAACAAAGAAAACACAGCAAACAATCCTCCTTTCCTCTTGCCTTCTCCATTTCATCGCTTCTTTCATACATTGAAACATCGAAGAAATCCATAAATACCTTAAGCTTCTACCTTTGAGCGTGTGATTAAGTGTGAAATTTGAATTTGCAGGGTATGGCTATGGGGACAGAACAATCCAAAGCTTTGCATAATTTCTCGTTCCCAGTCGATTTAAGATGGGGGAAACAGAGACTTCTCCGCTGCATTAAGGTCAATTCCGATGGCCAAGTCTCGCCTATTGCCCAATTCACCGCCAATGGCGCTGATTCATCTGATCACCACCACCAACAATCAATCAATAAGCGGCGGACTACAAGTGAAAGGGAGAGAGACCAAGGAACTTCTGCTTCTGAATTGCTTTATCTTGGATCCCACCAAATGGGTTCAACTCCACCGCCGATGTCGTACGGTGGCCCGGGGATCAGCCAGGGAGAGGATGGTGGGTTTGCCGCCATGAGAGAGAACGTGAAGCTTGATTTTCAGATGGCTTCTGATAGATTAAAAGGTGCGACCTTTAAGGAGAGTCGTGAAAATGGTGCGGTTTCTGTATCTTTTCCGCCGCACCCACTTCTGGAGCCGCATTCTGTGGTATTGCCTGAGGAAAGGGAGACCAGAAATCCGTGGAATTTGAGGAAGAGGCGAGCTGCCTGTAAGACTCCGTTGAGTGGGTTTGTCTTCGGTACAAATGGTGGTGCTTCTGCGGCCGGCGTTGGCGGGAAAACTTTGAGGGCTGATGGGGCGATGGAGGTAGCTGACGAGTTGTCTAGGCTTAGAAGTGGCGGCATCGTGGCGGAGATTTCTGAGGAGAGGTTGAAACGGGAGAAATTTTCAGTTGCTTTGTCGAAGATAGAAATCGTAGAGGATTTCTTGGCATTTACTGGTCGCAAACCAGCGCGCAGACCCAAGAAGAGAACTAAAATTGTCCAGAGAGAATTGGATGTGAGTACATGATCCAAAATTCTCTTTATGAATCTCATGTTTATTTCATTCTCACAATTAAATATTTGGGATTTCGGTTATTTGTTTAATGAAACTACATCTAATCACTGTTGAATCTTCTTCGTATTTTGGGCAGGCACTATTCCCAGGATCGAGTTTGACAGAAATTACGGCAGATATGTATAAAGTTTCTGAAGTTGCTCCATGAGAAAACAAAGGTCATTTTTGAAATCTTTATAAACTTTCCAATTCTAGTTGGTATGATTCTGAGGTCGAATTTTTGAATTGATGGTTTAATCTGCAGCTTCTATGGAGTTGGAGTAAGTTTTTTATTCTTGAAGAAATTGGTCGATTGCAGAGGACGGACTAATATAGGATGGGGAACTCAATCAAAATGTCTAATCGTCTGGTAAAAACGAGGAAAAGCAATTTTTATTTAGTTCTGGTTACAAATTGTTCATATTCTTGTTTTTGTTTGGTAGGAACAAAACCAACATAGTGAAATAATTACAGTTGAAAGCAATGCTTCGAGTTATCCTTCATTTTCTTGCTGATAACAAATGTTTGCGCGTTTTCCTATTGATTATACTCCATAGTTTGTAAACCTCAATACACCACAGTTTTTCATCTATTATTTTCCAATGCTACTACTGTATATTTAGTTCAATGGTTTCTTGGACTTGTGTGATTCGGGGACATCCCTGTTTTCTGTCATTGTTGTAGTGACCATTTCCGGAGTAACTTATACTGATTACAGTTTTATTATACCAAAAGTCAGAATTTTGAAGCCATTAACATTCAAATCTGCTTTCTTGTTTTAGTTACACACATCTAGAAAGGGGATAGGAAGACTAAATTTATTAGGCTGGTGATCTCTGAATGTTTTCTATGATATTTCCTCACTGATCCTGTTTACACCATGATGCTAGATTTCTAACACAATAGTCGTGTTTCCCGAAATCAAGATCATGGGACGGATCGACGAAAAGTAAAATGTCAGCGCGACCTCACAGAATGAGGTGAACCCAAGAAACTCGAGAGCAGATTGAGGTTTACTGTTGCATCCAAAATATTATTACTGTCGATTCTGCGCACATAGAGGAGAAGGGGGGAGGGGAGGACAATGAAAGTTTCACTCAAGTTTCACGTTTAAATTGGACTTTTATGTGTTACTAATGCTACATGCTTTGACATTTTCATACGAACTTGCAAGTGTTGTGGAGATTTTTTTCTGGAAGGTCCCCTGCGTGTTGACCTTTCCATCTGCTCGTTCTCTCTACGCATCTGTTTGTTTGGCTTCCAAGTAAATTCAACAAGTCAAATCTAAAACTTTCCGTTTTTACTTACGAGGGTCAACAAAACAAAAAGCTAGGCCAAACTCAGTATTGTATATATACTTCATTAATCAAAGGGGGCTTTCCTTGCTTTCTTTGAAGAGGGGCTTTTGATAAACGAGTTAAAGAGAGTGAAAGACTTGCCGTCAACCCTATTTGGCGTGGAAGGTCGCAAGAGAAACCAAAAGCAATTATGTTTTCTTGATTTACCCGATTGGTTAAGAAAATTTGCTTCCAAGTTCTAATACCAATTATAAGACCTAGCACTTAGTATCTAATGAGAAGATACAAATTTGTATATATTCTTTGAAAATGTAAGAACAACTTTATTTTTGGTGAATGCTCATGGCGAATGTCCTCTTGACAACAAGGCTTTAGCCTAATACTTGTCATCTATTTCTCAAATGTAAGAGATCTTGTGTTCGAGTCTTCCCCATCCCCTAAAAAAATTTAAAAAAAGGAAAAAAAAAAGGGAATGTCCTCTGATCCTAGCAGTTAAGACAGCCCATATATTAGGGGTGTAAGCGAATCGGACATGTTCACGAATTTTTTGAGTCGGCTCGATAAATATTTGATTCGAATTCGAAATTCTCGAATTCAAGCCGAACTCGAACATGTTCGAACTTTTTTTCGAGCCGAACGCGAACCCAAATTACTTTGTTCGATAGTTCGCGAGCCACTCGTGAACTTTAACATTTTATTAATATAATATAATTATATATTAAATAAATATATTTCGAACCTTTCGGGTATTTATTTTCGAGCAATAATTCAGATAGCTCCCGAACATGTTCGAACATTTTCGAGCCGGATTCGAACTCGAACTCTGATTCGAGCCGAACTCGAGCCAAATTTTTGAAACTATTCGAACTTCGAATCGAACTTGAGCTCGAATATAACTATTTCGAGCCGAATTTGAACCTTAAATTTTTCTGCATATTCGACTCGATTCGGTTCGTTTACACCCCTACCATATATATTTGAGATTTACTACTTAATTTTTCTCCTTTTAACATTTTAAAATATTTACAAACATTGATCAATACTAAGTGGAGAATGAACAGTATTAGGAAGGGTAGCTATCCACTCAAAAAAAAATTATTATACTAAAAAATTGCATTTTGTCCCTCAAAAATACGATTTATCCTTAAAAAATTGCATTTTGCCTCCTACCTAACTTATATTTTGACATCGCTAATTTTTCTCTCCAATTTTTTATGTTATTATTTTTGCCCTCGAACAAAAGTTTTAAATTCGCACTATCAATACTATGATTTAACCTCTCAAAGAAATACTAAGATAAAACGAAATGGGGTCTCTCAATTAAGACTGGTGTTGATATGAATTGCCCGAACAAAATTTAATTGATAAGTTAATTATAGAAATCTCATTCAAGAAATCATACATATTTTTGATAAATTAAGTTCAGTCAAGTAAATGATAGATGAATCCTCAAAATTTCGAATAATAATTTACTTGAGCTAAAAGAAAGATTGGTAAAGTCCCTAAAAAATTTTATTCATCTCATTTTTATAATCCACTTATTGCAACAATCTAGGTAAGTGAGATTGTCTAAAATTAATTGTATATATACATATAGATATATAAACTTTTTGACGCAATAATGGAACTAATATATTGAAGGGTAAAAAGCGGATAACACCCAACGTTTAATCACTTTAGCACTTCACCCCATAACCTTTCAAAATATGCACTTAACCTCCTGAACAATTTTAAGTAGTGCATTAACCCTCAAATGATATTCATGAACAATTTTTCCTAATATTCTGGCTACAAATTCATTCACACGCGTCTCATATGCCACGATCGAGAGTATGTTACATTTTCATGTATATATACATTTTCATGTATTTTCTGTAGGAATTTTATGTGTAAAATTTCTCGACCATGATATACTCGTACAATTATTTTTCATGTGTTTTATGATATGTATAATAGTAAAATTCATGCAGAAAATACAAGAAATACATGCATACCATCGACCGTGGCATGTGCGACGCACATAAGAAAATTTACAGCCAGAATATTGGGGAAAATTATTCCCGAATATTGTTTAGGCGGTTAAGTGCACAACTTAAAATTATTCAGGTGGTTAAGTGCACATTTTGAAATGTTAGGGGGAAAGTGCTAAATGGTGTAAACGTTGAAGGTTGCCTGTTTTTTACCCTATATTGAATGCGTGAAACATTACATAATATAAAATCTCACAAATTAATACTCACTATTATATACCATTCACACCATAAGTTAATAATTTACTCTTCAAATATAAATATATCGTTAATTGTTTTTTTTTTATCATAATTTTTTAAACTTTTAATTGATTGATCATCTCGTATATTTATGTTTTTATTCTTATTCTCTTACTTTCTAAAAATTCAATAAAAAATTTCTTCTTTTTTCCAATGTATTATCATGATTTATTGATAATAATTTTTTTCTAATTTTATTTTACACTTACTGGATTAGTTCATATTTAATTGATTTCTTTAGTAAATAATTTTGAGTAGTTGAGTAAATATATAATTTATTAAATCATGAACTCATTCTATATATTATAAATAATATAATTAATTAATAGCTTTTCGGGTCTGAGCACTATTATTTATAAAGTTTATATTATATCATGATTTTTATTTAATCTGAAATAACAATATTTGTATCATATAATAAGAAAGAACTATTTTATTGTATGATATAAATTTACATCCTTTGAAACATTGACTCTTTCCAAGAATTGAGCCCAAAATTTTCGGAAGAACTTTATATTTATCAGATCTGTATATTTACGGATATTTATCAGATCTGTATATTAATCAAATCAAATGGGCTTGACATATAGTCCGGACGCCATTGTCATAAATGTACAAGTAAAAAGAGAGGGATAGACAGAACTATGAGATCATTTGGTTTAGTGACGTAAACCGCTTCCATTTGTTGAGAGTCATTTGTTCAAACTCATGTAAAAACAATTCTATTCCCCCAATTATAGTTGTAATAGTTGATAATTGGATATCAAGAATATTTTAGAGGCAGATGATGCTAAATTCTGAGAGAAACGAAAGAGTTGAGGTATAATAGAATTGTTCCCATTTATGTAATCAAAATAACAGCAACATTTTTATATTCAAGCTCAAGTTCGATAAGATATTTTATAGATTAGATGATTCTGGTTGAGTTTGATTTTATCTATTATAGCCTAATCTCTACAAGGATGGAGCTCTATCAATTTCCTAATATAATAATTAAATACCAATAAATATAGTAATGCCAACATGACCCGCGTCAAGAAAAAGTTCAACGACCTCTCGATATCAATAATAGTTGAGATATTATATCCCTTTTATTCTCCAATGAATAATTCAGCAACAAAGAATTATAGAATTTGACCATATGATAACCTGAAATCATTAACAACCGTGAGAAGGGAGCCGTAAGGTTTTATCGGTGTACCATCGTTCAACTAAAATAAGGGAATCGAGAAAATATAAGTGCTGTAAAGTAAGCAATATATGTTGTGTATGCCTCAAAGTGGAGATCAGACCTAATATTTATAGGAGAAAAATTACTATGTAGGTAAGATTCTTTCCACATTTATCGTGATCTCATAATGTATAGAGAAGATATGATAAGATCTAGCAGATCCTCATAATCTTTGATAAGGTTAATTAAATCCCTTGGAATCTCGTCTCTACCAAATCATAGAGATCTCAGCCATTATGATATGGACTAATCTGATAAGAGATAAGAGATAGTACAAGTGCTCAGCTAATGAGCTTCATTGATGCATCCATCGGGAGCACTTAAGGTCAGCTGTCTAATATGTTACTCCGCCCCTAGATCGACAGCTAAAATAATGAGAGGTCGGCAACATGTTGGGAGGTCGGCAACTCCATGACAAGCAAAGTTTGTAGGAGGCAGGAGGTGTAGGCCTTCCCTTATCCTAGAATATTGAATTGGGAGGTTGACCGTGATATGAGCAATCTTTTTATGTAGTTACAATGAGCTTCCCGAGGAGATTTAATTAAAGATGGGTGGAGTGTATAATTTAGAGTTCGAGCTAGTTGTTGGGGATCTCTAAAAACTTTTGGACAATATTATGAGTTTCCTCGGTGTGGTGCTTATTGAATGAAAGGAATAAGAGAATTTTTTTAAGGTAAAAGTTTATTACTTTCTTCAGGTGGTGGAGGGTAACAAGTTTCGTAGCTGGATGTGGATCAAAACCTCGTGCAAAGGGTCGTTTTCTTACTCAATAAGTGATTGGTGTTTGGAACTCATTTTATGCCTTAAATCCTTGTAATGAACGCATAACTAGCATGTTTTGTACTAGATCCTATCATATATTGGGTTTGAGTACCCATTATACTCTATTTAATAATAAATTTTACCTTATCAAAAAAATAATATGCTTAATAATTTACCTTGACAACACATTTTAATAAACAGGCTCACAAGCAAGCTCGTCGTAGGAGAAACTTTTGTTTTTTGTTGAAGATAATAAAAATAAAAAAGTAAATAAATAAAGATAAAAGATCAGAAATGAAGTCATAAAAATGACAAAGGATGCTATAATTGATACCACAAAGGGAATTTACCTTCTCTATTTTCCTAAAAGTTGTCCCATAACGTTATACCATATGCTTGTTCAATAATTTGGCCAAAGGCCCCACTTGTTTTGGCCACGAACCTATTGAATAATTTAGCCTATTTATATAGACCTAATTCCATGAATAGAGAGATGATTAGTTTGATGTTGCTGCCAGCGTCGTTATCATTGATGTGAAATATTCTACATCAATGATGGATCTATATTCAGGACACGTCCTGATCATAACATCAAAATTTCCGAGAGAGTTACCAAGAAAAACCTGCAACAAATATGTGGATGTAATTCCTAGATGTTGGTGGAGGAACAAAAAATTTTTATTTTATTCTAATAAAATAAAATTTAAGTTTATGTAATTTACTTTTAGAAAATATATAAATTTTAGCCTATTTAGCTACAACATTTTTTTTTATATATACACGCATACACGCACTAATATTCGTATGATGTTTGTAATAATAATGAGATTTACCCTTTTATAAATAAATAGATTTTAATTTTTAAAATTATTTATTTATTTCTTCCCATAACATCGATAATCCCGGTTTTCGGAATACCACATACAAGATGGTCATGGACCTCATAATGGTTGTGCTGGAGCGGAGTCGAGATTTTAATTTAGAGGGTGAGAATTTTTTTTTTTAAATTAGAGGTTAAAAACATATATTTTCTAAAAAAAAAAAAATATTGGGGTGCGGTCCATAACTCTCAGATGCTTGTTAGAAAAACAAAGTGAGTATACAACACAAATGGGTTGCAAAAGACAGAGAAGAGAATTAGTGACAAAGCCATTTTAAATTTAATAGTGATATTCGTGATTAAAATATATTTCGTACTGACAAAGGTTTTTTTTTTAATTATTTGAACAAAAAAAATGTATATTTATCCAAATAATCTATACTTTTTTTTTTATTATCAAAGTAAGCGAAGTCAACATCTCAATAATAAAATTATTTTTTTATTGAAGTTGTCATCTGAGATGTCGATTTCATATATATATATATATATGACTTCCATATATGGTAAGTAATTTCATTATCAACTAATTAAAATATATTTCTAATATGTGTATGTTTATATAATATGACATAAAACAAATTAATTTATGGAGTATTTGATAATTTATGAAAGTATATGATATGATTAATTATCTATTTTTTTAAAAATTTCCAACTTTGTTGTTATAAAACTCACTGATCCATTTGAATTAATAAAAGTAAATCAAAAGTAATTAGTTGAAAACTGTGGTTATAAACTTTATATTTCTTTACACTAATTATTACATCTTCATAAAATTAATCGTATAACAAATAAATTATATTATAATGTATATTTATGTATGTGTGTCTATATATGGAATTTGTTATATATACAAGACCCTTTTTATATATTTTTTTAAATACTATTATAATATAAAAATAAGATAATTTTAATTTTTATAGTAAAAAACATATCTCATTTTTATATTATAATTATACATTAGAAATACAAAATTATACCATTAAGTTGTTTAGTTCAAACGGATGAGTGGGTTTTAATACAACAAAGTTGGAAATTAAAAAAAAGAAGAAGATAATTAATCATATCCAATACTTCCAAAATTATTCAATACTCCATAAATTAATTTTTTTATGTCATATTATATAAATATACACTTATAGTAGAAATAGATTTTATGTAACGTTCCATAATTAACGTAATTACTTAATATATATGGAATCCGCTATACATAGTGTTATGATCGATTCCTGGGGTGGGTTGCCAATCCACACACGAGTTCAACCAACTTGAGCTTCAATAGCTCGTGTTCTTGAAATAATTGCACTGAGAGAATATATCAAGTTCGGTTACAAAACTGAGCGGAAGACACTCGACATAACCCGCTCTAAAACCGAGTAACCATTTGAAAGATATTTTAAAGGTATGCAAGAAAATATGTAAAAACAGTAAGATAAATAAATGCACAAGAATTTGTTTCTGGAAGTTCGAAACACAAACACATCTACATCTCCCCTTCTTCCATCTCGTGGAAAGATATACTAAAAGATTTGGTTTACACTTTTCAGTATACAACCTACTTATGCTAATATCACACAGATAACCTAAACTCCTAGCCCACACAGAATCACAAATAGCATGTTCTTTAACGTCTCACATGGAAAGACCTCATCGAGTTGTGATGAATCACCAACTGTTACAATGGTATTCACTCTTCGATTTTAGTTCACAAATACAATGAATAGAGTGACTACAAAGGCACAAATGATCTCGTTCCAGATCAGAATAAGCTTGAAAGAGGTGCCAAAAGGTTTGGGGAGTTGCTCTCATTTAGCATATTTGTTCTTTAAAGTTCCCAATTGAATCCCAAGTGGGTTTGCTTTGGAAGGCTTGTATTGATCTTCAATCAGCTGTTATTGAGCTTCCAAATCCTGTATATATAGCCCTAAGTAATAATATAAACGTTAGATACAAGAATATAGCCGTTGTGACAGTTTTGGTAAGCTTTCAAACATTGCAATAATCATATTTTGCTCTGTGGGCTATTTTTGGAAGTCTGCTGATCGAGTCTGGTGCCCGAAGTTCACTGGTCGAGTACGCCGGCCTCTACTGGTTCAAAGTCCGCCGGCCTCTACTGGTCCAAAGTCTGTTGGCCTGTGCTGATTCGAAGTCTGTTGGCTCAAGGTCTGCTGCCAACCTTGCTGTCCAAAGTCTATTGTTATGTTCTCTTAGTTATAACTCTTGATTCGTTGATTTCTGGGCAAAATGATCATCATGAAAGTTGTAGTCATTTCTCTTAGTTTTCCATGGAATGAAGAATCGCTTGATTTCGAGTTCGCATGACAGAGTTATGCTCGAAATACGAAACGATGCTCATGTTGTACGTTTGTTGGATGTAGCAGCACATTGCATGACTTGCATAAGCTTTTTGACCATCTTAACATCCGATTCAGTCTTCAACTTCTAAAGATGATTTGTAGATCTGCATATTAGCTTTCCAACCCATATTTAGAAGACTTCTAAAGATGATTTGTAGATCTACATCTTAGCTTTCCAACCCATACTGAATCGTCCCATTTCGATAAGCGAGCTGAGAGTTATGGACAATATACAACAGCTGCTACAATCTGTCCGCTGCTATTTCAGCTTTGCACCAGCAAGCTCTTGCAGACATGTTTTCGTCATGTAAACCTTCGAATCAGGTATGCTGGCCTGAGATACGACTTGTAGTAAATTGAGTTGGCTATTCGATCCCTTTGGAATCAGGCGTTTCAATATCCGAGCTATGAGATGTGATCAATTTAGTCAGCAGCGCTCGGGGTCTACTTGTTGTGTCTACTGGTCCAGTAGACCGTTGTTTGTGTCTACTGGTCGAATTTACTTCAACCCATTTCTTTGCTAATCATCAAGCTCCTAATTATGATCCATTCACTGCAGACTTAATGAAATATGTTAGCAACACAATAACAAGTTTTGTTAACAACAAAATCAAGATGATTCGGGTTTTCAAAACCCAACATATAGAAGTCGCCATCTCAGATGGAAACTTTCATATAAAAATATATATATATGAAAGCCGTCATCTCAGACAACAACTTTCATATAAAAATATATATATGGAAGTCGTCATCTTCTTATATATAAAAAAAATTATATTGAAGTTGCAACTCAGATGGCGACTTCGGTTATTTTGATAAAACAAAAATTTTAGATTATTTTGATAAATATATTTTTTTGGGTCAAATAATTAAAAAACCCTGACAAAGCCATTTTTAGTAATGATATAATTGATTTGATCTGATTTGACATGTTATATTGGTGTAATGATATTATGTTAATTGTAAACAAATTGAAACTATATCAAATATATGATGTTTATATTTTACAAAAATTAAAATAGATATTACGTTATGCTGACGTATCATCTGTTGAACTAATAGTTCAACCGATCGAACATGTAACCAGTAAGAGCACTGATTTCATGTCAGGTCCAGCTTTAAAAACATTGGATCTACGGCACGTTCCTGGTAGAGCATTGGTGCAAGAAGGTTTGTGAGGGTCCTTCAATAATAGGAATGTTTTGCAAAAAAGGAAGAAAAAAAACAAATATTTTGGATCAATTTAAGTGTAAAGTCTTGTCTTGTTATGCTTCTTTAATTGGTACATGATTGGCCTGAATTGAAGGTGACTCACCATATGTTTTGAACTAATCCATGTCATATGACCAGCAAAAAAGAAACTCTCAAAGTTAAATGACAACAAATGCCAACCATACAATAATTCATTCAACAAATAATTTAAATAAAAGATATTAGTAATTGTCGGAGAATAAATAATATATTATTCAATATTTTTATAAATTAGGGCTTTTAGATGATACGATAATCAAATATCCTATCACAACATTTGGCTAATGTCGAGATCGTGAGTTCAAAACTTATATTCTAATGAATTATCCATTTGATATGACTCCAAAAAATAGGAACAAATCGACCCAAAAGTGAAAGGGAGTGCTAGAGAATGAATAATTTTGTTCAATCTTTCTACAAACTTGGGTTTTTAGATGAGAAGTCAATTCAATATTATTGTATTAATATGTGAAATCCATAGAAAAAAGGATTGTTTTTTTGTCTTCTACACTTTTTTTACGAATATTATTTAAAAAAATACATCTGGTAGGATGTCATAACTATAACCAAGATTTGACACATTATCTTAACTTATGAGTAATGATATTATTTTATGTTTAATCAATTGCATAAATTACGGATGTATGTATATAATAAATCATACAATAATTCAAAATCGTGATTATCAAAAAATCTGAAAAATTTAATTAGATTTGCGTAAACTACTAGCTGAAATTCATAAGGTAAAAAAATAATGATAACCCTAATCCTAACCAAAAATGTGAATTGTACACAACCATAAACTTATTTTCAAGATTCATTTCTTCTTCTTCTTGGATTTTTTACTACAGAAAAAAGAGCCAATCCCAAATAAACTCATTGTACCTTTTCCAATGTAAGTTGGAGGAATATTCAAAACTGGACTAATTCTAACACCATTTCCATATGATCTGCTGGAACTCTTCTTCAAATGAGGCCTTTCGGGTGTCTTGTAATAAGGGTAGTACTGAATCGGAGACAAAACGGATGGATTTGGACGTGAATTTGACGATTCTTTCATCGAATGCTGCTTCTGCATAACTTTAAGCTTTGGATTTGGATTCGGAGCAGAACCCGTTGAATTGCTTCTTGTTAAAAAATGTAAAGATCGAAGTAACCCGCCGTTGCTACTACCGGCATTTTCACTGTTCATGCTGCTGCTTCTTCTGAATTTCCAAAAGGGTTTTGTAAATGGTTTGTTATTCTCTTGATCATCAGCATCGAAACTGGTGGATAAGAACTCGATCAATCGCTTCTTCTTTGTGTTTTCGATTGAACTTACTATGTTCTTGTGGGGTGGAGTTGAAGTTTTTCTGGGTTTACAGTGGACTTGAATTGGATCAGATTCATGGGTTTGAATTTTCTTGAATCTGAGAGGTAGGATTTTCCCATTGGCGAAGAGTTCATCAGCGGAGGAGATTGGTTGCGACATGTTCTGGATGATGCAGAAGTTGAAATCAACGGCCACGATGTTCTCGTCTTCTTCTCTAATTTGATCATGAGATAGTGAAATTCTTGGAGTGGCGTGTGGACTTGAGATTTCAGAGCATATATCAGCTGCCATGGCGATCGATTTTGCAAGATTGGGAAATTGTTGGAGCAGGAGAGAATTTTATCGCCACAAAAAGGATATATTTAATGAAAGTGTAGGTATGATTGACAAACACATCTAAAAATCACTCGGTGTAGTGACACTGTCAAACACGCCACATGACGTATCATTAATTAAAAAAGAATATGACACGCCGACACTTCTGGTGGTTAATTATACAATTTAAAAATATTTTAACTAAAATCAAATTTGGACGTGTTTGTTAAATTTTATGTTGTTTAATATACATTTGATGTTAATATGGTGATACTATGATGATTCCAATGGCATACATTTATTTATAAGCTTCTTGAATTTGGTAAAAATATTTTTGTTGATTTTACATGGTTTTATAATTTAAAAAATATGAATTATAGTAATTGATTATATATATACAATTGGACCTCCATAAATTAATACTCGATAAATTAATAACCCCTCTAAAATAATATTTTTTCTTGGTCCCAACTTGGGCCAGTTTAAAACATTAGTGATTTTGGTAAATTAATAAGATAATAATTAGAAAGATCCTTATATAAATCTATAGCACTGTCAATATCATAAACTAATAATTCTTTAACATTATAAACATAATTAGGATAATTTAGTAAAATGTGAATATATTCTTGTTTAGTTTTTCTCGAAATTTAAATCTAAGGTAGATTAAATCTCTAACTTTTCTCATTACATTCAAAATGTCTGGTATCGTGTTTTTGAACTACAATGCAAAATTGTGAAGAGATATTGTTGCTACGAGTGTTTTACTTTCATGCGATTTGTTCTAAAGATACCGAATCACTCTCAACGAGATTTTCATGACACTAGCCACAAGTTCTTCTAAGCTTTGGATCTTTGAACATTCATCATTTTCACCCAATATAATCCAACAAGTGATTGATATCCATTTTATTGCACTAACCAAGATCATTAATCATTTTGTCAGGCTCATGAACGCCTTCTTCATTATAAATTCACTGAATCAAAAAAATACTCTTTAAATATCTTTAGAAGGAAATACTCTTTAAATTATAAACTGTTAATTTATCTATTAATTAATACCTCTTTAAATTAATAAAATTTCACGATCTCGATATATATATATATATATATATATATATATATATATATATATATATATATATATATATATATATATATATATATATATATATATATATATTTGTGTGTGTCCCAGGCAGATGCGAGACAATAAGTGACTGAATTTCAACATAGTCTAGCCCACTCAATATTTCTTTTATTAAATAGCAAGTTCAAAAAAAAAATAATAATAATAAGCAACTTATTATTTTAAAATACTAAAAGTTGAAAATAGAAAAAAATCAACCCAATCTAATCCCCTTAATTTTTCTCGTTAAATAGCCCAACTCTTAATAGTTAGGATAGACAAACCAATTTAAACTAAATTTAAAATTAAATCAACATATATGGGATAATTACATATACCTCCCTTGCAGAATAGCTGTTTACAAATTTCCCATCTAGTTTGAACAATTACATTCACCTCCCTTGTAGAAAGTTGTATTAACATTCCCTATAGTTTGTAAATATATAAGTTACATCCCCTGTTATTTAACATAAAAACAATGTAAGGGAGGTAGATATTATTGTTCAAACTAGGGGGCTAAAACAATAATAATTAAGAAAACTAGAGGGGATGTATATGAAGTTCACCCTATATTTAATGACGAATTATCCTAGTCTAAATTTTTTCAAAATCCAACCACTCTTTTTCAAAAAATAAAAAAATAAATCTAAGCACTCTTAAATATTCCATTGTCCAAGTCCAATTTATATTATTCTTTTTACGTCTTCTTTTGATGATCATAGTTCGTTGTGTGTTAGCTGTTGTTATTATTATGTTCAATTCTTTTTAGATAGTGATAAATTTATTTTTAGAATTATTTATCAAATACTCGATATACAAATATGTAAAATGCAATTTATCAATTTAGTGCTTAAAGATGATGAATCATATTTGTCCATATATAGTTTAGCCCTTGGTTAGCCGACATGGTCACCCAGAGTGTTTTCACGGGTGGGAATTGACTTCTATTCGGTAATTGGTTACTCACGCTTTGCTTATCTTGAAAAGCCCTTCGGTGAAGCCCCTCTTTGAATGGAGGGTGTCGCATGCTATTGTTCTAGTTTTATTAATATTTCACGGAATGGTCATTGTTTTTGTCGATGATTTTTTTAATTAAAAATAATTAGATAATTTGAAATTTTTTGGATAAAGTTGTAATGAAAAATTAAAAAACCAGAAGAAGTTATAAAAAAAATAATTAAAAATGTTCCCCAATATTCTCGATGATTGAGAATTCGTCGTTCCGTTTTGTGATGGCCATGAAAATCGCCGAAATTCAATATAAAAAAGGCGTCGTAGTCACATATTTTTATTTCAGGCACGACAGCTGTCATTACCGTTATGTTCCGGTCGTTACACGAGCGCTACGACCAACATGGTTTATCGACCCAACAATGAAATCCAGGTTTCACCCCGTCCTAGGTATGTCGTATCCTGAAAATTTTGAAAACCGGTGTTGTCGTGTCGTGTCGTGTCGTGTTGTTTTCGTATTCTCATGTCAGTATCCGTGCATCCTAGACGTATAAGAATCATGAATTTACAAATTAGAGCTATCACGTGATGTATGGAATTTAATTTGGATTACGATGAGTTCAATTTTGACCTTGAGATCGAACCCCGTGCTTATTAAATTAGTTTATTGTTAATTTGATAGGCATCGAAAATAGGAGTTTGAGTTAATATTTTAAAGACGATTACATATATAATTTAATTCTTTATGGATAGTGATGTCATATGACATATTGACCTCCTCGGGTAAAATCCCTCAAGGGCCGAACAAAGACATATACCGAACATAGTGCACCGAACGGAAAGCACCGAGCAGGGTTTGTACCGAACAGCTGTAACCCTCCTCGGTTTTCTGGTCAAAGATTAGCGGAAGACCCGGGAATAACTGACAAATTAACCGGCGTGAATGAACGTGCAATAATGGGGCGCGGATTTCTCGGACGTGTGGGGCTCCAGTTAAGCCACGATCAGAGGACATCGTGTTCCGGATCTCCCGCGAGTCAATCACTAGGAATAGTCCTATAAATACCCGCGGATGTCATCACAAGAGGGGTTGGAATTTTCTGGGCAAAAAGACTCCGAAGAGAGCAAAATTTATGTCTGTTCGGTCTTTTTTTTTATTTTCATAAACAGTTTGTGTAAGTCATTGAACAATTATTTTTTGTGTCTAGAGAGTCCTGTAAATCATCAATATTTATAGTGGAGCTTTATACTGGACTAGGTCCCGTGGTTTTTCTCTCAATTCGAGGGTTTTCCACGTAAAAAATCTTGGTGCATTCCTTTTATTTTGCGTAAACACCTAATTCTACCAAACACGTAAAATAACGGATCACATCATTGGCGCCGTCTGTGGGAAACAAAGAGAGTAAAGACGTTGAAGCAGAGATTTTTTCATCAAGAGTCCAAGGCGAAATGGTTAGAAGCAAAGGGCGAGGGCCAATGTTGGGGAGGGATAAACCACTGACTCCTCCACGTTCATGCCCAGAACCAGAAGGGGCTGGAGAGGCTGGGTCATCGCAGAATGCTTCGCGGGTATTACCTACCCAAGGAATACCCATGGAACATTTAACTGAGGTGATAGCCAAAACTGTTGGAGAAGTTATGAAGCAATTCATGACTCCCCCCCCCCCCCCCCCCCGTCAGGAAGAAAGTAAAGAAGAGGAAGAAGATTCGATTTCTATAAAGAAGTCGGAGGAGGAGGTGGAAGAATCGAAAGATTTCTTTAATCGTTCAAACGATGAAATAGATAGGGCTTTGCACCATCAAATGGAGGATCTAAAGGAGGAGCTACAAAGAATGCGCAATAAAATGGAAGGCCGTATTAACTCGGCAAGAAGAAGCACTCCATTCACTCCCCAGGTCATTGATGATCCTCTGCCTATTAATTTCAGAACTTTGAGTGTGGGGAATTATGATGGTAGTACAGATCCAGAAGAATATTTATCTCGATTTGAGAATGCCTCACTCCTTCATCAGCTGTCAGATGGGGTGAAATGTAGAGTGTTCTTGACTACTCTAGCCGGCGCTGCTCAGTCATGGTTCAATCAGTTACCATCAGGAATAGTGGATTCCTTTCCCAAATTCAGCTCGTTGTTCCTTCATCAATTCGCGAGCAGTAGAAGTTGCAAGAGAACAGCCTTGAGTTTGTTCGGTCTCAGGCAGATGGATAAGGAGTCCCTGCGGGATTTTCTGAAAAGATTCAATCAGGCATGCCTTGATGTTCCGCATGTGACATCTGAAATACTAGCCAGCGCTTTCACCCAAGGGTTGAGAGAGGGGGATCTGTTCAGATCGTTAGCCAAGAAGCCACCGTCAGATTATGATGAATTACTGGGACGTGCCTCTAAATATATTAATTTGGAGGAAGCGCAGAGGATGAAGCAGAAGAAGGAAATAAAAAATGGTGGTGAAGTCAATAGGAAGGAGAGGCCGCATGAACAGCCCAAGAGGAACTTTGATCAGTACCTACCGATGAGACCTTATCGGGAGGTAGCCATGAATCAAATAATGCCGAAGAGGGGTCGGGGGGGACCTTATGGAAGAGGAGTATTCCGAGGAGGAAGTGCCCGAGGAGGGAGCGTTCATGAAGGAAGAATGGACGTAAGGCGAGGAGCTGACGATGACTTGAGAAACAGTGCTCCTTTCCCCCGGAATAATGTTAATCCCGGGAGAGGAGTACTTCAGCCAGTCCCTTGGGCAGTACGGGGGGAAAGAGGGGAGGCAGGAAATCAAGTTACCAGGGAGAGAACCATGAGCAATGTTTCTAACCGAGGGACTATACATATAATTTCGGGAGGAACATCATGTGGAGATTCTAACCGAGCAAGAAAAAGTTATGCTCGAAAACTCGAAGTGTTATCCATTAATCCAAGTCATGCTCAGGAGAGTCCTTCTATAGCTTTCGGACCTGCCGATTTACAAGGGATTTATTTTCCCCACGAGGATGCACTGGTAATTTCGGCCACAGTAGCCAACTATAATGTGCAAAGAATCTTCGTTGATACAGGCAGCTCGGCGGATGTGCTCTTCCTTAATACGTTGAAGCAGATGGAATTAGGAAGTATAGCTGTGCAAAAAGTAAATACTTCTTTGCATGGGTTTACTGGAGAAGCCATAAGTCCTATAGGACAAGTGTCTTTACCCGTCACATTAGGGGAGGAGCCCAAGACAAAGACGAAGATGATCACTTTCCTCATAGTGGATGCACCCTCCTCCTATAATATAATATTGGGTCGCCCAGCGTTAACGGCCTTTGAAGCCGTTGCTTCTACTTACCACCTGAAGATAAAATTCCCGGTAGGAGAGGAAGTGGGACAAGTAAGAGGAAGTCAAAGTTCATCAAGAAAATGCTATGTGCAAGAGTTGAAGCAAGACAGAGGAAAAAATGGAGAAGATGGGGAACGAGGAAGTAATAAGAGGAAACATGGACAGCCCGAGGAGGAGGAGCGGATAATCCCCGAGGAGGAATTCATGAGTATCGAGTTAGGTCACCCGGCGAAAATTACTCGCATTGGATCTAAGTTGGATCCCGAATTAAGGAAAAGGGTGATTGACTGCTTAATAGCTAACGTGGATGTGTTCGCGTGGAATTCCTCTGAGTTAATTGGGGTAAAACCAGAGATTGCTGAGCATCATCTAAATGTTGATCCGGGTGCTCGGGCAATTAAACAGAAGAGAAGGCATTTCGGACCCGAGAAGGATGCCGTTATAGCTAAACAAGTGGAGGAGTTGTTGAAAGCAGGTCATATACGGGAGATTAGTTTCCCTACATGGCTCTCAAATGTGGTTCTAGTACCTAAAACGGGAGACAAGTGGAGGATGTGTGTAGATTTTCGGGACGTGAACAAAGCGTGTCCCGAAGATTGTTACCCATTGCCGAGGATTGATCAATTAGTGGATTCTACTGCGGGACATGAGCTGTTATGTCTTATGGATGCTTATCAGGGGTATCATCAAATCCCCTTAGCCCGCGAAGATCAGTCCAAGGTTAGCTTTGTCACAGTGGGAGGAACTTTTTGTTATATCGTCATGCCCTTCGGATTAAAAAATGCTGGGGCTACTTATCAGAGACTGATGGATAAGATGTTCAAAGATCAAATAGGACGGAACGTGGAGGTTTATGTGGATGACGTCCTGATCAAAAGCAAGAAGGCCCAAAATCTGATAGAGGATATGGAGGAAGTCTTTGCCACTTTAAGAAAATTTGGCATGAAGTTAAATCCTGCCAAATGTACCTTCGGAATTCATAGTGGAAATTCTTGGGGTACATGGTGACAGAAAGAGGTGTGGAAGCTAACCCTGAGAAAATCCGAGCAATCCAAGAAATGAACCCTCCTCGGACCCTGAACGAAGTGCAAAGGTTAGCAGGAAGAATAGCAGCGCTTAGTCGATTCATATCTAGATCGGCTGATAGGAGTCTGCCTTTCTTTAAGGCCTTAAGGCGAGGAATCCAGTTTGAATGGGACGATCAGTGTCAGAGGGCTTTCGAAGATTTGAAAGAATATCTAGCTCAGTTACCCCTGATGAATAAAACCGAACACAATGAGACCCTCCTCGTCTACTTGTCGGTAACCGAGGAAGTTATCAGCTCGGTGTTAATTCAAGAGAAATTGGGGCAGCAGCAACCGGTATATTATGTCAGCCGAGCTTTGCAAGGAGCCGAACAAAGATACCCAGAAATTGAAAAGTTAGCTTTGGCTCTGGTGATCACTGCAAGAAGACTTCGTCCTTATTTTCTATCTCACCCTATCATGGTGGTAACGAGCACTCCCTTAGGAAGGCTCTTGTCAAAAGCTGAAATTTCAGGGAGGATGGTGAAATGGGCCACAGAATTGAGCGAGTTCGATATTTCTTATCAGCCCCGGACTAGCATCAAGGCTCAGGCCTTATCTGATTTCTTGGTTGAAGTAACTCATACTCGCGAAGAAAAATATTGGAGCCTATTTGTAGATGGGTCATCTACTCAGAAGGGAAGCGGGGCAGGAATTATACTGATCAGTCCAGAAGGAGAGGAAGTCTCCATAGCTATTCAGTTCGGTTTTCATTCCTCAAACAATGAAGCCGAATTCGAAGCTCTCCTCTCTGGTTTACAAGTGGCATTAGACGCCGGAGCTCGGAAAGTAAAAGTGTTCATGGATTCAATGCTGGTTGTACAACAAGTAAATGAGGTGTACAAGGTGAAAGAAGAAAAGCTGAAAAAATATGTGGAGAAGGCTCAATTACTAACGACTCAGTTCCAGGAGGTAGAGTTAAAGCAAATACCACGAGAGGATAATGACCGAGCAGATTCACTTGCAAAGTTGGCCAGCTCCATCCATGAGTGGAAGAACATGAAAGTGCTGGTACAAGATCTTTTGGTCTCACACATAGCAATCAACAGTATAATGAATTTGGAGCCTTGTGTCATATCTGATTGGCGGGAGCATATCATTAAATTCTTGAAAAATAAGGTGTTGCTGTTAGATCCAAAGGAAGCTGCTCGGGTGAAGAGAATGGAGAGGCGTTTTGTGTTGACAGAGGGCAAATTGTTCAAAAGGGTATTTTCAGCTTCCTTCTTGCAATGCACATCAACGCAAGAAGGAGAACATTTACTAAAGGAAATTCACGAAGGCTGTTGTGGGAATCATTCGGGAAGTAATATGTTATATCAGAAAGCCCTTCGGGCAGGATATTATTGGCCCAGTATGAGAGAAAATGCCGAAGGAATTGTTAAAAAATGTAACAATTGCCAGAAACATGCAAATTTATCTCACATACCCGCAGAGGTCTTAAATAGCAGTATCACTTCCTGTCCCTTTGATCAATGGGGGATGGACATCGTCGGACCTTTTCCCCTTGCCACGGGGCAAAGAAAATTCCTCCTAGTAGAAGTAGAATACTTTACGAAATGGGTGGAAGCCGAGCCTTTAGCAAAAATAACTGAGGAGGAAGTCATCAAATTCTTATGGAGGAGCATAGTATGTCGGTTTGGAATACCGAGGAGAATTATTTCGGATAATGGAAGGCAATTTCAGGGAAAGAAAATACAGGAGTGGTGCGAAGAGATGAAAATTAAGCAAATATTCACGTCAGTAGCCTATCCACAATCAAATGGACAAGTCGAAGTTATTAACCGTATTCTATTACATGGGATTAAGACGAAGCTGGAAGGGGCCCGAGGAGAATGGGTAAATGAATTACCTGGAGTCTTGTGGGCATATCGAACAACTCCTCGGGTATCTACAGGGGAAACTCCGTATAGTCTAGTATACGGTTCGGAGGCCCTCATTCCAGCAGAAATTGGGGTTGAGTCTCTCCGCGTACAATGTTATGATCCAGAGCAGAACGAGGTTAAGAGAATGCAAGAGTTGGATGAGATTGATCAGCTAAGAGAACAGGCTGTAGCAAGAACAGAGCTATATAAAGTAAGGATTACCAACGCCTATAACCGAAGGGTTCGATCAAGAACATTTCAAGTTGGTGATTTAGTGTTACGAAGAACAAATCCTGCTGGGGAGGTGAAAAAGTTGGCACCCAAATGGGAAGGGCCGTACAAAATTAAGGAAGTAATCGGAAGAGGAGTATACAGGCTGGAAGATCATGAAGGTCGGAAATTGGTAAGACCTTGGAACATTCATAACCTGAAGAAGTATTTTGTGTAATCTTTTTTTTTTTTATTTTATTGTTGTTTTATGAATTCAGTAGTAATAAAATGAAAGTATTTGATTCATCGAGTTTGTTTGGAATTTTAGTTGTTTACTCGTGGGATCGGGATGTTTGGTCCACGTTTAAACATTACATTATCATCGGTTTACTCGTGGGATCGGGATGTTTGGTCCACGTTTAAACATTACATTATCATCGGTTTACTCGTGGGATCGGGATGTTTGGTCCACGTTTTAAACCTAAAATTGCCCAAGTGTTTGTGCTCGGGGTAGCGAGCTGTTCGGAATTTTAGTTGTTTACTCGTGGGATCGGGATGTTTGGTCCACGTTTTAAACCTAAAATTGCCTAAGTGTTTGTGCTCGGGGTAGCGAGCTGTTCGGAATTTTAGTTGTTTACTCGTGGGATCGGGATGTTTGGTCCACGTTTTAAACCTAAAATTGCCCAAGTGTTTGTGCTCGGGGTAGCGAGCTGTTCGGAATTTTAGTTGTTTACTCGTGGGATCGGGATGTTTGGTCCACGTTTTAAACCTAAAATTGCCTAAGTGTTTGTGCTCGGGGTAGCGAGCTGTTAGGAATTTTAGTTGTTTACTCGTGGGATCGGGATGTTTGGTCCACGTTTTAAACCTAAAATTGCCCAAGTGTTTGTGCTCGGGGTAGCGAGCTGTTCGGAATTTTAGTTGTTTACTCGTGGGATCGGGATGTTTGGTCCACGTTTTAAACCTAAAATTGCCTAAGTGTTTGTGCTCGGGGTACCGAGCTGTTCGGAATTTTAGTTGTTTACTCGTGGGATCGGGATGTTTGGTCCACGTTTTAAACCTAAAATTGCCCAAGTGTTTGTGCTCGGGGTAGCGAGCTGTTCGGAATTTTATGCTCGGGGTAGCGAGCTGGTCGGAATTTTAGTTGTTTACTCGTGGGATCGGGATGTTTGGTCCACGTTTTAAACCTAAAATTGCCTAAGTGTTTGTGCTCGGGGTAGCGAGCTGTTCGGAATTTTAGTTGTTTACTCGTGGGATCGGGATGTTTGGTCCACGTTTTAAACCTAAAATTGCCTAAGTGTTTGCGCTCGGGGTAGCGAGTTTGTTCCAAGATACAAGCAAATGATTTCATTAATAAAAAAGAAAGAAGTACAATAAAAGATAAAAGCCCTATTCTATGGCTGGAATAATTCCTCGGGGAGGCTCTCCAGAGCAGCATTAACATCAAGAAAATCTTTGGAAGCTCCTTCGGGCGGATAGCCCTGAGATCCAAATTGATTGACACATGCTTCAAAGCCATGATAAAAAAACTTGTAAGCACGGTCAGCCACCATGCTGCTATACTCTGGAGACTTCAAAAAGTCTGCTTTCTTCGAAAGCCATAGTTCTTCCGCACGAGCAGCTGTGGAAGATTTCTCCTGAGCCAGCTGCTCGGAGACAGCTTGATGTTGCTCAGCCAGGGCTTTATACTGCTCTGACAAAGAAGAGTTAGCATCTTCCAGAGCAGCAAACTTTGTCCGCTCCTCTGCTAGGACCTGCTCTGCTTTGTCCCGAGCCGATACCAGGGCCGAGTGCCGCTCCTCTAAAAGGCTCACCGTTTTCTTCAACTCCTCACCCATACCCTCTAACTGCCGGATGCGCTTCTGATTTTGCCCATCAGCCAACCGAACTGAATGAAAACGAGTGAGAAGCTCACCCGCCATCATGTGAGCCTGCATCATATCATATATAAAATTAAAATAACAAATGAAGGTATTGAAAGAAGACAAACAGAACAAATTAATGGGCATAAACATTTACCTGGGTAAAGGAGGAGGAGAAGTCGTTCACCAAGTTGCTGAAGGCCAGCTCCCCGAGGTATTTTCGGTCAGCAGGGTTAGGGGTATAGCACAGCATGGAATGGGAGGCTTTGGGATCGGGTTTTTTCAGTAGTGGAACAGTAGGGGAGTACGTCCACGAAGGGATATGGTATCTCGAAGAAGGTCGAGATACACCGAGAGCGGGTTGAGAAGAGGCTCGAGGTTCGGAAGGGATGAGGGAAGAAGAAGTTTTCTTAGTAGGAGGTGCTTGGGGCGAGGAACTTGGACCTTCGGGAGTAGTCTTCCTCTTGCGATGAAGAGCATGAGTCTTCTCAGGTGAAGCCTTCTCCTCAGAAGGAGTCAAAATCTCAATAGAAGGGGAGGTGCAGGAATAGCAGCAGCCTTAGAAGTTTGGCCCTTTTGGCTCTTCTCCCTTAGCTTCTCGGCTATCATTGCCTTCATCATTTTTGTTTCTGAAAAGAGCAGAGAAATATTAGTCCGAACATGATAAGTTAAAAGTTAAACGAAGAAGATTACTTGGAAAGCACTCACCGAGGGACATTTTCAAGGATACACCCTTGGGGCTCAATTGGAACAAGTATAGCAGTCCGTCGTCAATCAGCTCCATCAAATTATAACACTGATCGCCAAGTGCACGACGAACCGACAAATACGGTTCCTCCTCAAGGTGACCCTTGATCGATTTCCCCCTCGGGAGACTTTCCCTCCACTCCATAGGGCAATCCCAAGGCTGGAGGGGACGAACAAAGAAGTAAGAGTTTTTCCAATTTTTTATAGACGAGGGGTATTTTTTTAGGAAGCCAACCCCTGTCCTTGAGGAAAAGTAAAAAAGCCCGATCTCTTTCTTGTTCAGTTGGAAGAAACAATGAAAAAGCTCGGGAGTAGGGGTAAAACCCAGATAAGAAAGAACTATGAAGAAGCCTGCTAAGAACCTATAGCTATTGGGAAATAATTGACTAAGGGAAACACAAAAGTAGGAGGCCACTTCAATAAAGAAAGAGGGGACGGGAAAACGGAGCCCTCCTCGGAGTTGGTCTATATAGAAAGGAAAATACCCCTTAGGGGGTAAGTGGGGACGAGATCCAGAAGGGGGAGCAATAATAGAAGTCCCCTCGGAAATCCCCCATTTAGTTCGGATATTGATAAGATGCTGAGGCAATTTAACCTCTGACTCGAATATCTCGAACCAAGGAACCCTGGCTTTAACCAAATCTCGCTCCGTAGCACGTTTCTGCTCTTGTTTATGAGCAGCCGACGCAGCAGAAGAGCTTAGGGTTTTGTCACTATCGAAAGAGGAAGAGGCTTGAGGAGAAGGGCTAAGAGCATCTCCTTCGGTAAACCTATCTATAGCTTGCAATGAAGAATCAGCTGAGGAAGAAACCATACTTAAGTGATTAAAAAGAAGGGAACTGGTGAGACAAGTTGTTCGATCGTCTGGTGCTAGCTCGGAAGCAAAATGCAGTAAAGTAAAAACAAATGAAGAAAATGGAGAAGGTATTTATAGAGGGGACCATGTGAACAGTCATTTAATCCTTACCGTCCAAAAATAAGGGAATGGACGGTTATAAAGCAGCCTCGGGAAACGAAACGTCGCGCGGCATTTAAAATATCTTTTAAATAGTTGGGCGGGAAAAAAGGGCGGCAAAAATATCCCGAGCAGGTCAAGTTTGGGATTTTACCCGAAGACAATAAAACAAGACTTCAAAGGTCTCGTCTTGCTTTACTTTAGGGGGGTGAGGTGATGTCATATGACATATTGACCTCCTCGGGTAAAATCCCTCAAGGGCCGAACAAAGACATATACCGAACATAGTGCACCGAACGGAAAGCACCGAGCAGGGTTTGTACCGAACAGCTGTAACCCTCCTCGGTTTTATGGTCAAAGATTAGCGGAAGACCCGGGAATAACTGACAAATTAACCGGCGTGAATGAACGTGCAATAATGGGGCGCGGATTTCTCGGACGTGTGGGGCTCCAGTTAAGCCACGATCAGAGGACATCGTGTTCCGGATCTCCCGCGAGTCAATCACTAGGAATAGTCCTATAAATACCCGCGGATGTCATCACAAGAGGGGTTGGAATTTTCTGGGCAAAAAGACTCCGAAGAGAGCAAAATTTATGTCTGTTCGGTCTTTTTTTTTTATTTTTATAAACAGTTTGTGTAAGTCATTGAACAATTATTTTTTGTGTCTAGAGAGTCCTGTAAATCATCAATATTTATAGTGGAGTTTTATACTGGACTAGGTCCCGTGGTTTTTCTCTCAATTCGAGGGTTTTCCACGTAAAAAATCTTGGTGCATTCCTTTTATTTTGCGTAAACACCTAATTCTACCAAACACGTAAAATAACGGATCACATCAGATAGATTTAATCAATATAAATTATTTTCTAAAATTTCTTTTTTGGGTTTCTGGATAATCCCGTAGCCAGCATATTCAACATTAATCAACATTTAATTGAGTATTCGTAAATATATTTACATTTACATTACAAATTTGAATTATTATTTTTCCTCCATTTTTAGTTTTTTATTTTTTTCGAACCGCAACATTTGAGTGGTCAAATTTTAACTTTTTAATTTTTGCATCTTAAATGTGAAAATAAACAGTTCACCCGCTCATATCTCACACACTGCTTGGCTTGCTCCTCCCACAAGTATGATCAAGATTAATGTTGATGCAGCGGTTGAAAGTGACTTGCACAATTTTGAGGTGGGAGTTGTTGGGCAGGATGCTTCCCCTGTGATAATATTTGCGCTTGCCTATGTTTTCTCGAGGCAATTTGCAACTCATATTGCAGAATCTTTTATTATGCTTGACAACTGTAAGGTTAGTGCAAGATTTTCATGCGGCCCTTCTACTGTCGAAATTGATGTCCTTTCAGTTGTGCTAGCTCCAGAAGCTATGATCATTGCGTCCATTCGTCATGCTTGCCAATCACAACATCCAATTAATATTGAACATTGTCATCGCTCCGTGAATGGTGTAGCTCATGTTCATGCTAGTTTGCTCTTAAGAATGTACAAAATGCAGAGTTTGTGGACTCTTGTTCTGGGTTTTTTTGCTACTTTGCTCATAAAGACTTTCTTTCTGTTGTTTAATGGCAGTAATGATTTCCTAAAAAAAAAAAAAAAAAAAAAAACAAATCAAGTCAAATATATTTGTTGACTTGATTTGAGTAAAATCGAAAAGTTTTACCTTCTTTCTTTTATAAGAATTTGCCCAGTTCACGGTACATGCTTATACGATATCCCAAGTTATATCCCAATACAATATAACTTTCTTCTTGCGACGGTAAAATCAGTTGCAAGAAATTTGAAGTATAAATTTGTGCAAAACTAATAATGTTTTGACCATTGTATTATTGGCAAAGACGCTAAATCCATCCTCGAAGCACTCGTGGTGACTACTTGTGTATAATGACTAATAGTTTGACCGTTCCTGTCTTGAACTGAATTGGACCATTTCGGTTCCGATCAACGCAATACGTTAACCATCATGATCCATATGATTGTTAAAATAATGTTTAACGAAACAATATACGGAAATAAATTAATAATTCCATTTCAAAGGTAAATTACCGACATTTTTAAGAAAGAATTATACAATAAAATCTCTATAAAATAATAATATGGGACTGTGAAATTTTATTAATTTATCGATTTAATTAGTCTTTTTTCGATTCAGCGAGTTTATCATGAAGAAGATATTAATGAGATTGAGAATATATTAACGATCTTGGTTACTGCAATAAAATGATGTCAAATCACCTGTTGGATTACACGTGATGAAAATGATGAATGTTCAAATATCCAAAGCTTAGAAGAAATTGTGGCTAGTGTTATTGAAAATCTTGTTGAGGATGATGCTCGCACGAAGCATATAGAAATTGATTTTCACTTTGTTTGTCAAGGTTGCTCGCAAGCAGTTGGATCTATTTGTAAAAAAAATATCAGATTGAATTAACAACTATCTCTGCTTGCTTGGAAGAACACACAGTAGAGAGCCTTAGACGTCTATTTATAATCCTATAATAAGTATATTCCAACTTTTCTTTACAAGTCTTTCGTCTCATAACATGAGGGATATAATTGGTTAGTAGATTTTATGAAAAAATCGAAGACTAAATCTTCCCGTTTTCGGGCAGAATCTACTTCAAGTAATGTGTTTTCACCTCTTTGGTCACCTCATTTAGTGTGTGATGCAAATCCGAGCTCACTTAATTGAGTGAATTAGACTTTTCTGGCTAGTTAGTAAGGTGCTATGGCCTAAGTACCTTTAGAACCAAGCACACGAAAATGAAGCACTCATAGCCGCAACAACTATTAACAATTGTGTTGTAATTCAATAACACAACACCAGAGTTTTTTAACGCCATGAGAAAAGTTAGAGGTGTAATCAACCTAGATTTAATTTTCGAGAAAAAAAATAAACAGCAATATATTTATATTTTACTAAATTGTCCAAAATATGTTTGTAAGTCTAGAAAATTATTAATTTATGATATCGACGGGACTATATATTTATGTAAGGGTCATCCTAAAAATTATTATCTTATTCATTTATCAGAATTACTAAAATTTTAAACTGGCCCAAAATAGGAGCGGAAAAAACAATCATTTTAGTTTATGAAGATTTTACCGTATATATCTTAAAATTTAATAAATAAATCATATGCCAATCGGAGTATCAAAAAGATGGCATACCTAAGACAAGGCCTACTATATCTCTATCATGGCTATCTCTATCATAATTCCTGGGCAATGTCACCTTACTTGACCACCCCTCATTTCACATTGTCACATTTGGCATCTATTCTAACATTTACTGACATTAGATATCTTCATGTTAATGGTGATGGACCCAAATCAATTGTATCCCTCAAGAATAAATAGCCATTGAATCTTCAAAGAGCTCCATAGTTATCATATAATCAAAGGCCCCATCATATGGTAGAATCTCTTCTCATTTACTTGATATTGTGACAGATTAATACTTCTCTTTCTCATTTGCTGCTTCTAAAAAGTTAGTCTGAGATTTAAACGAGTTTCCGCAAAATTAACCATCACTTCTTTTTTTAATTTAATTCTTCGTATTTAAAAATAAAAAATTTAAAAAAATTGGACCAGTCCCAGTCTATACCGGGTTTCAACTGGGCAGGATATATCTATGTGAACCGGGCCTGGGGTGACCTTTGTCAAAAAAAATTCTTACAAACACCGGATTTTGATCCCACTTATGCAACAATATAAAAAAACGAAATAAATCAGACATGTCAACCAAGGTTAATCAAATCATGGTAAATATAGGTTTGAGGTTGAAGCCTTGAAGGAATTATTTCTAATTTTATCGAAGTCGTTATACCATAATTCTCTTGATTTTATCGTTTATTTTACTTGACTATATTAACATGATTCAAGTCTTTACGTGATAGTTTTTTTTTTTTTTTTGATAACGGGAAGGGGAATTTGTTGTGTACAGGGCTCGAAACGAGCTATCCCACCTTTCGGGTCAAGATGACAATCATAATGCTATGCATGTGGGTGTATGTGATAGTTTTTCAAAAATACATGTGTGTGAATATTAACCAGCCTCAATCTTTGATGCTGTATATAATGACGATGCATGCGTTTTATAATTATGCAACAAAGAATTGATGGAAACATGAAAAGGGGGAAGTATTTGCTTCCAAAATTCCATTTTCACAGTAAATCCTATGCTATTGGTGGATATCCCAAAAAGCTACGTTAAGTTGTCAAAAATCTTGACAATAAATAATTTAGACTCAAAGTTACTTAAATATTACAATGACACCTCAAAGTTTCTACATAAATATAATATATTGCTTATCACATATTAAAATTTAAAATCAAATACATTATACGAGAGAGAACAAGTGGTCTTCTGTCTAGCTGGAATGAATGATATTGACGGTTAAATTCTTGCTAGCCTACGAACAATTCTCAAATGATAGATCTAAGGGTGAAAATTGATTTGGTTTCATAGAAAACAGTGAACTCACATAGCTAAATCAAAAGTGGACCCTTGGATATAGTATGAGTACTCTCATTGATCTATGGGTCAGGTATGGATCGAATATGGTAGGATCCAAGACCCGACCCATTACGATTTTGAAAGACCCTAGACCCCTCTCGCCCTGTTTAAATCTAAACTCATACCTGAATCTAATCTTAGCGTATACCCGAATCTAACGGGTCAGACCCGTTAAATAATTGTATTTATACTATTTTTGACATCTCTAATTTTTAACTAATATAATTATTAAAAAATTGAATAGTTCAAATTGTGGTTTTTATTACAAAACAACTCAATTAATATATTATAAGGATACAAAGTTATATATATATATATATATATATATATATATATATATATATATATATATATATATATATATATATATATATATATATATATATATATGGTTGAGTCCAGTCCGGGTACCCTGATCCTTTATCATCTCTAGTCATATTGTGAGCATCTCATGTTAGATATTTTCAAGGTAGTATCATAAAACGAAATACTCAAAAGTCCAAGATCTACAACATGTTAAATCATTAGAATTCATAGATATGAAAATATAAATATACCTGGATCCATTGCAAGCGATTGAAAACTGTATGAGGAACTAACAATCGATTACGAACTTATGAACATGAACCATGTGGTTTGTGGTCTTCCTCAACCAAATCTCTTTATTCCTCAATGTGATCGTCATCTCTCTTTGTGATTGGGAGAATTGAAACTGTGTGCGATTTGGTATATTGAGAATCATAACCAATGGAGTCATTATATATTGACAAACTAGGGTTCCCATAAAATCCTAATTAGTCAATATGTGTATCTATTTAATAAGCTCATATCAAATTCAATAGTCTTGGGCTTACAATATTAGATCACTTAATTTCAGTCCATTAATTTAAATAGCTAATATTATTGGATATAATATGTCAGCCCAACAATAGTTTAGAAAGCACACGGTTTTCCTAACAATCTCCCACTTGGGCTACATATCATCCTGAATCAATTATATCACAAATTCATTAGGCGCGCATCTGTATGCTATTTAACCTTAGACTACTTCTGAACAATCTGGTACATCTTATATATTAATAATTGAACCACCGTAGCTTTTATCATAATACAGTCGTGGCTAAATCACGTTAATCACCATATTAGTACACTCAATGACATAGATCAAATATGGATGAGTAGCATGAAAATTACATGTAATGTGATATCAGACATTTATATTTCCAACTGGTCCTACTTTACTCTTTATTGGGATCATTCCAAAGTTCTTAATGCAATGCGAACATTGCAAATAGAAAACATAAGCGAGTTCATAAACAGGATCATATAACCATCAACTTTATTCTGCAGAAAATCAAACAATTCAATGTATGACATCAAACACATAGTATAGAAAATGACTCACACTAAACCAAGGTATCATCAGAAAGAAGGCCTATATATGAGCAGTGTGCTCATGAAAGACCTTAGGCGTCAAGTCCTTGGTTAATGGGTCTGCTAGCATAGAATTTGTCCCTGTATGTTTTATAGAAATCTGTTTATCCTGAACTCTTTCATTAACAACCAGAAACATAATGTCAACAAACTTTGACTTTGTCGAACTCTTATTATTGTTGGAGTAAAGCACTGCTCCAACAATAAATCTTTAATGGCTTGTCAATGCCATCTATCAGTCGCAGCCAAGTGAAATGGTTCCGTAGCCCGCATGGTTAGACTCCTCATAGCAGGCAATGAACTCAGTAGCCATGGTCGAATAAGGTACAAGAGTCTGTTTAGCAGACTTCCATGATGTAGCTCCTCCAGCCATCATAAAATGTATCTTGATGTGCAGTGTCTGCTATCTTGGCATCCAGCAAAATCGAAGTCAGAGAACCCGATGATCTCTAAACTATCTAATCTCCAATAAGTGAGTATATAGTCTTTTGTTCTCCTCAAATTACCACAACACGTTTGGCTGATGTCCAATGTTGCTTACGGATCACTTAAATATCTGTCTAAAACTGCCACAATAAATGCAATATCGGGACGAGTATAAACTTGAGCATACATCAAACTTCATATTGCTGACACATAAGGAATATTTTGCATCTCTTATCTTTCAAGGTCATTATTGAGGCATTGTTTGAGACTAAATTTATCTCCTTTAGCAATGGGCGTGTCTCCCGGTTTCTATCTTTCATGCCAAATATGCTCAAAACCTTATATAGCTCTTTTGCGATAACCCAAGGATACCTAGAGAGCGATCTCTTAGTATCTGAATACCTAATACAAAAGAGTCATCTCCAAGATCTTTCATTTCAAAATTCTTTATTAGAAATTTCTTGGTTTCTTGTAGTAAGCCAATATCGCCACTAGCGAACAGAATGTCATCGACATATAATATCAGGAAGATATATTCACTCTCACTAAACTTGTGATAGACACAGTCATCAACATCATTCGCCTCAAAATCGTACGAGTGATGACTTGATGAAACTTGTGATTCCATTGACGGGAAGCTTGTTTGAGACCATAGATGAATTTCTTCAGCTTACAGACCATAAACTTTGGATCTCCTGATACAAAATTTTCCGGTTGTACCATATAAATAATCTCATCAATGTTTCCATTTAGAAACATAGTCTTGACATCCATCTGATGTAGCTCCATATCAAAATGAGCCATCAATGTCATTATTGTTCTAAAAGAGTATTTCGAAGAGTTCCTTTATAGTGCCTTCCTTTACAGTAAAGCCTTGGCAACTAGACGTGCCTTATATCTCTCGACATTGCTCTTTGAATCCCTCTTGGTTTTAAATATCTATTTGCAACCAACGGGTGTCATACCTTTAGTCAATTCGACGAGATCCAAAACGTCATTGTCTTCATAGAATTCAACTCATCTTTCATGACATCAATCCACTTCTAAGAATTAGAACTCTGCATGGGTTGACAGAAGTTGATCGAGTCATCCTCTGTTAAGCCAATGCCATCCTCATGTTCTTGGATAAAGATGATATAATCATCTGGTATCACATTTATCCTCTCTCTACTAGATCTCCTTAGTGGCACTTGTTGAGGTTGTTGAGTTTGTCTATAGGTGGTGACTGAGGAATAATCTCATTGTTGTCTTGATCTTGAACAATGTTAGTGATAGTGGCCTGAACATCATCATCTAGTGTCAGACTTGTGTCTTGAATAACAATAGGTTTTGAGATCTGATTACCATCAATAACAAATTCTTCTTCAAAGAAAACATTCCTTAAATTTCCTTCCTCTCCAAACTCAATATCCTCAAGGAATCTATCATTTCCCATTTCAAAGAAGGATCTTGATGTGGGATTGTAAAACTTGTAGCCCCAAGAGCATTCAACGTAACCAACAAAATAACAGCTAACTGCTCTTGAGTCCAGTTTTCCTTCATGCGTTCTATAAGGTCGTGCCTCAGCTGGACAACCCCAAATGTGCAAATGCCTTATGCTAGGCCATTTGCCAGTCCACCGTCCATAGGAGGTTTTGGTAACTGCTTTACTTGGTACCATGTTAAGAATATATACTGCAGTCTTTAAAACTTCTCCTCATAGCGACTCTGGCAAGGAGGAATGACTAATCATACTCCTCACCATATACTTAAGAGTCTGGTTTTGTCGCACTGCAACACCATCCATACTGGGTTTGCCTGGCATGGTGTATTGCGAAACAATTCCACACTCATTGAGAAACTTTGTGAAGGGTCCTGAACGTTGTTCTCCTGCTCTATCATAGCTTCCGTAGTATTCACCGCCACTGTCAGATTTGACAACCTTTATTTTCTTTCCAAGTTGAAGTTCAACTCCAGCTTTGAAAGATTTGAAAACATCCAGGGATTGTGACTTCTCATGTATTAAATATAGGTAACCAAATCTCGAGTAATCGTCTATGAACGTAATGAAGTATTGCTGCCCACTCCATGAAGCTGTAGGGAATGTACCACATATATCAATATGTTTAGTCCTAAGACTTCTGTAGCTCTCTCGGCACCAAATTCTCTAATGTTCATTCCTTTTCCCTTGATGCACTCAATACAAACTTGAAAGTTTGTCAAATCTAGGGATTCAAGAATTCATCAGACACAAGCCTCTGAATTCTCTGTTTAGAGACATGACCTAAACGCTTGTGCCATAAGGTGGTGAAATTTTCACTTAATTTTTGCTTTGTACCATGTGAACTTGTTTGCAGTATTTCGTTATGGGAACTAACAATATCAAGCATATATAGATTATCAACCAAATAACCAGAACCAACAAAATTTGAATTTTGATAGAGAATAACTTCATTATTTCCAAATGAACAAGAAAAACCTGATTTGTCCAAACAGAAATAGAAATTAAATTATGTCTAAAAGACGATGCAACAAATGTCGCAAATAATCAGATAAAACCCAGTTTTTATTTGTCATCTAAAAGTCCAGATGGACTACTGCAACTTTATTGCCATCCCCCACAAAGATGAATCTTTCAGCATCACTGAGCGGCCGACAATACATGCAATTCTTCATAGACATACTTATGTGAGTAGTAACACCAGAATCTACCCATCAAGTATCCTTAGGTGCATGAGCTAAATTAGCTTCAGAACAAACCAAAGATAGAAGCATACCCTTCTTTTCACACTAAGCGGTGTACTTGGAACACTCCTTCATGTGTCCCGGCTTCTTACAGAAGTAAGATGTAAATCCCTCATCACGTTTCTTTAGTTTTTTTTGTTGAAAAGAACCTTTTGCAGAATCCTTAGCTCTCTTTCTTTTCTTATTCTGAGATGTTGATGCCAAATGAGCACTCTCAGTCTTATCTGCTGTTGCTTCTCTTCCTCTTGCACACAGTGAGATATAAGCTCGTTGAGGGACCATTTGTCCTTCTGAGTGTTATAACCCACTTTGAATTGCCCAAAGTGCGCAGGAAGTGAAATCAAAACCAAATGCACGAGCAAGTCCTCAGACAGCTCCAACTTAAGTGACTTGAGTTTTGATGCGAGATGAGACATCTCCATTATGTACTCCCTTATGTTCCCTTTGCCCTTATATTGCATTGCAACAAGTTTTGTCAAAAGGATACTCACATCTGATTTTTCATTCTTGGCAAAATATTGCTAAATTTCCTCCACGAACTCCTTGGTGCTCTGGCCTGCAGTAATAGAGCCTTGAAATGCTTACGTAATGGAACGTTTCATAATCATCAAGCACATTCGATTATAGCGATTCAATTGCTCAATTTTACCCTCGTTAGGGTTTTCCGGAGTGAGAACGGGTTCATCTGACCTAAGTGCGAGATCTAAATCCATACAACCGAGTACAATCTCCACGGTTTCTTTCCACACCTTAAAGTTCATCCCACTCAGCATTGAAATATTAACGTGGACAAAAACATTTGTAGCAGTAGCAATAGAAACTGAATGAATAACAAAATAATTATGTCAAAATTTACTCAAAAATCCCGTATTAGGGGATCATCTCAAGATATCTAGCACAACAATAATTGATAGTCTTTTGACAGAGAAATTAACAGTGAGTGGTACTCGCAACGTCATAATCAAACATTGATAATAAATCCAGTCAAACAAATTTTATCTTGGGATCGACTATTATTCACATGGAAAACTTCATAAGCATCACATATTTATCACGACATGTGTATTTGTAATATGTTCAAACGGTAACCTTCCTTTGGGCCAATCACAATTCACTTATATTACAACACACAAATATATTTACATGTGTTAGTAATTTGGCCAAATTGCAACATTCATTTGGACCGATTACAATTCACATAAAGTTACATGCACATAAATATCTTTATGTGTGTTAGTAACTTGGCCAAATTTAACCTTCCTTTGGGCCGGTCACAATTGAAATAAATTACATACACACAACAACATTAATTAAATATGTTTATCTGGCCAAAAATAATAATAATATTCATTTGGGCCAATTATTTTTCGCATAGATTTTAAACACAAATAATTTATGCCTCAACATTATTCATTACCAAATATTTTAGCGAAAATAAATCAAAAGACAAGATTTCTAAATATGGCAAAATACCACATTTCAAAAATTTCAGATTTTAAAAATATTCACAGAACCAAACAGGACCTTAAATTGAGGAAAACCTAATCTTCAAATTTAAAACCCTAACCCTAATTACAAAACAAAAGTCCACGCCGAAGCCACCTCCACCGGCCATACCTGTAAGGCCGACGATCTCCCACGGTCCGGCGACAATAGCCGTACCATCTCCGAACCAAAATCGGCGTTGGGTAGCCATGAATCGCCCCGAATGGCCGCGATTTTTTACTGTTTCGCGTATGGCGCGTTTTCAGTCGGAAAATGGCCAATACACGAACAAAATCGACCGAAATCCGTGGGACCAAAATAAGCAAAAAACGCGAAAACGTAAATGGCAATTCGCCTGCCGATTATGTGACTGTTTCTGGTGGCTAGTGGAGCCTTGGCGGTCGTCCCGACGTGGGTTTTGACATGGCCATCTTATGCCGCAATAATCCGGCGACCAAAACCCTAATTCGAATTTCCCATTTGTTTAATTGGAAATTCGAAAATTTGAAGAACACGAAAAAAATTTCTTGAATCAGATCCACAAAAAATATATAATCCCAAAATAGGTCTGGAAATATTCATGGTGATTTAACATGAATATCGCTCAGATACCACTTGTTAGATATTTTCAAGGAATATCGTAAGATCAAATACTCAAAAGTCCAAGATCTGCATCATGTCAAACTCAGTAGTATTGGGTTTGCAATATTATATCACTTAATTCCAGCCCATTAAATTAAATAGCTAATGTAACTGAATATAATATTCAGCCCAATAATAGTTTGGAAAACCCATGATTATCCTAACATCTCATTCTCCGTTACGGACCGAAAAGAGTTTGAATGAAATGCTGAGTTTTAAACTGGTGGCTCTGCTGATTTCACTTGAAGAAATGACATTTTTGTGTAAAACTAATATAACCAGCGCGATATCACAGATCTTTGCAGGATCTCAAAATAAACTCCTTTGTTTTTGACAAAATTAAATCGATTAGCTTTGAGTGACCTTATCGTAATTCATATTCCTCCAATGCAATGGCTGCATCTTTCATCTTTTCCATAGCACTAGACATTATGATCAACATACCATCTATTAGGGTTAGGTTGACGTTGCTTGCCCCTACTGCATTTAAGATTATCATTATTCATTTATCATCTATGTGGAACGTTCTACATGAATTGTGGATACACCTTAGGACATTGTCTTTAGGATAACATCAACATGACCATCCTTTTCTTGTGACCATTCAGTCCTAATCCCAAAGTCCAACGCTTTATAACTTGAGTTGATGGCAAATGAATGTTTGTTCATGGGAGTCGAGCTATTCGAATAATTGTTTGATTTCACACTAGATATCTTATAATTTGGTTGAATTTTTGTCGAGATTTCGTTTTACTAATAAAATCTAATACAAAAAAAAATTGTTATTCAAAATATAATATCTATATATGGGCTATCCATAGCATCTAATAGGGCCCACCACCCAAATTTTTTTTTAGAGGTATTTACGGGCCGGTACCAGGTGATGGAAGATAATTCATTTCAGTCAGCCAATTCACGTAGGTCCATTTTGGGGTAAAATTACCAAAAGGCAAACTGCCCTTCTTCTTCAATGTCCAACCTTCAATTTACACACTTCTCCTCCATTCTTTTCATTCTCTCGTCAAATTCATTCCTCGCAAACAAACATCATCATCGATTTTTTTATCAGTACATTCAACTACAGCTCATTATTCAATATTCAAAGCATCATTCCAACAAAAATAATATTATCAGCTCCACGTTCATGGAAGTCAATGCGCGACGATCATTGCTACGAAACTCGGAAACCCTAGCAATTTTCGGATCTGAATCCAGTTCTGACGATAGGAAAAGCTTTATCAACTCAACCACGGCCAATATTAGTCTCAGACGGGATGAAAGGCGCTGCTGTTCATCCTCCTGGAAACCCTAACAATCTTTCAGATCTAATTTCAGAACGTACAACATCATTACATAAAATCGTGCACCACCATGTTAAATAATCGTGCATCAACATGTTAAAAATTTGCTAAAAAATTATGCACCCCCATTACAAAAAATTGTGCACCCCACATTACAAAAATCAAGTGCATCACATTGACAAAAAATCATGCACCCTTGCATGTTAAAAAATCATGCACCCACATTACAAAAATCAAGTGCACCACCATAACAATAATCGTGCACCCCACTTACAAAAATCGTGCACCCCCATTACAAAATCGTGCACCCCCTATTACAAAAATCAAATGCACCACCTTGACAAAAATCGTGCACCCAATTACAAAAATCGTGCGACAACATGTTAAAAATCGTGCACCACAATGTCTATAAAATCGTTCACACCCATAACAAAAAATTGTGCATCCTTTCATGTTAAAGAATGAAATTGCTTTACAAAAAATTATGCACCCCCCATTACAAAAATCAAATGCATCACATCGACAAAAAATCATGCACCCTTGCATGTTCAAAAATCAGGCACCCCCCATTACAAAAATCAAGTGCACCACAATTAAAATAATCGTGCACCCCACTTACAAAAATCGTGCACCCCCCATTACAAAATCGTGCAGCCCCTATTAAAAAATCAAATGCACCATCTTGAAAAAAATCGTGCACCCAATTACAAAAATCGTGCAGCAATATGTTAAAAAATCGTGCAGCAACATGTTAAAAAATCGTGCACCACAATGGTTGGTGCATGATTTTTGTACACTGATGCACGATTTTGGTACATTAAGGTGCACTTGATTTTAAGCACGATGGTGTAGTTGAATTTTTGTAATGTTGGTGCACAATTTTTAATCTTTTGGTGCATGATTTTTAATATTGTGGTGTACGATTGGACATTGGTGCACTAAAATGAGACATTGCTGAACTAACATTGGAAAACCGTGCACCATAAATCATGCACCCACGGGAAAAAAAACGTGCATCCACAAGCCAAAAAAATCGTGCACCACAGGCAAAAAAAAACGTGCACCACAGGCCAAAAAAACTAGTGCACTCATAGGCCAAAAGAATCGTGCACCACAGGCCAAAATCGTGCACCAATGTCGAATTTTAGTCGACCAATGTCAAATTTTAGTGCATTCAGTGTCGAATTTTAGTGGACCAATGTCCAATTTTAGTGCATCCAATGTCCAATTTTAGTGCATCAAATGTAAAATTGCGTGCATCCAAGGTCCAATTTTAGTGCATACAATGTTCAATTTTAGTGCATCTAATGTACAAAAAATCATGCACCAATGCACAAAAATATAATGCATCAATGTACAAAAAACCGTGCATCAATGTCAAAAAACCGTGCATCAATGTCCAAAAATCGTGCACCAATGCACAAAAATCATGCCCAATGTACAAAAAATCGTACATCAATGTCCAATTTAGTGTACCAATGTGAAACTTTAATGCATCCATGTCCAATTTTGTGTATCAATGTCCAATTTTTGTGCACCCATGTCCAATTTTTGTGCATCCAGTGTCCAATTTTTGGTTGATGTACGCACATGGTTAAAAAAATCGTGCACCAAATGTATGAAATTTTCAGAATTTCAGAATTTTTACCCATGATGCACGAATTTTTTGCCCCAAAATTTTTAAAATTTTGTCAAGTGCTGCACGATTTTGTCCCCAACAAGTCTATATTTTTAAACGTCAATTGGTGCACGTTTGAAATGAAAGCAACGGTGCACGTGTTCTTTTCTGAAAATATTCAGAACTCTCCACATCCACCCAACAAGACGCACACTCAATCTCAATGCCATCTTCAAATCATTTTCTTCTTAATCCACCATTACATATATACAGGCCGTATTAACAAATAAATAGACGAGCAATTAGGGTTTCAAATTTATCAAAGGAACAAAACTCAAATTGTGTATTACAGATGTATATGAACGTACATCATACTATAACTAATCCAATCATAGAAAAAATCCATTTGAGGTTCACGATCTGCAAGGATATAGAAGAATTCCAGAATTTAGAATTCCATAATTTACAGTTCCAGAAATTCTTGCAGACCGTGATGCACGAGTGAAGAAGATGCGCGCGAAACAGGAGGGCGACGACGGTGGCGGCGGAGGTTGGAGCTTCCGTAGCGGCGATATTGATGGTGGTGGGAGGGATGAACTGAAGAATGTGGTGAAGAACAAGTGTTTTGATCGCAAATAATTTTGAAATTTGAAATAGGTTTGAATTAACATTTTTGATTTTAAGCTCATTTTGGTCCAAAAAAAATGTCAATATCTTTATGTTCAAAAATTGGACCTAGATGAATTAAGTTTCTTCAAAAGAGAATTTATATGCACCGTTGTTTTTTTGCCAGATTTAGTTGAAAAGTTGTTTTGAAACTGGTACCTTCCCACAATTTCCTCCTTTTTAGTGATTTTTATACATTTTTTTTAAAATTTATATCTTATCCTTAATTCTTTTTTTTTTCTTCTTACAAACGTAAATTGTAATCGTGGCTCCGCTCCTAGCATCAAATCGATTTAAAAAAGCTAACCATACGTAAATGGAGATGATTGAATATTTCTCCTACATATTATTACTCACACAAAGCAGATAGCTTCTTATGATGAAGCCATAGACAGACAACAAAGATATATGCTCTATTACAAAAACAAAGGGTCACGCACTTCAGAGCCTACAATATATCCTTAAATCGGCACAATTCTTCATAACTCCAAAAAGTCTCCCCAAATTCCTCTCCGAACCAATCAAAATCGTCCATGTGGCACTCGGAAACTGATATATTTTGGACATCCATTGCTTGCCTGTAATTGCCATGAATGCTAACGTTGTAACAATCTTCCTCAAGTGAGTTTCCACAAGCAAATTTCGAAATTTCAGGAGACATTAATGTCACTAAAGAATTAGTGCCCGTGTCTCTTGGATTTGGGCAGGGTGAGTGGAGGGGAACATGGCTAAGAACTGATGAAGGGGCATTAATTTTTTGAGATTCCATGGTTGATATTGAGAACGAACAAGAAGAAGAGGATGCTAGTGATGAATTTTGTTCCACTTTTTCCCTCAATCTTGGCATCCAAAATTGGTGGATCGCTTCGAGAAATTTCTTGCTATTGGAATCCACATTAAGTTGTCGTGCCTGCTTCTGTACCCTCGTTCTCCAGTGATTCTTGATTTCATTATCGGTTCTTCCCGGTAAATGTTGCGCAATTTTTGACCATCTATGTTATCAAGGAATATAAGGTTAAAAAGCATCAAGATTATACAAGTTTATGATTGTAGACTGTAAAGGTATGGTCAGAATTTAAATTCAAAGATTTATTTACCTATTTCCCAACTTGGAATGAAGTTCAAGAATCAAGAGTTGTTCATGTGGGGCAAGGTTTCCGCGTCTAATGTTAGGCTTCAAGTAATTTAACCATCTTAACCTGCAACTTTTCCCTGTTCTCTTGAGCCCTGCATGCGTACATCCAACATAATACAAACATATAATTTAATTTTAAGAAATTAGCTCCTCAAGACTGGCTAATAATAATAATAATAAGTTTTTGTTGAATTTTTTTTGTCTATAATGTTTTGTATACATGTGTTTATTATGCCAAATATGAAATCATCCTAAAATTAGAATATGAGAAAATCAAAGTAGCATTTTATAATATAATAAATATAAAATATAAATCTTTTTCCACTCGCTTTGAACACATTAATCTATGTGTAAAAAGGGGTTTTTGATAACGAATCCTTTATGATTTTTCAAATAGATATTTTGTATTCATTTGGTTTGAAAATAAGCAGTTTACGCAATGTGGTTTTTAAAATAGAAGTTTACACCTCGTGTTTTGAAAATACCCAACCCTAAGTTTTGAAAATATGTGCAAAACACTTCATCTAAGGGGGCCTTATATTATGGTATGCAAACTACATGGGTAAAATGTCTGTTTTGTAGACCACATAGAGATAAATGGAAACCACATGGATGTAAACTGCTTATTTACAAACCACAAAAGTAAAACGTTTATTACTATCAGTGATACCACGTGAGGGTAGATTGACATTGACTCATAAAAAACTATAAAACGATAGAAAAAGTAAACATTTTTATTAATTCAATCTCAAGAAAGTATGCGCAGGAAATTTAGGTTATGTTTGTATCGATGGATTTGATTTGGGTTGAATGATTTGATTTGGAAAATGATTTGGATTATGAATTTCAAATAAGATCCAAGATTGATGGATTCGAAATCCATTATAATTACTATTGAAAATGTTTAACGTAATCTAGAGTGTATTTGAAATTCACTTGAATTTGTTCATCTGAACAACTCAAGGAATTTGAAATTATGGATTTCAAATCCATCATTTCAAATCCATCAATCCAAATGTACCATTAGATAAAAATATACCTGCAGATTTGGCCAAAAAATTCCAGCGGCCTTCGCCATGGGAAGTTATATATTGAATAAGAAGATTGTCTTCTTCGAGGGTCCATGAACCTCTTCTTAGCTCAATTTCGCCTTCGTATGTATTGTTGGTTAAGCTTTTAGGGATTCTTCCTTTACTCATTGTGAAAAGGGATGAATTTTTGGGTGGAGTGTTATGTGTACAAGTGAAGTTTGAGTGGGTTTTATACAGTTACACTTTTTTTTTTTTTACCAATGACCTAGCTAAAGCCTAAAAGAGAAGGAAAAATGGACCCCATTGTAAGAGAAAACTAAATTTTTTATTTTTTTTAAATGAAATTATAGTTTACAAATTTGTACATTTCTGAGAATAGAAATTTGTCGTATGACAATATTTAAAAATGAGATTATATTTGAAATTAGTGTATTTATGTCAAGTTTTCCTTAAAAAAACTGTGGGATTGACTGGACTTATATGTAGAGACACTAGCGGTAATAAAATTAAAGGTAAATTTTAAAAAATAATTCTATAGAATATGGCTCTGCAATACTAGTCCCTAAATTTTTTGGACTAATCAAATATATTCTCATAACAATTATTTTTAATCAAAAAGTCCCAATCTTTTGTTTTTAATAAATATTAGTCTCGAACTTTTGTTTTTAATCAAAAGTGATCTCAAAGCCCCCATTAGATCTGGATTAAAGTTGTTAAAAACATTTATGTGAGACTGTATTTATTAATGAAACTATTATTTAAAAATAAGAATATAAATACCAAAACTCAAAATGAACAACTTGAAATCCCACCCCAAAAAAATTAAATGAGTCCAGATTTTTGGCTTCCTCACCAATTTATGGGTACATTTTGTTAATTCAAAAGATGGGGAGAAAATGAGAGATTAGTAAACAATCTGATGGGAACATCAAGGACTTGCGTATGAGTTAAAACCAAATTCTAATTTATACTGTTGCAAATTTAATTTTTAACTGTAATTTGATAAGAATATTTGAATTCTTCATCACTGTAGCAGGTTGAAGTGACTCTTCAGAGCCACATATTTGGACCATAATTGTAAATATATTTGACTGTTAAAAAAAATTATGACTATGAAGTTTCTTTGCTCTACGTTGGCTGAATTAATTGGTTTGATTTCAATATAAAAGTTGAACATTTTCGTGGGCTACATTGTAACTTCTCACTTAATCATTTTATTGTATACAGTAAAACATCGATAAATACATATTATTGGGATAAAAAAAATATTCATTTAGCGAGATTATTTATTTATCGATAAATGAATAAATCATTCATTTATATTATTTTATAAATAAGTTTTCATTGTAAAATGCATACATTGTATGTGGTAAAAAAAATTAAAAGACATCAATTAAAGTATTTTGAATCTAAAGAAGTTCAATTTTTTTGGTGAACTTATGCATTGAAAGCTAAGCTCATATACATACATTCTTTTAACTTATATATAGAATATGAAAATGTTTAGTCTTTAGCTATAAAAGGTAGAAGGTATATTCCAAATACATTACACATTCTTTCTCCTCTAATGACTTCTCATCATTTAAAAAGGAGTAAAGGAATCAATTTTAACCGATAAAATAAGGAGTGTAATTTGTGAGCATAAGAAGGAACATCCAATTGTTAGCCAAAACGAAATGCAAGCATGGGTGTAACAAAAGTTTGATTTGTCTATCATTCAGTCGACAATATCAAACACTCTCAAAAGATCATCTGAATATTTTTCCAATGAGGTGAGAAATAGTGATGTCAAAAGCTCATTATCGTCGTCGTTTTTATTCTAGCATCGTGCAGGGTCTTGAGGTTGAAGGACCAAATCCTGAAAAAAAAAAAAAAAAATTGAATGCTATTGATTTGCTAGCATGGCTTGAAAATTTGATGTGAAGGCAACAACAATTACGAATTGTTTTCGGCATTGCAAGATTCTGTCAGAAGAAGATAATGTTCCTGAACCAGAAGTTGATCAATTAGATGAAGACATCCAAGGATTAAGTGATGTCACTTCTAAATTACTCTATAGAAATGTGATGGATGTCGAATATCTTTTGAACTATCCTAGCGAGAATGATGTAGTTATGGAATCGCCTACAGAGAAGAAATTATACAGTCAATAATGAACAATGATGATGAAAATGATCCAGAGTCAGATGATAGTTGTGTTGTCGCAAATGTATCGTCAAAAGAGGACTTTCAAGCAATGATCACCTTAAACAACTACTTACTACAACATGGGCACAATATATCAGATGTTGTGTCTGTATTACAAAAAGTTAAAAATAATGTTCATTTTGTTCAGGTGGAAAGAAAAAAACAATCAACTATAGATGCATTTTTCAGAAGAAATGAATTCTTGTATGCGTATTGTTGATTGAATGAAAGGTTTTGGTATATATATATATATATATATATATATATATATATATATATATATATATATATATATATATAATTCAATAATTATTAATTTATATTTTTATTGGGCCCTTAAGGATTTAAATAATTTTATTAATTAATGCATTTAGCGAGGTTATTACCTTAGTCTATTGGCCCAAGTCGGGACCGAAATAAATTATTATATAAACGAGGTTATTACTTTATCGAGCATTCATTTATCGAGGTTTAACTGTAGTATGGATAATTATCATGCACAGGTAAATTAAAGTGATAAGTCTATTGCAGTTTCTGATTTTGTTAAATTTTTAGGTTCTACCTGTGAAGACCCAAAATCTTCAAACAAAAATCATGGATTTAATGACCACAACCAAATCAATGGTGTAATTATATTAGACCAAATTAATTAAGGGGCAAATTTTACAGGAAGGGATGTGATGACTCATTGAATTGACACATTCAAGTGCTTTGCCCCAAATCATGTTAGTCATTCAATGGCCTTTGCTCAAATCTAGTCATTAGTCCTTCAATGACATTACTCAAACATGACACTAAATGACAAAAGTCTAGGAATCTCCATTAATCATCCAACATTAAAAATACATCATACCACACCAAAGGATGCTTTATCCTACAAAGAAACATAATTTCGAAATTCATACACTCACACACAACAATTCAAAAACTTCAAATAAGAGAGGAGGGAATTCACACTACTTTCATAACCCGTAATCCATTCTATCACGCAACGAATATCCAGTGATAGTAAATGTGTTTTTGCTATGAATATCGTTCTTCGTATCTAAAATCTTACGTATGTGTTAAAGATTTTGATCGAACATAAATTATGAATATGATTTGGATCTGAAAAGTTATGAGAATGAATATGAACGTAAGGGCTTTGCAGGGCAATGTGATACGTGTGTAGGAGCCACCTCTTGAACCTGCGGGGCAAAGTGTCACATGCATATGAGTCACCTCTTGAACTTAAGAGCAAATTGATATACATACGGGAGCCACCTCTTGAATATGTGTAAGTTAACATGTGATTATGTGTGTCACGTCCTGAGATCGGGGTCGATACGCTCAGCATGTGGGGGACAATCGTGTTGACACAACATATATATAATAATTTTTCAGAACATATATCAAAATCAGAATAGAAACCGATATGAATAGACAAAACTGAACAGAGTTGATCTTCTTCAGAGCCAAAACAGAACAAAAATTTCATATCAGAATCATATATTGTATACTAGATAGCACATTAAATCATCTAGTTTCCTCTTAGTGCTGATATATATTCCCTAGACATAACCCTCCTAGAGACGAGGTCAGAACATCGGATAACCCACGAATAAAGGTTCTGGACTTTCTAGAACAACAATTAACCATCGTATCAGGGCAAAATAACGGTTATAAAACCCAATGCATCAGGGTTAGAAACAGAATTCGGAATTCCCTTTCGAATTGGATTTTGATAATTAAAGTGCTTCAGAATCATAGTTTTCATCAGAAACACCAGAGTTTCATAGTTTCAGAATACGTCACATATCAATTGGAATTTAAAAGCATACTTACAATTTCAAAATGAAATTGAAGATATTATAGCAAGACCACTTATAGTTTACCGAAGATGATTCTCATGGTCAAACAGACTTTGGTTTGCTACGAAACTGCTTCCGTTCTAGAAATTCGAGACTCTTATGTATTCAAATGAAACTCAAGACTCTTCATGTTTATTGATGTCTTGAATGAAACTCAAGGGCTGTATTTATAGGCAAATGTGGTTGAAAGTTAGGTGGTACCAACCGGGGGTTGAATTCTAACTAACCGGGGGTTGGGATCAAACCAACAAACTGGGGGTTGAATCAAACATGTAAGTGAGAACCAACCGGGGGTTGAAGATTGGTTGGTGATATGTATTTTTTTATCTCAGTTAATTCGAACACTTTATTTTTACGTTGAAAATTTACCATTTTATCGACATCATCTTGAATGCTTTGGGTCTCACATTCATCCCTTCTTATGAGAAGTTTCTTCATCGAAACTTGAGTTGTATATACAATATCATGCTCTTGTCATTCTTTTTCTTGTTTTGTCTAGCTTACTATAGCAATCACTATATCCTAATATCTATAAAGGTTGTCATATGGATTCAAATAAATATTAGATATAATTTGACGTAAAGAGGATGATGAAATGAAATTTTAGAGAGAATCTTACATGTTGAAAACATAATACTAATATCCTTATATAAAAATTGGTTTATTGCATTCCTTACGAACTCGAAATAATATAAACCTGAGTACTAATTAGCATAATAATCGATGTTTATGATCCATATAACTATAAGAAATAATCTATAAGGACCCCAAGTCCTAATCCCGTCATTAGAAAATTTATCATCTGAATCCATGCATACATTCATATCACTAGGGAATTAATATAATATGCTTCAATGGTAATGGTAAGCCGTCTATAAAATTTTCAGCATAAATCCTCTTAACATCCAATTCCCAACATAACTCAACTAGCATATGTATACACTTCAATGCACTAGCATATTCTCAAATTCATTAATGCAATTACTCTCTATTGAATTGCATGCATCACTCAAATGAAAAGAGAAGCATTAAAATAGCTATACAATCCATATATGCATATCACGAGCTCACAGACGAACATTGACAATAAATGTGTATCTACTTGTATAAGACACATTACTCTATACAAATACTGATACCTCAGCCCCAGAAGCATTCCCAATCAATAGCTCGAACTCATCTCCAGAGCCAATGTTGTAACTGTTCTACCTGTTTCAACAGAAACAGCCCCACACGGAGTGAGCATACCAATAGCACAATCTCAATATCATCAATCTCATAATTCATAATTTACAGAATATAAAGCTGTAAAGTCAGAAGGTACTCCTTGTAGGTACCATTATCCTATGGGATCTCCCATGCTATTCTTGTTCTCATAATAGCCAAAATCATCAAACTCCAAAATCAGTTAAACATTACATTGAATAACTAACTCATTCTCAAACCGCCAATTTCATAATCAAAATATAGCTAAATCATTACACTAATGATTTACAGAAATCACATATATCTCAAATAATAATTTCACAGTTTCATCAAATCGTATCACATCGCCCGCTCAATAGCGGCGGCACTCTAACCTCTCGCACGCTCAACAGCGACGTCATCATAACCAATGCTTGCTCAACAGCGACAACATCATACTCATTGCTCGCTCAATAACAACATCACCATAATTCACAATATGCAATAACTCATCACAACAAGAATATATTATTCTCTAACAATGACAATAATATATTTAATTATGCTCGTATGTTATACATCCCTTATGATCGACAACATTATTTAGACATTCTCGTCATCCAGAGGTTCGTATGATATCTATATCGAATATCAATTTAATATTAACATCATAGTAATAACCCCTACAATAACATCATAATCGCATAGATTCAACATGCTTCCCATCATACTCATTCAAAAATATCGTACTCCGGATACTAATCAAATCATCACATTGATCAATTATTAAATTGAGTTATCATTTAACTCAAACATGCAATGCATGTCTTACTAAGGTTCAATACTTGTAACCTTATCCCATTGTCAATAAAACTTCCCCAAAAGTCATAATCATCATCAAAATAGACTACACATGATCATATCTCAAAATTCCCAACAAAATATAAATTTTCAGAATTTCAGGACAGAGATCGATCTCTATCATTATAACGATCGATCTCTAGAGGCAGAAACATTTTTTTTGCCAAATTTTCACTTTCGACGATCGATCGCTCCTTTCCCAGCAATTGATCGCTGAGCATTATTTTAACGGGCGATCGATCGCTGAATACCTAGCGATCAATCCATGTAACTATTCAACGTCACCAAAATTGATTTTTTTCCGCACGATCGATCGCTAGCCCTGGTTTTTGCCAAAACTTCAATTCAATGGCGATTTTCGAACCCATACACAAAACCAACACCCCCAACACCCATAATACTTCAAACACTCCACTAAAACACATAAAAACATTACATACATCACTTTATCAACTTCTTCAAATTCCCCCAAAATTCAAACCCAAATCAAACCATAACCAAACACTACAAAACTACTATCAAATCGAAGATAAAAGATAGGGGAAGAAGATTACCCAATTATTCGCTCGAAAATCCCACAAGAATCGAGCTTGCTGTCGATTTTTTCATCAAGGGGGGAAATGGGGGAAGAGAGAGGTGAGAGAGAGATGAGAGAGTGTGAGCCGGGAGGAAAAATGATTGAACACCAAGTCCACTTGGTATATGTTGGGTTTTAGGAACCGAATAATCTTGGTTTTGATGTTAACAAACTTGTTATTGTGTTGCTAACATATTTCATCAAGTGCAGTTCATAGATCATAATTAAGAGCTTGATGAATTACAAAGAAGTAGCTTGAAAATATCAAGCTGGACCAAGACTGAAATCCTGGCAGAGCTTTCGATCATATCCCATAGCTCGGGTATCGAAATGGCGTGCTTCCAAAGATGTTGAACAGCCAACTCAAAATACTAAAAGTCATATTTCACAACAGATCGGCTAGTTCGAATGTTATCAACGAGAAATGACGCCTGTAAGATCGAGCTGTACCGCGAGGAAATAGCAAGTTGTTACAGCAAGCAACTGTTAGTATGTTGGGCATAACTCTTAGCTCGCTTATCGAAATGAGATTATTCACTATGGGTTGGAAAGATAAGAATAAAACCTATAAGTCATCTTCAGGAGTCAAGAGTTGAAACGGAGTTTAAGAAGGCCAAAAGACGTCTGCAAGTTGATGATCCTGCTGCTGAAACATGGAATGTTTCAGCATACGCATGGTCTGGCATATCAAGCATCCCGATCTCGTACAAAATTGGGATCGAGTGATTCTTGATTATTTGGAAAGCCAAGACAAAGGGCTACAACTTCCATGTTCATCACTTTGCCCATAAATCAAAGAATCAAGAGCTACAAGCAACAGATAGGAAGAGCAAGTTTATCAAGTAGTTTTGTATCCAGCTGCACCAGACTGATCTGTCCAGAAGACTGATCTGGCCAGACTGATCTGTACAAGATTGATCCGGCCAGACTAATCTGTACAAGACTGATCCGGCCAGTCCGATCCGAAATACAAAGAGCCCAGAAACCAGAATATGACTGTTGCAAGCTCGGGAATGGTGCAGAACCTTTTCCAACGGGCATATTATTTTCTCTAACATAAATATATCATTGTTTGTGGCTATATATACAAGCCTTGGAAGCTCAAATAAGGTGATTGAAGATCAATCCAAGCAAGATCAAAGCAAACCCACTTGGGATTCAAAATGAGCAGCTTACAAGAAAGAGAGCAAGCCCAGATTTTAGGTACCAATTATCTTGCTATATCATATCTAGCTAGAGATCATTTGTGTCATATATATTCACTCTATTAATTGTATTTGAGAGCTTAATAGATGAGTGAATATCACGGTTGATGATATATCACAACCGATGAGAGGTCTTTGTATGTGAAATATTAAAGAACATACATAGTTGAGTTCCTAGGAGTTCTAGTTGGATGGGGCATTCCCAACTGGATCGGGTTTGTACAAAGAGTTGTATAAATCAAAGTCTTCTAGTGGAATCCTTCCATGAGGTGGAAGAATGGGAGACGTAGAAGGATTACACCACCTTCAAACTTCCATAAACAAATGCTTGTTTATTTACTTTACTTGCATATTTAAAATATCTTTCAAATGGTTAATCGGTATAAAGCAGGTTATTTCAAGTGTCTTCCGCTCGATTGTGTAACCGAACTCGATATAATCTCTCGGTGGAATTATTTCAAGAACACGAGCTATTAAAATTCAAGTTGGTTGAACTCGGGTGTGGACTGGCCACCCACCCCGATGACAATTCAATATCAATGCATGTGTATAGCTTCACATATACCTGCATTTTCATATTTACAGCATAACCATACCCGGTTATCACCTCGTCTCTTGTCCCATACCGATTGTAACATACTGTCCACCTCTTTTCATCACACATCATATTTCATTTCTCGTTTCCTGATTCCTACAAAATCAGACTTCTTAACCTTGTATATAATTATATACGACATATAACAATCTCAAAAAATTCATTTATTCTTTCATTACTAACAACTCAAGTTACTATCAACACTGAATTCTATCAGTATAGTACATCGCCCGTCGTTCATTGTGTTCCATACAATCCTTCAACCACAATGGTTAGCAATACCATTTCATCTATGATCTCATATCATACTATACACAAGAAAAGCATTTTCTGTTGTCAACACTTGACGTTGTTCCCGTCAAACCTTTCGGGTCTTTCGCCATGGGGAACGCAATTGCTGTTCCACTCGATGAAGCCATTTGTTACAATATTGTTTTAAGATTGTTATTGAAAATATTTCTGGAATGCATATCTTAGGATTGAAAAACAAGTGAGAAACGAAATGGCTTAGTCGAGTTAAGAGTTAGACTCTTTGTCCTTAAGACAATATTTGTCTCCCCGAGACTGACTATTTGTGAAAGCACTTCAATTCACAAATCTTTTAAAACACATAGGTTTAAAAGCGCTCAACAAAAAAGGAGGATGAACAAGATGAATATGCAGAAATTTTGCAAGAATTTTGCTTTGATGTTGTGCTTTATTCTCAAAAAAATCTCTTCTTAATCCGTTCAAGGATTGTTCCTTATATAGTAGACCAAGTAATGTCACCAAAAGACACCATTTGAAAGTATCACATCATGAAAAATCATAGCCAAACGTGAAAAGGTGCAACTCTGCGCAGGATCGATTGATCGGCTACAGGGTCCATCGACCGGTCCCTAATTTTCTTCATACTGCTAGGCGCGATCGATCGCGCCGGGTAGTACCAATTTTCCAACTTTTTGATGCTTTTTAATTCACAAAGAATTTTTTCCAATATATATAACCACCTTTATCTGTATAACTTAAGCCGTTTGATTTATATAAATTAAATTTATAACTAATTTGGTTTCTTTAATAAAAATCAAGTTTTCATAATATTTCTAATATAATTATTGAATTTAATTGGTTTAATTTCATCATAAACATAATTTTATTCTTTTCTTGTACATTACAATTGAAAGGAATAAACTTTTTTTTGGTAAGATAAAAGTATAAGAAGTACTCAAACCTAATACAAATGGAAAAGAACAAAAAAAACTTACAAGCAAAGATAAATACGTGGTTGAAGAAACCAATCATTAGCCGATTAACTGACTAACACCGACCCTAAACCTTTCCACCAAATCCACAACCTAACTTTGATATTCTCAATGACTCTGTCCAATTCAATTACAATGACAAAAAATCATATTGTTCCTAGATTTCCAAATATAACAAGCAATACAATGCCAAATATTCTCCCTCTTTGTGCAGTATAACACCTCTATCTTCCCCCCATCACAAACCAAATTTAAATATTTTTTTAAAGCTCAATCGGTCATAAATTTTTGAAAAATTTCTCAGCAAAAACTACTTTAAAAAAAATTTTATAAAACAAATTCTGATATGCATTTCATTGAGAGCAAGTAGCCAAAACATAAATTATTCCCCATTATATAATAAGGATTCCTATCTTTGAATTTATTTTGTTGAAAATCAAAGTTTAGTCCAACTTTTATCCCGAAATGTCTTACTCATGGTTTGATTCATTGATTTTGGACCAAATTCTGAATGAATTAATTGATCTTTTATGTTTGTCTCTTTTCGATTTTGGTTATTTATATTCTCAAATTTCAGTTTTAATACACAATCTTTATCTTTTCTTTGGTAATTTTAGCCCATTTTTTCATTTTGTGTAGGTGATGATGTTGTGCTAATGTGACATTGACACGACGTAATATTTAATAGAATTGTTTGTACTTATACATCTTTAAATAATTATTTCAGTTGCAATAATTGATTAGATTGTATGTATATATATATATATATATACAAACAATATTAATTAATTAATGAATTTGCAATTATAATAACAAGGGACAACAGACCAGAACATCATGAAGCAAGAAATGGGTTGTTTTCACTAACTGCGGTCCAAGCTCGTTTCCTAATCGATAAAGTGAAAAAAATTATTTAAGAAAACGAATCCCAAAGTCTCAGCGCTTTACGTAATTATTTTACAAACATAAAGTTTGTTTATTGTATTTTTTGTTTAATGGACAAAAAATGTACGATTTGGACTCAACAATTTCTTTCTAGTGTAAAATGTTGATTTCTATATAATTTTTTAAGAAAAAATTACAACTATCAAATATTTATTACAACTTTTGACTTCTAGTTTAAACATATCATATGAATACCTGTAAAATAATTGCATTATAATATGACACTCCTCTAATTTGTAATAAATATAAAAAAAATTATAATCGTATCCCCTACAATTTGACAAAAAAAAAAAAAAAACATAGCATGTCAAGCTATTACTCACCCAAATGATGAACATATCGAAGAAGGATGATCAAATACTTGCATATGTGTTTTACATTTATATTCAGTGTTTACTTGTATCATCAACACTAATTCTCATTCAGTTGTATCGATTTACTTTCACCTTCAGTAGCAATTACATCAGTTATATTTCTCTTTCATGGAGTTTTACATGGCATCATAGACCAAAAAAAAAAAAAATTCTTCTGATTTTCTTCACAATTTCTTACTTCTGCACAATTGTATACTTTGAAAATCATGGCTATGTCAACTTCATACTCTGCTTCCGAAGATGAAGTTCTTGGTTCGATGGCTACTTTGTCAAATCCGGCAGAAGACATCTCGTCAGCATTTTTTCTTCATCCGAGCGACAATCCCGGAGCACTGATTGTAGGCGAACTCTTCACTGGTGAAAACTACATTTCTTGGTCTAAATCAATGCAAATGGCCTTCAGCATGAAAAAAAATCCGGATTTCTTGATCAATCTCTCCCATGTCCACCTGCCTCATCGAAGATCTTGTTTCTTGCTTGGACAAAGGCTAACAATCTGGTACTATCTTGGCTTTTAAATTCAATTTCTGAGGATATAAGACATATTTTACTCAATTTCAATTATGCACCAGATGTTTGGACAGAATTGCTAACTCGATTCTCTAAGAGTGATGGTCCTAGGGTTTTCAATTGGAAAAAAGGCCTTAAGCCTTATGAATCAGGGTTCTCTGTCCTTTACCCACTACTATAATTTTTTTCAAATCTACTTGGGAAGAGTATCTTAGTTATAGACCGATTTTACACTATAATTGTGGGGCAATGTCTGCGTGCACTTGCAAAATTCTTGAGACATTGTCAAATACACAACAATCTGATAGTGTTTTTAAATTCTTGATTGGTCTAAATGATTCTTACTCTGCTATTCAAAGTCAAATCCTCTTGGTTTCTCCCTTACCTTCTCTTGCTAAAGTTTATTATATGCTATTGCAAGAGGAGAGCCAAAGGTCTCTCAATTCTCAATCTGTGAAATCTTTGGATCACTTAGCTATGTTAGCCAAACATTCACAAATGCTATACGGCCAAACCAATTTACCTTGTACAGATTCTACTGCTCTATTAGCAAAAAATACTTATCATAAAGACAAAAAGAACCTTAAGTGTACCAATTGTGGGTACAATTGACATACAATTGATAAGTGTTTTCAACTACTTGGATACCCCTGGATGGAAGGGTCCTAAAGGACCAAGAATCTTGAAAGATAATGTGGTTGCCAATGCAGTCTCTGTTCCTTCTACATCATCAGTAGGATTTTTCACAAGACTTATATAATCAATTTTTGGCATTCACCAAATCTCGAACTCCACTACAATCAACTATATTACCTTCCAATACTAGTACACATACTGCTGCTACTTACTTTGACATGTGACATTCAAGGTAATTCAATTTGTTGTAGTATATTGTCCTATTGACATTCAAAAGCATGGATTCTTGATACCAGGGCTACTGATCATACGATATGTGATACATCTCTTTATACAAATGCATTCTCTCATGTTAAAATCAACATTCATCTTCCAAATGGACACATTGTTCAAGCCACACACATAGGTGACGTTCAACTAATCGATCACCTTAAGCTTGAAAATGTATTGTGTGTTCATAATTTCAATTTTAATCTTGTCTCGGTTTCTCAAATCACAAGGTCAAATAATTATAATCTTTATTTTACATCAACTAATTGCCTTTTACAGGATCTAAGGTTCAAGAGGTTTTTCTGAGTTATATGAAGGTCTTTATCGCATTATGTTGCACTCCAACCATTTTGTTGTTGTAACACAATTTTTTCCTCTTATTTCTTCTGTTTTGACTACTACTTGACATTGTAGATTATGCCATCTATCTTTTAATAGATTGTCATACATTTTTGAATTGAATGTTCATTGTAATACTCGAAATGATTTACCTTGTGATATTTGTCATTTTTCGAAGCAAAGAAAGTTATCTTACACTGTTAGTACTTCTACTTTGAATTGTGCTTTTGAATTAATAAACTGTGGTATCTTGGGTCCTTTCTCAGTACCCTCATGCTCACTTACGTTTAAGTTTTTGGTCCGATTGTGTCCTCATAGCTGCTCATATTATAAATAGCGTTCCATCTATAATCTTAAATAACAAGTCACCTTTTGAATTATTATATAACAAACGACCCACTTATTCTCATCTAAGAATTCTTGGCTGTCTTTGCTATAGTTCAACCTTGAGTAATAACAAAATTAAATTTGAATCTCGTGTTGTAAAATGTTTTCATCGGATATCCTTTAGGACATAAAGGATATAGACTTTATAATCTGGATACAAAACAAGTTTTTATCTCCAGAAATGTTCAATTTTATGAACATGTTTTTCCTTTCATAAACATGTATGATCTCCATCAAAGTCTCCTAATGATATTGATATTGTCTTTCATGTTTATGATACTTCTATTGATTCCCCTGTCTCTCATATTCACAATAAAAATACCTCTCAGCCTCATAATATACTTAGTTCTTCTAGAGAGGAACATACTGATTCAGTCTGTCCAAACATAATCCAACCAAACTCATCTAGTTCACTTACTAAAAATAATGATGAAGCATTGGTGTCCAATACACAACATTTTACACGTTCCTTCTACTGGTATTACACTCAAAATTCGAAAAACTTCAAGAAATAGGCTACCACCAGCCTATCTTCAAGCCTATGATTGCTCACTTCCATACTATGTAACACCTATCCAGACACTTAATTTGACCATCAATACCCTATTACTTCTTATCTTTCTTCTAATAATCTATCTTATTCTGATAAAGTATTCATGTTGAAATATCAAAGGATATTGAACCTAACACTGATGCAACAAATCCTAAATGGCAAGATGCCATGAGCAAAGAAGTTCAAGCTCTTGAAACTACAAACACCTGTAACTTAACAGAATTACCTATTGGAAAACATTGCATTGATTGCAAATGGGTTTATTACAAAATAAAATACAAAGCTGATGGAAGCGTAGAACGTTATAAAGCGAGACTAGTAGCAAAAGGCTACACCCAACAAGAGGGAATTGCTCATTTTGATACTTTCTCTCCTGTAGCTAAGTTGACCACTGTCTGAGTTCTTTTATCCACAGCAGCTCATAAAAATATGTATTTGCAACAATGTGACGTCAATAATGCGTTCTTACATGGAAATTTAGATGAGGAAGTTTATATGACACCTCCTCCCGGCTACTTAGAACGAAATGACCTTCGAGTTTGCAAACTAGTTAAAAGCTTCTATGGTTTAGAACAAGCATCAAGACAATGATTTTATAAACTCACTATTTGAATCCTTGACTTTGGTTTTTCCTAATCCAAGTATGATGAAGTTGCATCTGTCATAGAAGGACTTCAAGAATTATCTCAAGCACAAACGAAAAGAGATGAATCTTGAAGACCTTGAGTTCACTTGAGAATCGAGGATGACAACAGAATTTCTGAAAGGAAGGAAAATTGGCACCAACATGAAGCACGAGTGAACTTAGTGGAAAAACACGCCGAAACAAAGCGCAAGTTTGACGGCATGGCCTCCAAATCTGGAAAAGGCGAAGAAGTTCAAAGGCAAGTGCTACAAATATGGAAAACCAAATCATATGATGAATGACTGTCGCAATAAAGACGATCATGGAAAGGCTATGGATTAAGTTAATATGACCGAAGAAGATCGTTTCTCAAAAGATTTGATGATCTAGCGCTTACCGCTTAATTAGATTGTGTATCTTTGAAAGTTGTAAACTCCAAGAATGGAGTGATTCTAAATAAATGTAATGACGATATTTGTTGAAAGCAATAAAATTTATGTTATTACTTTTTGTATTGAATCTTATGGTTGTGGCATGATTGTTAGGATAATTTAAACCATAGTTCACATCACAAATTGTAATGTTAAATTTATTGATTGTGTGGTCACTAAGTTAACAAAATCGTCATTCATTTGTTAGAAGAATCGTAACGTCTATAGAGTTAACTCACAATGTTGTTTGTGATGGAAATATTGTCCAAACTGGAGATGTGAGAAAAGTAATTTGTTACTTTATCAATATTTGCACATGATATTGTTGTGACTTTTTTGTTATGAAGCAAAAACGAGGCCAATGAAGTTTAAAGGCTTCAAGAATGAGATTGCAATAAAATTTAGCAAATGAGTTTTGCTATGGGAAATTGTGAGTAGATTATACTTGTGTTGTCTAAGAATTTGACGCCTAAGCTTGAGTCTGCAAGACTATAAAATCTTGAATTCGAGTTTCTAAGCTTTGTACGCTTAGCACAAGTGATAAATCGAAGCCACAAATTTTGACTAGGCGTTGTAATATCTCAAATTGGTTCATTTTGAATTTTTAAGCTAGTACGCATAACATGAATTTGCAAGATTTAAAATCTTGAATTCAAGTTTTCTAAATTAGTGCGCTTAAATTACAAATTGTAAACCGAGTTTGATAATATTATCCAAATTTCAACTTTTGTAAGCAAGTACGCTTAAATCCAAAATTTTCAAGAAATAAAAACTTGAATTTGGATTTGTAAGACGATAACTCTTAGAAGTTGAAACATGAAAGTTTGAATGCCAGTGCATATCGTGACTATCCCGAAGTTGTTGGGGGGGGGGGGGGTGCAATTCTATAAGTCAATGACATACTAAGTACCACATTTAGGCAATGACGAAAAACCTTGTGATTGATGAAAAAGAGAGTTTCCTATAATATTTGAAATGTGGGGGTGCTTGGCTAAACTAGGAATATGAAGGTCAAAGTAAAGTCATAACAAACGCCAAATAAAAGACATGAAGAGTTTGACAAATCATGTTGTCAAATAAATTAACGAGTGTGCCAAATGTGAACACACGTAAGAATAAGTATGCTTGTGAATTGATGATATGCTCATTGGAGAAGCAATTTAGAAATCATCAAGTAACAAAGAAAAAATGTTGACAACACATTTTGACGTTTGTGCAACAAGAACAATGCTTGAAATTAAAGTTTCCAAGACATTTGAAGAATGAAATCAGAATGATTAATCCGAGTTTCAAAGCTTTGCTCTTAAATTTCAAGTGTATAAGAAATAGAATCTTGAACTTGTAATTTTTAAGAATCTATGCGCTTAAATATGAATTGTGAGTTAAAGTTGAGTATTTTCTCTGGTCTCGAATTTTGTAAGAAATAACGCGTTAACAACGCTTAAAAAAAAATCGATGATGGAAATATCCTAAAAGGATAAAATGATGCTAATGAGGTAATGTGATTACGAAAACTGAAGATATACTGTTGTGAAAAATTCTCTATGTAAAACATATAAAGCTTCTTCGGCCGAGTGACTTATAAGTTGTTAGTGAAAAATCCTTTGCATGCAACTAGAATGTGTTGCGCTAGTGCCACATGACAAAATCATCTCTAGTGGCATAATCACGAGTGATTTTGTGAAATCGCGGATCCGCATATGAAATGGTTAACCGAGAGATCATGTGAAAGTTTATCGAGGGGAATGGTGTTAAAACCCTGCAATCAAAATGTCATAGTGGATACCCAACCTTGTTGACTGGAGATCCCAAGATCTAGGTTCAAAAGGGACAACTAAATTATGAGATTGCATAAACACCTTGGAGATCAATCTCCAACCCATTCCTATGATAAGAGGTGTAGCCTGCAAAAAAGGGGACGAGGATAGGCAAAATGTCTTTAATGATTCCTAAGACATAAGAATATGTTGGAGTATAGCGGTATACTCTTATAAGAGATCGCATATGTAAGTGCGAAGTGTGGCCGCTTCAAAATTGGAAAGCACTTATGAAACCAAGCATGGTCCATGGCCGGAATAGACATAACCGTAAGAAACCAATACGAATGTTAGAATTGTTATGGTGTGGGTTCAATTGTCTAGGTTACACCGACGACTAAATAGTTGAAGGCTATAAGTTCACTATTAAGTCAAGTAAATCCGATTGAATACTACTACGGAAGATTCAAAGCCACAAGCTATCTCTCCAGATGCCATAATAGTTCGTTAAAAGCGTTCAATTACATACATGCATTAATTTAATCATAGTCGTTGTATCTTGGAAGACAAATCGCCAAAGTAAACCGTTAGCACCGTAACGGGGTAATATTGTCTTAAGGACAGATATTATAAATATCGCATCGACATTCTTACTAAAAAGCCATTTATTATTTTTGCTTGCTAATTTCCTAAGATACACACCCATAAAATTTATACAACACATACAAATATATACATACATATTTATATATCTTGGTATTTACAAACACCCGATCCATATATGTATTTTTCCCAATTTTGTTGGCACATTCTCTCATGTCCACATCTTTTCGTCTTGTTCTTGAATATTTAGAAAGGCTAGATTTTTGTTTTTTTATATAATTTTATTATTAATTCATATTGTTACTCAAAAAGAAAATAATATCAATAAAATCTTCCAATTTAACTGGTATATTAAAATATTGGCTATTTCATTTTTTTAAGAAAAAACATTTTATTTTATGCCCTTTGTCATTCTTAAACAAATTTAACCGACCAAAATAACCGATTTTCAAAATTTCAATTATCAAGAGAAAAAAACGGTTCGCTTGATTGTTGAAAAAATATTCGGTTTTGATTGATTTTTTAATAATTCGGTGCAGTCGAAAATTGCTGGTGGAGTCGGAAGTGGGGTAATAGGGCATCCCCCTCCCCATTTTTCGATTTTTTTTTCTATAAATACATTTTATATTTTAATCTAATGGATTTCATTCAGAGGCCTTGGAATGTATAGTACCAATGGCTAATGAAATGTAGCATAATCACCCATCTCCCTAGGTTTGTTCAATCATCTTGGCATGGAAATCCATTAAAATATGTATGGTAAAGGCAGCAGAAACATACAGGCTTGTCCCCTTGCTTAATTAACAATTAAATAATCATTATACACATTAAATATAAAGTAAATATGGAAATAAAATAGTCACGTAGAATAGAGGTCTTTACAATACCAGTCCCAAAGTTTTTAGAAATGATCAATTATAATCCCATGGAAATTGTTTTTAATCAAAAAAAAGTCCCAAACTTTTGTTTTTTAATCAATACTAGTTCCAAACTTTTATTTTTAATCAAAAGTGATATTAAAGTCTCATATTCGGTTATGAGACCATTTTTGTTAAAATATAATTTTCGTAAGACTAAATTTGTTAGAAATAATTACGTGAGACTATTTTTTATTAAAAATAATTTATGTGGGACTATATTTAATTAGTCCTAAAAATTTGATACCCAATTTTGAAATTTACCCTAATTAACTACATCCTATACTTGGATGCAAGGGCAGATCTATGTAGCCTGGGGTGAAATTTATTAATTTTTTTCCTATGTTCAATCCTTGCTTCTGTCCCTCTATGAATACAAATTTTGGATTTTGTGAGACAAAATCTTGGAATGAAAGGAGCTGCAACCAGGTCTCTCACCCTCACTCCCGCCTGTCGAGGATATGGGAGAGCACGGGGGAAGAAAATGCTCGTTTAAGAGCTTTGTCAGTCTATGGCGGAATCGAATCCTGGATCCGCCGTTACTTTGATGCAATTGCTACATTCAACGAGTTAATTAAAGAATTCAAGCACATAGTCTATCAATCCTAGGTTAATGTAATTTGTTGCCCATACAGCCAAAGCAACTTCTTAAGTGGATTTAAATGCGACCATTGAATGTTCCAGTAAAAGCAAGCCTTTCTAAAAGTGGAAAGTTTTATCAGACTTCCCATGAGTTGGGTGAAAGTTTAGGTACGAAATCAAATTTATATTTTTGGATGCATCATTGATTGAACCAGAAAGGAAATGGATGTTTTGTATGGGAGGATTCGCACACTAAAACGGTTAACACTTCATGGAAGGCATACATGCATGCTTCCTAGGACATCGATCGATACCGGAATTGATCGAAATGTAAATTAAGTCCATTTTTTTTTCGTTTTCAACTTTTTTGTTTTACTTTGTGTGCGACTTAATGCTCTGATAACTAATGCAAGAAAGATTATTGTTTGGAAAAATTTACAAAAAAATTGTCGTATAAGTTAGTCTGTTTTGATTTTTTGGTCTCGTATATTTTCAAAGTTTAGTCTTCTGGTGCCATGTTACTACTCAAGTGATAAAATGACTGAACGTGTGAAAAGAAACCATTTTATTGTGCTAAAATAAAACTTTGACGACTTGCATGATCAAAAGATAAATATAACCATTGATTCTAAAATTCTGGTTACGACCATCGTCCCATTTTGAGACAAATTTACATGAATAGTGCATGATATAAACTAAAATTTTAAAAAATGAAGTATGGGCAAAAAATAAAAATAAAAACATAAACATAAAAGGCAAACTATTCATTGCGATAGTAACAATACACAACTGAAAGCTTATATATATTGCCCTTTAATGATACCCATAACAAACTAGTTCAATGGAAGAATATAGTATAGGCTTACACAACCCTAAGCCATCTCTCCCACACATGAATTCGAACATGGAACTGTTCCATTACTTGGCTTCTCTACAAAGTTTCAATACAAGTACACAGGGGATCATGCCCTTTTCCAGGGATGTGATTTCCGATCACCATCCACCTCATCTGTCTACCATTTTTAACGACGAAATTTCAAGGCCAACCCCGATTCCGCATTTACCATCTAATTTCTTCCCATCGAACCACGAATTCAGCAACATAAACTTCGACTTTGTCAATTCAACTTCTTCGGTTTCTGGAGCAGATATTCTAACACCACCTAAAAAGGTTAATCGAATTAATATAGCTACCTAGGGTTTTTTTTTTATGGAATTTTATTTATAAAGATCATGCTTTAAATCTGTTTTTTGGCAGAATTATTGTGGGAGGAAGCGGAAAAGAATTAATGATAGAGAACCAATAGAGAAGCCAAGAGAAGTAGTTCATGTTAGAGCAAAGAGAGGGCAGGCCACTGATAGCCACAGTTTAGCTGAAAGGGTTTGATTTAATTATTTTTTTAAACGTTTTTTCCGTAAGAAAAAGTCTTATAAACGAGCACTACGGGTGCTCGAACCCAAATGTTACAAGATAGCTATACTAGTACAACCAATACTGCCATTAAACAAAAATTGCTCGAGCTTTACTATGGAAAATATTTTTTTTTGTGCTTTTTAAATGAACTAGTTACGAAGAGAGAAAATAAATGAAAAGCTGAGGAGCTTGCAAGATCTGGTTCCAGGGTGTTATAAGGTAGATTTCTTCATCCTCAATATCATATTTTTTTTTTATTATTTCTTATTTCAATAACATATGAGATGATCAAGAATATTTGATTTTCAGACAATGGGAATGGCCGTAATGTTGGATGTGATAATTAATTATGTACGATCTTTACAAAACCAGATCGATGTAAGCTTCATTAAGAATTTTTCTTTTAAGTAATTCCATTAGTTGTCTTTATTTATTTAACAATTTTCTTAATAATATTTTATGTTTTTCTAGTTTCTTTCCATGAAACTGTCTGCAGCTAGCTTATTTTATGATTTCAATTCATCAGAGGCAGAAGCCATGGAAGCAATACAAGTAACAATCCTGTCTCTTTCTTAATTCCAAACTTTTCTATTTTATATATTTATATTCTTGAAATAAGAATCAAGAATTCCATTTTGGGGGAAGTTGCGTATGAATCAAAGGTAAAACCCTATATTTATTATACCCAAACTTGCATCTCTTCAAGAAATCAATCGTGAGAAAAGAAAATCATCGGGCAGATTATTGTTTATTGTTATGCTTGTTGGAAAATCTAATAGTAAATCAAATATCGAATCGGATTTTCGATATACCTGATTACACATGTTTGCAACAGCCTCGATCTTTGAGTTGGTTGTTAGATTATCACTAGAGCAAAATACCTTATAATACACACTTTAAACCCTTGTAGTCGTTGGTAATGCTCCAAGAAGGACGAATTGTGTTACGAGAACGAGAGAGACAATACTCAATTTTGTGTTATATTTTTTGAATTTTATTCTACTTGTTTAGGAGATAAAGACATATATTTATAATGTCTCATGTCTATAAGATATAATTCAACTCTAAGTGCACATATATATGATAGAGTTTGACTCACGTACATATTTACAGTTTTGAGTCTGATTAAAGTATGAATCGGGTTGTAGGCCACAATATTATATGAAACATTTAATCACGAATTCTTATGATTGATTTGACAAAATATTATGCTATATGTTCAATTAATCTATGCACATTTGTTATTTCTATTTGAAAAGTGAGAAAATATGCTGCAATTATATATTTTATCATTGTCCCAATGTGAATACGTCTTCTTTTCGCTCAAACAAATGATTTGTTCCATCAATTTCATATAACTGAACAAAGAAATTTGAATTTAATTCTTTCTATTTTTCCATCACTCAATGAATGCAAATAGTGTTGGACTTTAATCATATTTTGTACTAAGGTACGGTTTTACTACAGGGAACTGTGGGTTATGAAGTTCAAGGGATGGAGAAAAATGCAGGAGAAAATTATGGAGGAATAACCCAATTCCAAACATCTTGGACCCTTTGATCTATCTATATTTAATTTTTAATTTATGTTGCTATTTGGATTTATCAATATAATAATGCATACATATAAAATTACAAGATCATCAGTACAATTCTTCACCCTCATGCAAAAAACTATTGATTCTTGACATTATTGTTAATTTTTGTCACCTTAAATGTTGTTTCATAAACAATATTCCTATCATAAAGTTTTGGTTAATCGTTTTTTTACAGGCAAAGGGGAAGGGGGGTTTAGGGTCTCGAACTTGAGACATCTCCCAATTGTGGGAGCTCCTGATACTAATTGAGTTAGAAGCTCTTGGCAAGTTTTGGTTAATCGCATATTGTATTAACCTTTGTAATTTAAGTATTCTTTTACATGATTGACCTCATCGATCACCGTTATCTCCATGATAGGAGAATCAAGACAGTCTCTCTCTTTCAAAACATAAGTATTAGTTAGTCTCTCATTACAAAATTTTCTCGAAAACCCTGTAAAATTTCAATCTTGATTAGCTCATATATGTTGCAAGCATAAGTAAATAATGCTAACTTAAGCTCATTAAAAAAATGTACTTTGCACCGCCAAAAGACTGAATAATTTGTGAAATGTCAAAATATTAGGATGTCCCAATAGTTTGATGATGTTCTGTGCATCAAGGAAAATGAGACCCATTCTGAAGATCTTAATAATGGATGATTTGATGTCCCATTACAGATTTAAGGACAATGGATTTTGCCTGATTCTGGCTTCTTATCCAGTATTAATTTCACTTTTTAATTTCTGCTACACTAGCTGTATGTCCACAACAAGTCTACAGTCAAGATTTCGGTAATCATGTCCAGATCTTAGGACGGGTAATACAGGAAGAGTGATCATTTTTAATAAGGTTTACTATCGATAGTTGAGAGCAACATATATATATTATGACTATAGATGACAGTGTATCAATGGCTATGATCCATTGGCTTATGTTGGGAAAATTTGATGTTGCACCATTGGTAGTGTCATGGAGTGCAACATCACCATTGATTTGGCATATTACATTTGAAACATGTCAAATCAATTGTGAGATGCATACCTAAGGACAATGTTCTTAGGGGTAATATGGCAATGCCGCTGAAGACATCCAAATCATTGATTTGACACATTCAATTGTTGAGTGCGCCAAATCAACGGTCAGTAATACACTTGAGGGTAGCATCAAAGCAATCGACCTATTGATACTTAACAAACATACATCGTATTTAGGGGCGGTCGAAATCAAGATTTTAGGTTAGGGTGGGGCTAAATAAATATGAGAATACATTTTTTTATAGGCGAAGAGGAATGGATTTGAGGTCTCAAATCTTTGACATCTCCACAATTATTGTGGAAGCTCCTGATGCCAATTGAGCTAGAAGCTCTTAGCAATATGAGCATACATTGTTAACCTGGAAAAAAAAATCACTAATATAAAATTAAGGCATCAAGATATATACTTTATCTAATATACATAGTGGATAAGATTTTAATTAAAGTTACGGTGAACAAATCAAAAAACAAAAAATATATATAAGACTTTGAAAAAACAATCAAATAATTTCAGTAATTTATGTTTAACTGTTTATATTTTTCATCAAACTCATCTATTATAGACTTAATACAACCAAGGAGACGACATAATGAAAATTCAAAATCTTAATTTCGTGTATAATTTTGAAATGGAACCAAATTATTTGCATAATGCCTTTAGATGTATTTACTTTCAATTCCAAATGGTTTTTTGGAGTGCCAATAATTTGAGTATTTTTATTAATTATCCAAAAGTGGTGGGACAAAATATTATCTCTTTGACCGAAACACCATTGCATCTCCTCTTCACATACGTACACAACCTCTTTCAATTTTCATACAATATCATATAAAATAAATAAAAACTAAATAATAGTGATTATTTATAATTACCAATTCCAGCTTCAAAAAAATTGAAGGTGTTAAAGAAGTAAACAAGCCGTAAAACTAGTTTGCTGTTAAAAAAATGGAGTTTAAGGCTAAAGCCGTTGCAAGCCTAAAAATACGTGTAAACAAATGGTGATTAATATAGTGTGCATGTTGAAATATTAAATATGGGCACTTACGAGCCGGTACCACTTCAAAAACATAAATTCATCATAGTCCACCAAAAAAACATGACTTCACTTAGGTCACTTTAGGGTAAAATGATCACACTAGACATGTAAGTGTAGTCGGCTCCAATTATGAGATTAAGCAGCAACACTCGTCCATGGAAAGTGTCGTTGCAGTGCTCGAGAACTTCGAACACCCATTTTTCGTCCCACAAGCTCCGCGTACGACTCCAAAAGCATACAAATCTGTATGACTCCATAATTTATGTGATTAAGCAACAACTTTCATCCATGGAAAGCTCATCGCCAGGAGATTCCTCCAGTCTGAAGGCACTGCTGCTCCATGCCAACCCAACACAGAAAGTCGACGGAACAAGAAATGAACATGAAAGCTCAGCTGCAACCTCTAAGGCTTCAGTTATCAACTCCACGTTCATGGGATTCAATGCGCGACGGCCACTGCTATGAAACTCGGAAACCCTAGCAACTTTCCATGTTTAAAAATCTTGCACCACCATGTTAAAAAATCGTGCACCATCGCATCAATGTACAAAATTGTGCACAATGCACCAATACAAAAAATGTGCATCAATGTACAAAAATGTGCACAAATGTACAAAAAAAACGTGCATCAATGTATAAAAAATTGTGCACCAATGCACAAAAAGATGTGCAGCAATAAAAAGTCGTGCACCACCATGTTCAAAATCTAGTGCTCCAATCGTGCATTAAAGTACAAAAAACATGCACCAATGTACAAAAAATCGTGCATCAATGTACAAACCACCGTGCATCAATGTACAAAACTCATGCACTTCGTGCACCACCATTACAAAAATTCCCGTATCTATGTGCAAAAATCATGCATCACTATTACAAAAAATCGTGCACCACCATATTCAAATTCAAGTTCACCAATTGTGCACCAATGTATAAAAAATTGTGCATCCATGTACAAGTTATTATAATGATGCACGACTAATTATTATAATGTTGCACGATTGATAGAAATGATGCATGACTGAGTATTATAATGTTGCACTTTTACAAAAATCGTGCACTATCATGCAAAAAAATCATGCATCAATGCACAAAAAATAGTGCACCACCATATCATTGTGATTTAGTGACCCAATGCAATTGTGATTTTGTGTATCCAATGTGATTTTAGTGAACCCCGTGTCATTGTGATTAAGTGCACCCAATGTGATTAGTATACCTCATATCAATTGGTGCACGTTTGAAAATGAAAGCAATGGTGCACGTTTCTTTTGTGAAAATATTCAAAACTATCCACATCCACCCCAACAAGACGCACGATCAATCTGAATGTCATCTTCAAATCATTCTCTTCTTAATCCACCATTACGTATATACAGGCCGTGTTACAAAAATAATAGAAAAATCGAGCAATTTTCAAATTTTATCAAAGGAACTGAAATCAAATTGTGTATTACAGTTGTATACAAACGTACATCACATTATAATTAATCCAATAATAAAGAAATACATTGGAAGTTCACGGTCTGCAAGGATATAGAAGAATTCCAGAATTTAGAATTCCTGAATTTACAGTTCCAGAAATCCTAGATGATTTGCTTTTGATGTTTGTGAAGAATGAGGTGAATAACAGATGTTTTGATCGCAAGATAAGTTTGAAATGAGTTTGAAGTAACAAGTTTGATTTTAAGGGTATTTTGGTCCCAAAAAAGATGTCAATAGCTTTAAGTTCAAAAATTGGACCTAGATGAATTAAGTTTCTTCAAAATTGAATTTATATGCACTGTTGTTTCTTTGCCAGATTTAGTTGAAAAGTTGTTTTGAAAATGGTACGCAATTTCCTCTATTAATTATAATAGATGGGTTCCTAAAATTCTATAGCTGGTTTAACCAATCCCATGTTTCGCCCCTGATCGTATCGTATATTATTCTATGTCGGACACATCATGTGACGTATTTAGGAGTAAAATAAAAAGAAAAATCAGATAACGTGTCAGTCACATGAATGTGTCGAGTAATTACACCAGAGTTTCTTCCTTATTTCCATGTTTGTGGTGATGCAATCTAGATCAATAACCATTTAGCCATTGTCAGATTATTTAAGAAATTCTTATTCATTGATATGTACCATTCTCAGTGAAAGTACTCTTTCCAGTATTCTAAAAACACTTCATCAACCAGTCTTCTACATATATGTTGAATCAATATCAGCAAATGACCATCTTGTAGTATCCATGTCCCTAATCTGATTGTGGGATTTCTGTAAAAAGGTTGTTATTAATGTTTTATAATATGAATTTATCTAATAATGGGGTCTATTAATTTTATACAATGACGGTGAATATGAAAAATGTTGCAGAATCTATCATGAAAATTCTTGCTTGATTGGGTTTGACAAATCCTTTTCTAATCACATAAACAAGTATTAATTTCTGTTCACTTTTACAATCATTATAGAACTGCCAAAAAATGAAATTTGTAACATGGCAGTTTAGGCATCTATCGTGCCCCATGTATCTGGTTTAAGTCCAGTTTAATGTTATCGAAGTCGTCATCCAGTTATATGGTTAGGCGTGGCAGCCAACCGGACTCCACCCTGTGCCAGTCGTAGATTGACAACCGGATTACGCGACAGGAAGTAAACATCTGCAGAAGACAAATACATTTGGGTCGAGTCGGAACTCAGCAGGTGGAAGTCACTAAATAAAAATGAGAACGTACCTTTAAGTACTGCTTACTCCCCTGTATGCCCAGTCGCAAGCTGCTTTAATTCCTTCCTATGCATATCTAGATTCCAATAACATATGTAAATTTACATACTCTTAATGTGAGATTAAAATAGCCACTTAAATAATATACTTACACATTAGGGAAAGCAGTTTTGGTGCAAGCTGCCCATGCTTTTGCTTGGTTAGGACTTACAGTCCGTGAAGTACATGTCACGACGTCTAATTCGAATGGATCTGCTCATTAACTTAACCGAACTTTTGCGCAAGCTGCAATGCATGGACACTGACACGGCGATACTGACACGACACGGACATGGCGACACAAATTTTCAAAATTTTTACGACACGGCTGGGACACGCATGCATGCATATATATACATGTATCAAACCCACCCGGTTAAGGTAACAAACTGAGTACTTGAGTAGTATTGGAGAATGTTGTCATCCTATCCAATGACCGGAGCCAATTATAATTCGGAGAAATTGTATTCCTTAAAAGACAATTATATTACTATAATCTGTACGATGTCAAAATTATGGGTAGGAAGTCACGAAAACAGTCTATTGTATTGCAGGGAAATGCTGCGTACATTAGATCCAATGGGTCCGAGCCCTCTCAGACCCACGCATCGTGGGCTTCGTGCACCAAGTTTGCCCCTTTTTGTACGATATTAAAATTGTATCTGAAGAACTTTTATAATTTATAACCTGTTGGACCTAAAAATGGGTCTAATCGGGTCCAAATATCTTTCTTGATGTTTAAATTGAAGGGCAAAATTCGGACTACGGGCTGTAGGAGAAGCGTTTTTCAGCCCAATTCACCAAAAAAAATTCCTTCAACTAGTTATTTTGGATGCAATGATCATACTAACCTTGTTGCTATAAAAAAGAATTTGATGTCGTTAATCCAAATCAGTTTCAAACAGGAGATAGAAACATCGTTTTCACACACTTCACAAACAGAATAATTTAACAGAAAATGTCCTTCATGCTCAATTCGGAAAAGCAAATGCCTAGCCTCTATAGAAATGCAAAACCCTAAATCCAAAACTCTGTAATGTGACAACTGAAGCTATACAATTTCTAACATGAAAACCCCAAATATTTCTACTTCCTAAAGCAGAATCCAAAACATAAACCAGATATTTCATTTGCTTAACCACCAAATCCATGTTAAAAACACGCAGATTAGAAAGACCTCATGTTTCAATAATTATTTCCTCTCTATAGCCAGAAGCGGCTTAAAAGATTATTATCTTAAATTTCAAAACTTTAAATCCATACCAATTTTAAAATCTTGATATTGCACTGGAGATCTAATTTGACTCTTCTATTTGTGTGCATTCATTGTTTGGCTTTATGGACATTTTGAGTAATTTTTTTTAACAAATTTACATGCACCGATATATTATGTTTTGGTTAAAGATAGTATGACTCTATCGATGCATGTAATTATACTAGGGCGGTGCATATAATTACAAGCACCGATAGTCTTTTTTTGGCTAAAGAAATTACATGAGTCTATCGGTACAATTAATTCACATGCATCGATAGACTCAGGTGGTGCATGTAATTTACATATACCGATGGGCGGTGCATGTAAATTACATGCAACGCTAGGTAATTCCTGGTTGTATATCAGTGAGATGTAACACCATATTATCTTCCCAAATCAAAGTTGAAGAATTAACAATCTTAAACAAGAAATAAGTGGCATAATGTCTGAAATTTCTAATTATACTTTGATTTTGGAAATTACATCATGTGCCTCCTATTTGACATTACAGAAAGATCCAAAGTTGAAGAAATAGTAATCTGAAAGTTGCTACCAAAAAGTTTCTTTAATTAAAGAGACATTTTAACAAACACGTAATGTGCACCAAAATTGAAATAAACATTCAATGATAATTGAAGATCAAAAATCCCATAAAAATAGCAAAAAAAAACCATCCAAAAAACTTTCAACGGAGAAGAAGAGAAACATAATTGAAGCAAATTTCAAATTTTTCTTTCAACTGCTCAGCTACTAGCGAGAGAGACGAGATGGGGGTTGAGGAGGAGGAGACGAGATGGTGGCAGAGGAGGAGGATGATGAACGTGTGCATATTCATGTGTTGTCTATTTTGGTCATTCACACAGTAAAAGTGTAATTTAGTAATTAGATTATGGTTCCATAAAATGTACTTATTTGAAAGAGGTTTTTTAGAATGTGTATTTTGTTGAGACGAATATTTTTTGAGAGATTTAGTCTAAAGATATTTTGGAGAATGATACGTTCTTAATTGTATAATTGGACTTGTGGGCTGTGAACCAAAATGATATCAAGTCAAGTGGTGGAATCACATACCACCAACTATTTGGGCTTATCACATAGGCCTTATATCTTGCTTGGGCTTTGAATGAAAAATTGGGCTGGCTGCACGAATCCTAGGGTAGCTATGTGTGTCATTTCAGCTCAACCGACCAAATTTATCATATCAAATTAGTTTAGTAATTTGGTTTGATTAGTTGGGTAATCGTTACTAACTTTTAAAAAATATCATTTTGTTGATTTAATTTAGTTATTTCTTTCGAAACACAAACCAAAATCAGCTTAAATTGGAGGAAATATTATTTAATATACATGATTGATTCAATTAATTCAATTACTTTGATTATCTTGGTTCAATTAGAGATTTTTCTGGTTAATTATTCAATTATATAATTTTCGTAAAAATTGTGGTAATGTTAATATTTAGTCAGAAATATTGTACTCGTTAATGTAGCAAATATTAGATTGTAATATACATTTTAATAGAAAAAAAACATTTTATAATAATATTTATTACCACTTGAATGCAATGTAAATCTGTTCTGTATCAAATACAAATTATATTTATATAGGATCTGGAAAAACTTTCTAATTTAAACATTAAACTAACTTGTTAAAATTTTTAAAAATTTAATTTATAAGTGCTTGATATTATTTTCTTAACGATAATTAAATCTTTGATGAAAATTTTATGTTTCAATTGTATATTTAGTTGAAGATATTTTTGCAATAATTTTAAAACCATAAATAATTTGGGTGAATTACATATAGACCGATCTAGTTTGAATAATAACGAACTACATTTATATAGTTTAAGCAATAATTTTGGATGGCAAGGGGGTGGGCCTGGATGGGTTTGGCCGAACCCGGTACTCGTCCCGATACAGTAAAAAGGAAGACCCGCTCTACCCCGTGAACTATTTTTTTAAAAAAAATATTAGCTTTGAAGCACAAAAATTGAGTTTCGTGATTGAATTTCATGTTTTCTCTAGTAAATATTTATAATAAACCTTGTAGAATTATCTTTAAGCTACCAAATATTTATTAATTTGCTCTCATTCCTTTCAAAATGTCCGCTTTTTTAATATGAATACTTTTATATAAAATTATATATTGACACCTTATGATTCAACTAAATAACTGAAATGTATATTCGATATTAATTTTTTAAAAAAAAATTAATATTGATGTTATCAGTTATTTTTTATATTCGGTAGAATAAGTGTTACAAAAAATAAATAGAAGACACCACAATTTTTTTACGTGGAAAACCTCCAAATCTAAGGAAAAATCACGGGACCTAGTCCAGTATAAATTTTCACTACGAACTTGTATGAATTTACAAGACTTGGACACAATATTTGAATAAGAACTTTCGACACAACATAAGAGTAAAAGACCAAACATATATGATATTGCTCTCTTCGGAGTCTTTTCTTGCCTCAAAAGTCCAACCCCTTAAACTGAGAACAACATGACGTATTTATAGTGGCGATATTAGTTCAAGATGTGTCCGAGAAATCCACCCCCATTATCGCACGTTCGTTCGCGCCGGGTGATTTGTCAGTTATGCCCTGGTTTCTCGCTACACTTTGACCAGTATGTCGAGCAAGTATTGACGCTTCTCGGGGCTTTTTGTTCGGGGTTCTTCTTGCTCGGCGCTCGCTTGGGATTTTACCGAAGAAATTGATTCATCCTACGATATCACATCACCCCTGAAGTAAAGCGAGATGAGAGTATTGAAGTCTCGGTTTATCGTCTCGAGGTAAAATTCGTGTTCTGACCTGCTCGGGGTTTTTCCCCGCTCTTTTCTCCCGTCTGATTACCCAATTTTCAAAATATTTCGCGACGTTTGGTTTCCCGAGATATATTATGACCGTTGACCGTTTTTCTATCCGACGGTCAGATTTGGCGACGGTTCGTTGGTCCCCCTATAAATACTCAACCCTACCTCCTCATTTTTTTCTCACTTGCTTCTCTCTGCTTCCGAGCTAGCATCAGGCGACTTTCCAGCACCTGACTAATCAGAATGTCTTCTTCGTCAGACGACTCATCTATGCGAGAAATAGATGAGTATGGTACTTATATGTGTGATGCCTGAAACATAATTACCTTAATTAAATAAAGTTTAATGTGATAATGATGAGTAGTTATGAATTTGATTTTAGAGTAAATTATTGAAGTTGAACAATAATTATGGAACTGAAGGTAAAATAATTATTTGAGAGCATTATGATGTTAAATCTTTATGTTATCTTAATACTAGAATTAACTGTAATAAGTTAAAATTTAGACTCGGATTTCTAATAAATCGAGTATGGTTGAAAATCATGGTGTAATTGATTTGAGGATGATTTTTGCATTTAATTGTGATATGAGGATCTTTGCGCAATTAAAATTTTTTGTGAGGGGACTTAAGTGCAATTATTGATAGTTGTAGTCTTGAATTAAGACCTGGGTGCAAGATGACCACCCTCATTCAATCACTATTTTCTTCTTCTTCTTGCCTAAAAATCGCCCCTCTCCTATTGTTGCTCAAATTTCATTCAACTTGGATTTTTGTTGAAGAAATCTTGGGGTAAGTGCACTTCTATGCTTTAGAAGTGTTTTTAGTTGGATTTGGGAAGATTTGAGCTTGTTCTTGATGTTTATTTTAGGTTTAAAAGCATGAATCTTGATGGGTTTGATGGTTTTGTGTATTATATGGAAAAACATGTGATTCTTGTTACTTTGAGTTTAAAGTGTGTAAAAATCCTTGTAGAGGATGCAAGGATGCTTAATTGTGGTATATTTCAAGTTTGGTGATGATTTGGTAGAGAAAACCATGTAAAAATCGAAGTTTTTCAGAAATATTTACGCACGCAGGGATCCATCTCTAGGTTTTCAGGATCGATCTTGGGGAGAAATTTCGAGCAGACAGCGGTCGATCACTAAAAATAGCGATCGATCTCCAAAAAAAATCTTTTATTAATTTTATGGGATGATTATATTGGTGCATAAATGATTATTGTTTAGGTTTGAGATTGTGAGGATGAGCATAAAGGTTATGCTAATGATAACTTAATATCAATCTTGAGCGATTAATGTTTTTAAATGTGGAACTTTGGAAATGTGTAGATACTACTTACTAGAGTTAGTAGTTAATTTGAATGAACAAAGAGTTAATTTGGATTGTTTGTGATTTGAGACATGAAGAAACTATATGATAAATGATGTTATTTATTTGGAGTTATTGTTGTGAGATTATTATTGAACTGATATTCGATATAGATAATTCACAAACTCCGGATGTCGAGGGTGACTTAATTCCTTTGTCAACTTTAAGGTACGTGTAACGTACGAGCATATGTAAAAGCATTATTGTTGCATTTAAATAATGATATATTCTTGTTTTATTTGAATTAGTACGTACAAACATACAAATACTGAAAGTATAATTGTTGATCTGGTTATTGAGAAATATGTTGATAGAGTTTGAGTTCACCAACAAATGGTCCGATGGTTATAGTGATGCCGCTATTGAGCATGCGGTGGTTATGGTGATGCCACTATTGAGCGTGCAATGATTTATAATATTGCTGCTATTGAGCGAGCGAGGTGATATCATGAGATTTAAAGTGTAAATTGGTAATTGCAATGCATGTGATTTCAATAAATCATTGTTATAATGAGTTAACTTATTGTCGATTATAGATTATTACCAACTATGGGATTGACGATTGTGGTTATCGATTATGGGTTGATGATGTGGTATTGTGATAACAGGAACAATGCATGAGTTCTTATAGGCATTGTGTACTCAGGGAGTATTCCTTTAATTTACAGCATTATATTCTGTGAAATTATTATTTGTGTATGTGTTGATATTGTGATTATGTTATTGTTATACTCACTCAGTGTGGGGGCTGTTTCTTTTAAAACGGGTAAAGGAGGTACGGCATTGGCTCTGGAAATGAGTTCAAGCCGTAGAACAATGATGCTCCTGTGAGGGAGGTATCAGTATTGATGTAGAGTAATGTGTCTTATACAAGTAGTTACACCTTTATTGGTCAATGCTCGCCTGTGGGCACCGTGATATGTGTATATGTGTTGTATAAGCATTTTAATGGTCCTCTTTTCATTTGAGTGTTGCATGCAATTTAATTGAGAGTACAGCTGCATTAATGAATTGAGAATATGATTAGTGCATTATGTAGTGTGATCACTGAAATATGTTGAGCAGAAATTGGATTTATGGGAGATCATGTCCAAAAGTTTAAAGACTTACATTGTGAGTATGTGGCATGTGAAAGGAGAGTTTCTCTAATGTGATAATTATGATACACATATGACGATATAATGCACTCTTGATGAGATTAGGAGTTGAGGTCTTATAAAATTGGAGAAGTGGCCTCCTATCTCCCTTCTTTTCCTTCCTCCTCTGATAGTAAGAAGATACTGAGTGTTTATGACTCCTCGGCTGTTCGAGGGGAGGATGAGCAAAATGCTGTTGAATAGGGCTTGGTTGCGGCGAAGGTCCCTTGGTATGAAATCTTTGAATCGAGGGTTCGTACTAGCCAACACATCTCCCGCATCCGAGCCAGATGGGATATTTCCGAGGATACTTCTACCATTGCTCATTCCTCAGGGTCACGTCCTCACTTACCCCCTGAGGGTTATTTTCCTTCTTATATAGACCAAATTCGAGGGGGTTTGCGTTTTTCCTATTCCTGTCTTGTTTCTTGCTGTTGCGAACTATTATGTGCTAATTCCACACCCTCCTCCTCTTCACGTAGCGGAGACGAGTATGAATGGGGGTATTTGATATATCCCCTTGAACTCTGTCATCTACCCTTGCTTCTTGCCATTTTTTCTTCTTACTTTGTACAATTCCTTCCTCTTCAACGCCTTACCTTAATTTTTCATGCCAATGATGTTATCCGTTATTTTCTGTGTTCAGTATAATAAGTGTTACAGAAAATAAATAGAAGACACCACAATTTTTACGTGAAAAACCTCCAACTTGAAGGAAAAATCATGAGACTTAGTCAAGTATAAATTTTCACTATGAACTTGTATGAATTTGCAGGACTTGGACATAATATTTGCATAAGAACTTTAGATACAACATAAGAGTAAAAGATCGAGCAGATATGGTATTGCTCTCTTCGGAGTCTTTTCTTGCCTCAAAAGTCCAACCCAGTAAACTAAGACCAACATGATGTATTGATAGTGGTGATCTCGACAATTAATGTGCGTAAAATTCGGACCATGATCTCCTCTGGTCGTGGCGTTATTGGTTCAAGACGTGTCCAAGAAATCCGCCTCATTATCGCATGTTCGTCAGCGCTTGGTGATTTGTCATTTATGCCTGGGTTTCTCGCTACAATTTGACCAGTATGCCGAGTAAGTATTGACGCTCCTCGGGGCTTTTTGTTCGGGTTCTTCTTGCTCGGTGTTCGCTTGGGATTTTATCGAAGAAATTGATTCATCCTATGTCATCAAATATGTATAGCGGGGTGGGTTTGGCCCAACTCGGGACCCGCCCCACCCTGCTTCAAAACTTGGTTAAACCGGGTCCAGACCCGCCCCGACGGGAAGCGTTTAATACGATTCAGAGTAAGACTCCAACCCATTACCATCATTTACAATAATGTCTACCTCTCATATTATTTATTTTTATATCAAATCATAAGGGATACAGTTAATTTTTTTTTTTATATCTATTACAAACTATATGTGGTTATAATGTTTTCACGTCGAACCGCCCTAAGTTAAATATTAAAACCGCCCTTAGTCATGCGTAATTACGACAAAGACTCAATCCCATTATTCGACATGCCGTGCAACTCAATAGGTTATTGGTCAAAGTAGAAAGACTAACGAATGGATGATCAAAAAGTAGTGCAATTGAAAAATCCCAAGAAAATGTTTAGTTATTAAAAGAGAATCCCAAGAACATTCCTCAGTCATTGTGCTAAGTGCGAGTGTTGAACGAATTATAAAATTACTAGTTAGTACAAAGAAATACAACATAAGACAAACATTGTAATATATATTATATTTGTTGGGACTAAGATCGAGGAATAAATATGAATAGAAAACTAAGTTTGAGGTGGCGGAGCTTTTATTTATAGGATCATGCGCAAAAGAAACCGCACGCGCACTGATTCTTCTGCCTCGACTCATTGCTTTTTAAATTGGTCATACGGACTAACAATTTTTCCAGATTTTATGAGTTTATGGAACAAATATTTTCTTTAGCACATTGCAAAAAGGAATCCTAAACTTTTTATATATTTTTTTAAAAAAATAAAATTATTAGTTTTTTTTGTCGAGTTTAAAAAATTTCTTGGAATCAATGATTGTTAGGATTGAAATATACTATTTTGGCTTCTTTACAATTTAAATTATTTGAGTTGCACAAAGAGCACAAACTCTAAATTTTAGTAGAACAATATATATTCATTTCAACAATTGACATCAATGTTAATGTTATATATTTGATTATCCTGAGTTGCAAATTAGAGAATTATCGGAGATAGTGATATTGTATCTGAGACTAAAACTATCAAAATGTGATACTTAAACTAATTGTCTGTATAAATAATCAAATTGTATCACTCCCACCAGACAAACACTTAGGTTTAAAAAAATAAAGAAGATATGGTGACTAACCATTAGCCCTACTGCTCAACCAAATCAAAAACCAAATCAACCACTATTTAAAATATAATCTAGGGGTGCTTAACGGGTCGGGTCAATCCAGATCGGCCCGAAATCGGACCGGTTAGCCCGATTCGGAACCGGTAAGATACAGGTCTGGATCGGTTCTACCGTTTCGGAATCGGTATCTCGCCGGTTCCGGACTAAAAGGCTCTGGTTTCGGGTTTGAATCGAAATCGGATCCGTTTAGGGATGGCAATGGGGCGGGTCCAAACCCGGACCCGTATTGAACCCGACCCGCCGGGGCAGGTCCAAACCCGCTTCAACCGGGTTTGGAAGCGGGGCGGGGCGGGTCCTGGGATTGGCCGAACCCGCCCCGCACCCGCCCCGCTATGCATTTTTTATTTTTAAAAAAAAAAATTAATATTGAATATACATTTCACTTCTTTGATTGTACAATAATGTGTTATTGTTTAATTTCATATCAAAATTCATGTGTTTATGGTAAAGAAGTTGAACATTTTGAATGGAATAAAAACTAAATAATAAATATTTGATAGTTAAAGGTAGTTTTACGATGCTTATTATAAATATTTACTAGAGGAAAACATTAAATTCAATCTCAAAACTCAATTTTTGTGTTTCAAAATTAATTTCTACCAAATTTTTTTTTTTTATAAAAAAAAAAATTTGTTTGCGGGGCGGGGCGGGTAAACCCGCGAACCCGGCGAGTCTAAGCGGGGCGGGGCGGGTATGGGGTTTTATGTGTAGCGGGGCAGGTCCTGGGATTGGCCAAACCCGTCCCAAACCCGCCCCGTTGCCATCCCTAGATCCGTTATTTTAAAAAAATTAATTTTTTTAATTTAGATAAATATATTTGAGGTTAGTTTACAAACACAAAGGCCCATTAGTTTAATTGGTTAGAGCTTCAGAGTAGAAGACGATGGTCACGTGTTCGAATCCTCCAAGCAAAAATTTCCTTGATTTTGAAAGAAAAAAAATTCAAAAAAATCGGTTCCGAGTTGGAACCGCCGAAACCGGATCGGATCGGTTCGGATTGCCCCGTTAAACACCCCTAATATTATAATCATTGAGCAAGGCATCTCTCTAAATGGATACTTAGAAATAAGCAAGATAAAAAATGAAGGAAAAAAAAGTACATTCCCCCACAAATTCCTATTACTAAAAAGTAAATTTAAGATTTCACGAACCTCCAGTTTAGAAAACCCGAGTTCGTTTCTCACAATATAAAAAAAATATTTAACCCCTCTCCTTCTAAAAAAAACTAAAAAAAAAAAAGTAAATTTAAAGTACAAGAATAAGTCATTGTAAATTACAAATAATTTTAAATAAATACTTGGCGACAAAATACTTCCAAGGCACTCATTCGTTCTCTTCCCAATATCTTGTCTTTTCGCTATTTTTATAACTTCTTGGGATCTTATAACTCGTGGGTTCATTATTTCTTGATTTTGTTTATTTAATAGATTTGGGTTCGTGTAGGTTTAAAAATTGATTAAAACATTCTTTTAGGCAGCTAAATGTTAAACAAGGCATGTCCAAGTTGAGCCAAACTATGTGGTTGGCTCATTCTTTTAGACATCCACTTGAAGGGTTTGGTTAATGTTGGCCTTCGAGACAAATCAACCATTGAATTAGTATATTCTTATCAAACATAGATGAAAAATATTATTATCCAAATATTGTTATTATCCACAGGGAATACCAGTCGATGTAGCAACTATTCAACCCACTCGAAGGAACCTAGTCTTCTTGGTAGTAAAGACTGATTAAGATATGAAAAATATGCACATGTGTTTTACAACTGAAGAGTGAGCACTACGATCACTCCCAACGACCATCTCCTCCCTCGGCCACCGAGTATATTTCTGAAGTAACTACTTTGCTGCTTCTGGATCATAAGGCAAATGAGTTAAGTTCCATCTTATATTGTAATGTCTAAGATTTAGTTTAAATTGTTAGGATTTAGGAAAATGGGTTAAACACACAACAACAATTATTAAGTCTTTTAATCTCAACGAATTGGGTACGCTACAAAACCATAGAATGAATCAAGTCGGATCGAGCACATGTATCAGTCTTCTTCCAGAGCATCTTGCAGTCAAAATATCCTTATTAATCGCTTTTGACTTCAAATCTTTGTTAATAACTTTAAGTAATGTCTTTTTCGATAGTCCACGTGTTCTCTTCCGAAATACATGGACTTTGTTCGACGCACATGTGTATTATTAGGTCTACATCATATGTGAACAAACCAACATAAGCAACGTTCTTGCATCTGTTCTTCTATATAAGTCATATAAAACAATCCTTTCAATTGCAGCGGGATATCATATAAAACAATACTTCATTTCACTTATACATCCTTAAATTCTCTTGGAAATTGTAATGTCCCGTGTATGATTAAAAGCTTCTAACAATCGTGTTAGTGTAAAATCTTATGAGATGAAAATTGCAAACGAATTCTTTCGCAGCTAGATTCATCACAAATTAAACGAATAAAATTTGAGATTTTTTATAACTTTAGGATCATAATTTGAAGAAATTTTTTTTTATTTTGGAAAAAAAGGATGTACCATCAACTATCATATCGTATTCTTTAACTAAATGGTGAAAATGAACACTAAACAAAATACTTGCTCTCTTAACGTTTGTTTACACTTACTTATTCAAAAATGTAATGGTCGAAAAGTTGTTTTAAACACAAGCATTGAGTGTATGCTATTAAAATGAAAAAATCAGCTTAACGAATTTTATTTATTACAAAACTGTCACAGCTAAACTTAAAACAGTGAGAAAAATCTCATTATTTGCATCTCTACTTCTGCTTTTATCTTCTTATTTTTTTTAGAGAAGTAATAACACAATTAAAGGAAATCAAACACCAAAAATCTATTTTTTTGTCTGTCTGAATAAAGATAAGTAGTTATGATAAATATTTGCAAAACACACACTTAATCCTCAAAACATAAGTTGCTTATCGTGTAGATTATCAACTAAAAATAAAACTTTATATCTATTTAATGCAAAAAAACTACATCACAAGTAGGGATGACAATGAGATGGGTCTAAACCCAAACCCATATTAAACCCGCCCATTTGCGACTGTCTGGACCCGTTTGATCAGGTTTCTGATGCGGGACGTGTCCTGGTTTTAGCCAAATCCACCCCGGACCCGCTCCGTATAAATTTTAGTTTAATTATTTTTATTTTATTAATATATCTCATTCTCATTTATATCCTAAATGTTTGAGTATGTGCTTGCAGTGAACATAATAGTTTACGCCATTTTAATGTTCGAAAATGTTTTGAGTTTGGCCATCTAAATTTGATGGGCAGTTAGAACCCGTCGGGTTCTCAGGTTGGTGCGGAAAGGGTGAGGCGCGTCTGATTTTTGTTTTTTTGTGGTGGATGGGTCTATGATTTGGTCAAATCCGTCTCAAACCCATCAAATTATCATCCCTAATGGCAAGGCCTTTAAAATATAAAAAAGAAAGAAGAAGTCAATATTACAGCGTGGGAGTGCTCATATCCGTAGAACCATATCTCGATCCTTGATGAGCTGTATAGATGCACATAAATTTTGAGTGCAAAACCTATGATTGGGACTTAAATTCATTTTCATTTCCCATAAAATGCATAGGTGTACTTTATCATTTAAAGTCATCATCAATCAGAGTAGGCAACTTCAGAACCCCAGAAAACATCGATGAAAAAAATAAACTGGAAAAATGACGGTTTGTTTGATGATGTCCTTAAGGGTAGTGCTCTTAGGGGCATCATCACCATTCATTTGGAATCTTTTTTTTAAAAGGAAAAAAAAGATTTCATTTGAATGGTGGATGTTGCTCCTGAGGGCAGCGCCCTTAAGTGAAGCAACAAAGTTTCCGAATTGACATTACAAGTATGAATACATTAAGAGTACAAGTCGTTAGGGTACAAATCACAATAGCTATAGTTAAAGTATCAAAGTACACCCATTACAACTACAAAATACAACAAAACAAAACACTACAATAAATTTCGACAAATCCCCACATTGCATGGGATTAGAACCAAAGACCTCCTTAAAAGTCGGGTCTTGGGGCCTCCCCTTTTGCCACTAGACCGAGGGGTCATTGGCTAAATTGGAAAATATTTGTGAGGTCTTTTTGCCATATTTTGAGAAACTTGTGAACAGGAAATGTGTTTTTTTAATGTTGTGTTGAAAATGTTTTGAGCGAATAATATATGTGAAGAAAGCTGTATCCTACGAGTCAGGTCCCCACTTCATGCCACATTCACAAAATTTAAGCAACAAGAATTTGTGAGCCCTAAAACTTCGTTCTGAATGTTACATAGAAAATGACCCCAAAAAATTAAATGGCCCTGCAGAAGTTTCTATGTTTCAATTAAGTTTCCAGAAATGGAGTAATTAAATCATGACCTTCTATCTCTTGACATTGGGGATACGGTTTACAAGAAATATGCAAAAGATTATGGGTTACTTTTTTTTTTATAACACAGTTTTCAGGCTTACACTTGATTGTTTGGAGTAGCAACCTCGGCCTCTCAGGGCTGCTACCAGTCAAATCGCGGGATGTGCCTGAATGACCAGGATTTAAAGTTAGATCCACTTATATCAACGCCAAGTGTCCTACCTCATAAGGGAGCATATTTGATCCCCCAGGATTCGAACCGACACTACTAGCCTCCAACATGATTTTACAACCACCATCATTGCCATCCAGTTATGCCCCGGGAGGTGATTATGGTTTACTTTGATACTACCCCTAAATACTAAGAGGTAGATCTTATCATACATTGAGAATATTCCATTTAGAATATTCTCAATGCATAGTAAATGTACCCCCAAAACACTACCATGAGGGTATATCAAATATTACAAGATTATGATTCCAAATTTACTCCCATTGCATGTTCTTGTTCACACATTTTCATTTTAGAGAGAGATCTAGTAATTCAGACAAAACAATAATTATTTCACATATATTATCTTTGTGAAGAATTTTGTAATTTATTAAAAATCGATCAAATTCGTTGGTGATATTTGCAATTTGAAGGAGAGAATTATCCCTAGCAACACCTATCATCCTTAAATTGTGAGCGTTGCTACTGTTTTCAAGAGCAGTGCCTTGAGAACATCAACACGATACAAATGATTTTTTTTTTGGTTGAAAATGTCAAGTATATGATGATGATATTCCCGAGAACACTACTATTAAGTACATCAAAGTAACACTTTACTACGATTCTAATTGAAATTCAATCAAAGGAAGTGAATTATTTAATTAAAACTTACATTTTTTTTTCCAAAGTGCGTCCATCTGTCCAATGCAAGTTAGATTGTCTTATCTTATCAACTACTTGTATTCGAATTAGAGATATGTCCTTCCCAAAAATCTGAGCTGCTTATTTTAATTCAACTTATACCCCTTTCCATTCAATTGATAACATAAACAATAAAATTATACATGATGAAAAGATAAGATTTGGAGAACTATAGTGGGATCCTATTGGCGTAGACCTTAAAGAAATGTTCTCTTGGTACATTAAATCGATAGGCAGAACTGGATTCTGCGAGATCGTTTGGGAGGCATTGTTAGAGCTGAAATCTCTCAAAACTTGGGCTTTTTAGTGCTAGATGTGGAAGCTAGAGCTCTGATCTCTGCCCATAAATGGAGCTCATTCTCTTCACCTTTAAAAAAAAATGAAGGTGGCGATATGCCACTTATTGTTAATCTAGTTTCCGCAGTTATTTTGACGTTACAACGAGATTAACTTTGTTCATAAAAGCATGAAATTAAGGAACCTTCAATATTTGCATTCTAATTAAATGTTATGCTATACCGCGTGATTATTTGATTAGTGGATTGCATTTTTTTTTACCATATTTCCAATGTTGGTCAAATGTTTTGATAAGGATGTTGATGATCAAATGATATCCATGTAGATATCATATTTGATATGATTTCCAAATTGTGCCTTCTAAATCGTATAATTCATTTCAGAGTAGAGATTTTTCAAATTGAATTAGAAATTTCTTTGTATCGCGCTCGCAGAGTCATCTTGCAATTGAAATGATTCTTTCTGCTCAATTGTGGAATAAGTAGTCTGTAATAAACAAATGTGATAAATAAAACACATTATTAAAGCTTTATTGAAGGAGATCTTATAAAAAATCGGAGTCTGGGAGAGCAAGAGTCAATCAATTTAACGGAGAAATGCTCTACAATAGTCCAAATTAAATCGCCACCAAATTGAAGGATCCATAGAGTTTCTCTATACCTTGCATTATTAGGTCCTTTTCATTTCAAAATCTATGTGTGGTTTAGGTGCAAGCGTTAATTTAATGCCTTTGTTGATTTTCAGGAGACTGGGTATAGGAGAGCTGAAGCCACTCGAGTTTCATTGCATAAGGTTGACAAGTCCATCACTTATCCTCGAGGAATCATCGACGACATGCCAGTGAAGGTTATGATTACATTTTCCTTGTGGATTTCCTTGTATTGGACATGACAGGGGATGTGGAATGCAGATACTTGGGAAGCCCTTCCTTGCTACTGGAAGGTCACTAATTGATGTTCAAAAATGGAAGTTGATCTTCTGTGTAGGTGATGATCAAATTACTTTTGATACACACAACTTGCACACACGCCTTATTATTGATGAAATTAACATTTTGCTTGTTGATATATTGCAAGGATAGGGAAAGGGCGAGGTGGAGAACAAGCAAGAGAATAAGGAAGATGGTGATGGCAAGAATAAGAAGACTGTCAAGAAAAGAAGGAGGAGAAAAGGAAGATCTACGAGGGAGACGTTGTTGAATTCCATAAATCTCCACCACCTCGCATTTTTCAAAGCAAGTGAAATGCTTCATGGGTTGGACCATTAACTGTTACTATGATATACCCGCATGGAGCTATTAAGGTAAGTGATCATATTCTTTGAACTTATGTCGTTAATGATGAGAGGTTGAGACATTACCCAGTAGGAGATTCGTGCTCCATAAACCATCACAACCTTTGAGGAAATGGGGTAATAAGTCCAGCTTGAGACTATAAATAAAGAACTATTTCTTTCCCTTATATCCATTTTTATTTTATTTTTAGTTGGTTTGGATTTTGATCTTATTTGGTTTGTGTTGACTCCATTTGGTTGTGTTGACTCCAATTTTGATCACACTCATGCCAATGATGATGAAGCTGATGATGACAGTGACGACTACTGACGGTCGTCACCACAGGTATTGTGTTGTCCCTAGTTTTCAATCTTATTCCATTGAGGACAATACAATGTTTAAGTTTGGGGAGTAGAGTCGTCGTTGATTGATTGTTTTTCTTGAGCTGCTGCAAATATTTAGATTAGTCGTTGATTGATTGTTTTTCTTGAGCTGCTGCAAATATTTAGATTAGTTTTGATCTTGAATTGTCCAATGAAAAGCATACAAGAAAAAAAAAATTATGGTGTAATTGGTTTATGAAATGAATCCAACACACAAGTGCGCAGCGGAAATTAAAACTATGGATTCCTAACCGAGGACCTATACATAGTATTCATATCGGAATGATTAAAAGAGTCTCATCCTTGTAGCGTGTTTGAAGCAGATTCCACGTTGTAGCACCACGAGTCACAAAACAAAAGTTTGCACATTTGTCTCTACGGTATCCACACGATCAAATCGAAAGGGATAGTTCAAGAACAAGTTGCTAGACTCGTTCTTAAACCGGAACAATAACCACACACGATTCTAAATCGAATGAAGATGGCCGGAAAACAAACGAGATCAAGGCGGCGGCCGTGATGTCTCGGTTTTTGGGTGGTGGTCGAGAGCTTCTTTTAGGTGGCTACTAGGTTTTGAGACAAATTAACACTTAAAATAAATCAACCTCAAAACCTTATTAGATTATATATATATATATATATATATTAGATTTAATTAAAGGTTCAAGACTTTCTTAAAGTCTCATGGGCCCAAACCCATGATTTAATTAAATCCTCATAATCTTATCATTAAGACTCTTCTTAATTAATAAATTATCCAATGAATTTAATTCCCCTTTTCGATTTAATCTTTTGTGCGACCCGATAGGATCTTGCAATGTGGCAGTGACATAAAATCTCTTTTTATGTCACAAGCAATGAGTGGTATCTAGCAACACATCAAGGCTACCCAAATTACAAGAATGTCATTGACTCGACATAACCTAAGAACTTGTGATAATATTAACCATGTAACTTAATCCCTTTGTCCAATGTGTTTAGATTGAACACGAGTCATGGAATAGTCATACTCGTATATTCAATCTTTATTTCTTGATCCCCAAGTAGAACTAGAATAAACGAATAAGCTTGATATCACATATCGACTCATTCGAGCATGGTCATGCATTTTAGTCTTACTTGATCAGGGCCCAAATACTTCTCCTGTTATATAGGAGGGATAAATCCTATCTTGATCAATCAACATCCCTCTACATAATTCGTAGTGTATCCAATATTGCCTTTATAGTTTACCCTGTTACAGGTAACGTTTGACAATGTCAAGATACATAACTCCTTATGTTGGGATCTCTGATGATCTCAAGTCGTAAGGATTACATACATTATTATCACTATGAGAATTGCTTAAGACACTCATATAACTATCCATGTAGCATTCTCATGCTGGGTCTATCCAGTACATTGTTCTCTAACATGTACCCATGTGTTGATTTGATATCTCATATCCATGAACAATTCATCAATCAAAACATGCTAGTCTCAATGCATTATCATTATCCCAATTCATGATAATACTTGACTAGGGACAATCTTTAAGAACAATACAATATTATTCTAAGGACATTAACTTATATATCAATTCATATTGCACAAATATTCGAATAAGATATAATAATGATTTGGCCATTTATAAAATCATAATACATCGTATGTCATAAACACTCATCTAAGAACATTGTCTTAGGGCATATCCCAACAAATCTCCCACTTGCACTAAGACCAATCAGACATATACTTAATGCCTAGAGATCTAGTATGACGATCATGCTTCTGCTGTGACAGTGGCTTCGTCAATGGGTCAGATACATTATCATCTGTTGGTACTTTGCATATTTTAACATCTCCTCTTTCAACGATTTCTCGAATGAAATGAAGCGCCGAAGTATGTGCTTGGATCTTTGGTGAGATCTAGGTTCCTTAGCCAATGCGATGGCTCCATTGTTGTCACAATAGAGTTCAATCGGATCTAGTATGCTAGGCATCACCCCAAGTTCAGAAATGAACTTCTTGATCCAAACAGCTTCCTTTGCTGCATCTGAAGCAACAATATACTCAGATTCAGTTGTAGAATCGGCTACTGTCTCTTGCTTTGAACTCTTCCAGCTTACAGCACCTCCATTTAGGCAAAAACATATCCTGATTGCGATCGGAAATCATCTTTGTCAGTTTGGAAGCTTGCATCAGTGTAACCTATTACATTGAGCTCTTCCTCACCTCAATAAATCAAGAATGTATCCTTAGTTCTTCTCACGTACTTCAGGATATTCTTAACTGCAATCCAGTGATTTTCACCTAGATCTACTTGATATCTGCTCGTCATGCTCAAAGCATACGAGACATCGGGACGAGTACATATCATGGCATACATGATAGATCCAATAGCTGACGCATATGGAATCTTACTCATGCGTTGTCTCTCATCTGGTGTTGAAGGACACTGATCCTTCGAGAGATGTATCCCATGTATCATAGGCACGAATCCTTTCTTTGATTCTTGCATGCTAAACCGTTTTAGCACTTTGTCTATGTATGTACTTTGACTTGGGCCAAGTAATCTTCTTGATCTATCTCTATAGATCTTGATACCTAATACATAGGTGGATTCACCCAAGTCTTTCATAGAAAAGCAATTCCCTAGCCAAATCTTTACAGATTGTAAGGCAGGGATATCATTCCCAATTAGAAGTATGTCATCTACATACAATATTAGGAAGATAATTATGCTCCCACTGACCTTCTTGTAGACACAAGGTTCATCTACGTTTTTTATGATACCAAACTCTTTGACTGCATCATCAAAACGAAGATTCCAACTCCGAGAAGCTTGCTTCAATCCATAAATGGATCGTTGTAGCTTGCATATCTTTCCAGCATCCTTTGGATCGACAAAACCCTCGGGTTGTGTCATGTACACATCCTCAAGCAGATTTCCATTAAGGAAAGCTGCTTTGACATCTATCTGCCAGATTTCATAATCATGAAATGCAGCTATTGCAAGTAAGATCCTAATGGATTTAACCATGGCAACTGGTGAAAAAGTTTCATCATAGTCAATACCATGAATTTGTTTGAAACCTTTTGCTACCAGTCGACCTTTAAAGGTTTGTACATTACCATCCATGTCGGTCTTATTCTTGAAAATCCATTTGCACCCTATGGGTCTCACCCCTTCAGGTGGGTCAACCAAAGTCCATACTTGGTTTGCATACATGGATTCCATCTCAGATTTCATGGCCTCGTGCCATTTCTCTCAGAATCAGTGCCCATTATAGCTTCTTGATAAGATGACGGCTCATCCTCATCAATAAATAGTAAGTCACCTTGTTGAGTCACAAGAATCCATATCTCTGTGGCTCCCGGTGTTCTCTTACAGACCTACGCTGGGCTTGTGTCTCTTGAGCAGGCACTTCATCCCACACAACTTGTGGTGACTGCTCTGTTTCCATCTCAATATCATGTTCAGTTTTTCTGTGGTTGAACTTCACTAAGTTCTATATGTCTCCCACTGGTTTTTCTAGAAATAAATTCTCTTTCAAGAAAGACACCAGTCCGAGCAACATCACTTTGTTCTCGGTGGGATAATAGAAATAGTATCCTTTCGTTTCCTTAGGATACCCCACAAATAAACACTTATCAGATTTGGGTCCAAGTTTGTTAGAGGCGTGACGTCTCACGAAAGCCTCACAACCCCAAATCTTCATAAAAGACATACTAGGATGTTTCCCAGTCCATATCTCATATGTGTCTTTTCCACTGATTTAGATGGAACACGGTTCAGTATGAATATTGCTGTTTCTAAAGCATGTCCCCAAAAGGATATCGGAAGATCTGCATGACTCATCATGATCGAACCATGTCCAACAAGGTTCGATTCCTCTTTCGGATACACCATTCCTTCCATTGTGGGTACTTCATTATAGTCATGAAACTCTTGTCTTAGGTATTCACCTCCTCGATCTGATCGAGGTTTTTGATACTTACCAAGTTGGTTTTTTTACTTCATTCTTGAAATCCTTGAACTTTTCAAAGGTTTCATGCTTATGTTTCATAAGATACACATACCCATATCTACTGAAGTCATCAGTAAATGTAACGAAGTATTGAAAACCACCTCTAGCATGTGTGCTTATTGGTCCACATACATCACTATGTATGAGACTCAATAAATCATTTGTCCTTTCAAACATGTCCCTTGAAAGGAGCTTTAGTCATCTTGCCCATTAAACAAGATTCACATATTTCATATGATTCAAAATCAAATGAATCCAATACTCCATCCTTATGAAGTTTTGATATGTGATTCTCGTTTATATGGCCCAAGCGACAATGCCAGAGATAAGTTGGATTAGAATCTTATTCTTAATCCTTTTAGTATTTATGTTATAGACAGGTATAAAACAAGATTTAATATATAAAAACCATTAATCATTTGTGCATTAGCATAAAACATATCATTTAAATAAATGGAGCAACATTGTCCTTTAAATAAATGAAAAATCCACACTTGTCCAAACAAGAAATAGAATAATGTTTTTTAGTAATCGATGGCACAAAATAACAATCTTTTAAATCTAAATTAAGCCAGAAGGCAAAGATAATGAATAATCTCCTATTGCTAATGCAGCAACTCTTGCTCCATTTCAACTCGGAGATCAACCTCGCCTTCGCCAACAACCCTACTCATTTTGAGATCCTGCACATTAACACAAATGTGAGAACCACATCCAGTATCTAATACACATGATGAAGAAGTAGATAAATTGACTTCTATAACAAAATACCTGAATTGAAGTCACACTTCCCTTCGTCTTCTTAAGATCCTCCAGATAAACTTTGCAATTTCTTTTCCAATGTCCGGTCTCACCGCAATGGAAACAGTTCCCCTCTTTTGCCACTCCTCCCTTTGGCTTTAGTGCAGAAGCATGTGGCTTAGACTTACCAAGACTTTCTTGTTTTCTTGTAGCCTTTAGCTTTAGTCCTTTCCTTTGCTCTTATCACAATAAGAACATTTTGTAGGCTTAGACTTCTTGCTGTTACTTCAAAAGTTCTCAGCATGCCAAGCACTATGGTAGAGTCTTTCATTTCAATCATATTGTAATTCAAGACAATTGACTGAAGCTTTCAGGCAACGATTGCAAGATCACGTCAGTGCCAACTCTTAGTCCAATGGAAAATCCAGCTTCTTCAAGATTCTCATGTACCCAATCATCTTGAGTACCTGAGTTCCCATTAGGCTTCTTTCTACCATTCTACACTGGAATAACGCTTTAGAGACGTCATAACCTCTCTTGTCTTGCTTGGTTTTTGGTACAGTTGCTTTAGGTCTCGATCATATCGAACGCCTCCATTTCTTCATGTTGCTTCTGAAGCCATAGTTCATGTGGCAAGCATAAGGCACCCAACACAAGTGCGTCATTTTGATGCTGCTTCGTGTAGCATCTCTTAATCGCTTTAGCAGCCGTCAAGGGAGGTTTCCTCAGCAGGTAAGGGTTCCTCTAGGACATATTGCTTTTTCTCTCTTGTTTGAGGACAATCCTCAAATTCCTATAACCAGTCTAGGAAATTAGTCCTATTAAGTTTGTCCTTCTCAGGACCGATCACAATGATATGTGCTTGTAACGTTGTTGTTGCCATGGATATCTACATATAAATATGCAAAATAAGTTTTTGATTTTAAATCATTTAATATGGTCTTATATTAAATGACCTCTCACTATTTTTTGTTTAAAATTATCAACCCTCGAAACTTTAGTGGGGCCAAGACAATATCCATATTTCACTTATATTGAGTTTAGCTTTGTTAATCGCCCAAGACTTTTGGTTATTTAGGTAGACAACCCTCTTTGTCATTACAATCACATGCAATTCTTGGTGGTTTGGACGAACAA